>OZ016505.1:3736686-4336686 GCA_963966595.1 Physocephala rufipes
ACGAAAAAGAACTTCGTTTATTCAATACTACATTACGATCAAAAAAACCATTCAAATATAATTCGTTTAATAATTTTTCATTTTTCCCGCCGGTTCAACCATAGGAGGCACTAACAATTGCTCAATCAACGTTCGGCATATCGTGCCACCTGGTGATAAGAGAAAATTTAAGAAAAATAACGACAATTTTCTTAAATTTCCTCCCTGGTATGTCGTATTTATTTATAAGATTTTGTATGGAAGTAGTAAGATTCTGTTGGTTTTTTTACAAATACTATTCTTTATGACCAAATACAACTGTCAGAGTTACTCACATGCTGTCACTTGTGGGTTCTGTTGTGCGGTACCACGCTGCGCAATCTGCGTGGCCGTCACACCACTAAGAACTTGTGGTTGGTGGCAACTACTATTGACAACTGATGATGATGCAGCTGCTGCTGTGACTGATGTGGATGGAGGTGTTGTGCCATTTTGTACTTGAATGACACGCGCCAAACTGATACCTCCATTTTGTTTGGCTGCCGCAGCCATACGAACGATAGCATTGCGTGGAATGTTACCGAGGTGTTGCTGCTGCTGGTGGTGTTGATGCTGTTGGTGATGTTGCGTTGTCGTTTGTGGATGTTGTGTATGTAAATGTTCAGTGTTCGTGGCAGCGGAAGTTGTTTGTATGCTCGCATGTGCTAAATGTTGCTGTTGGTGTTGCTGTTGTTGTTGTTGTTTTTGTTGAGGAACTGTAGTTGTTGTACTGGTGGCAGCGATAGCAGCTGTTGATGATAGTGTTGGATTCTTGTGATTGCTGACAAGCGTAGTACTTGTTGTTGACAGTGCCGGTGACAAGGTTGCTGTTGCCGCAGTAAAGCGTAATATGGCGGTTGTTGATGGTGAATGTTGGTGTTGCCGTTGTAAATGCGTTTGACTGAGACGCTGCTGTTGTTGTTGTTGCTGAATAATTGCCGCCAATTCATTAGCAGTCAAAGCGTTTGCATCAATTTGAGAATGTTGCTGTTGGTGATTGGCACCAGCACCAGCCATAATGACAGATGAAGAGGATGATGATGATGATGATGATGATGCTGAAAGTGATGATAAGCAATGGGTACTACTATTGTTGTTGTTACGAACTGATTCCGGTGACGAAGGCGGCGTCAATGTTGGCAATACGTAGTCGTGACGGTTATTGTTGTTGTTGTTATTGCGCTTATTAATGGTCATGTTAATGTCATTGCTGTTGTTGTTGGTGTTGTTGTTGTTGCTATTAGCACTTTTCCCACCATTACTGTGATGATTTTTGGCAGCAATCACACGCAACTTGATGGCCTTTTCCGATATCGGACAATGTTGGGTAGCCGTCGTAGCTGCTTGTGTTGCGAGTCGACTACTGGCGCCTGTTGCATTATTTAGATATGTTGTTGCTAATGCGCCAATCGAGGTGGCCGGCATCGCAGCCAACGGCGACATAGACAATAATTTCTCCTCACAACTATCGGAATTAAGAGCTTCCTCTTCATCCTCGTCAATGCGCTCCTGTTTCACGACCACCGAGCAACTAAGCGACTGCGACGAACTGCTATCCCACGATATGCTGCCCGAGCATGATGACGATACAGAGCTCGTTGTTGAGACTGAATCGAGATTTTGTTCTTTGATTTTCAATTCTTCGAGTATACGTGCAGGTGCCGAAAACAGTTCCCAGGCAGAATCCAAATCAGTGTGAATTTTTTTGTATGATTGCAGTTTTGGTTCATCGCGTAAATAACGCTCCAATTCGTAGCAGGTCTGACGGGGAAAGAGTAAGGGAAAAACATACATTAATTCCAGAAAGAGAATGATCTTATATTTCTATATTACAAATATATTTAATCGCTTTTAATTTCATGCAATTTAAGTTTATTTAAGTATTCGTGAAATTATTAATTAACATTAATCGGCATTTGGTGGTTAAATGTTTCTGGGTGTGCTTAATAATGAGCACGTCTATGGAGAGAGGTATACTTAGTTTGATGAAACTCATAAATTTTAAGGTGAAGATTTAAGAGAAAGCACGCTATTAAGAGAACTATCGGGATCTCTTAATCGCATACATTTCGCTTTAAAATAAAAACTGCTTTTATGTTAACGCTTTATTCATCGATAAATATTAGTTTTGGTTCTATTTGTTTTTTCATGATATTGTGCGTCCATCCATGGATTACAAGCAATTACAAGGTATTATTTTTTGCAGCGAATTTATATCCGAGCAATCAAAAAATGTTGTAAAATTGGTTTAAAAAATGAAAGGATCTTGTTTTGAGTAACTCAAATCCAAAATATACAAATCTATGAACCCTAACAAATTTGGGATTTAGGGACTTAGAAAATATATGAATCTGAACGGCAATAAAAGCAGCAACGATTACAAAGACTTCCAGCGAGTAAAAAAGGTTGGATGATAAAATTTTATGATTGTTATTTTATTCACATAAAGTATTATCAAACATTTGTTGTTGTCGCCATTGTCGCAGGATTAATATACAGACGTTACTTGAGTTACTTGTTATCATTGTTGTCAGTGCTGTTCTTGTTCTTTCTGTTGTCGTTGTCTTCTGTATACGGAGTGTATACGGTCGGCAATAATTTTAAGTGGAAGAAACATACACGAACATGGTTTCTCTAATACATAATAATGCACAAACATACACTCATAAAATATGGACTCTTAAAAACCAAAGATTTTTGATGTAAACACATTTCTGCTATGCCTTAGTCCTTTTACGGATACACCCAATCACTCATCTCTCACACTATTTCAAACGCACGCACCTCATGCCATTTCACACCCTTTCTCACCCACTTTCACACACCCTCACATGCACTCGTTTACAGGCAAATGCTCAGCTCGCTATACGCGCACATTGTGATGCGGGTGAAGCATAAAATAATACGGTCTGTTGACATTGCAAACAGACGCCCTTTTCTAGTTGCTTTGATCCTGCGGTTGTCAGGGGAAATCAATTTAAAATATGTTCATACGCATACATGTAAACTATTAGACACACACCCTCATACACGCATGAACACATGCACACACATCGTACACAGATAAAATGCATGATACATAAACATGTTCTGGCATAGGAATTAATGTACTCGGAGTTTTGTAGCTAAATAACATTGGCCAAAAAGTTCCCTGGCGACTGAGAGCACTTTCAAAAGCCTTTAAAATAACCTCGTTTTTTCGGTCGTCGTTTTTGTTGTATGCTATTGTTTTTCCTTCTAGAGTTAGTCATCACTTTCTATTTTCGCTAGTAGTTTAGCATATGTTTTCATTGTCGCGCCAGACCTTACGAATATTTCGTTGCATAATTTTAAGGGAGTATACATTCAGTATCGTAACCACATTATACTCATCAATGCCCACCAATACGTATCCATGTATACGATATTTTTTATGCTGGATTAAACTATTTTAAATATATTTCTTAAAGTGCTCAGATTTATGGACTATTTTTTCAAAAAATTATTATTGTAATAATCGTTATTAGATATATCATTAAGCTAGAATTTGTTACGAATTATTACAAATTATTTGTTATATACGATTGTTTTATTTCACCTTTACATGAAATAAATACTGCTAAAATATTTTGTTCCTACTTTGCAATACACATTTCGATTTAAGTCCATAATTCATATCTCGGTTTATGATTAAATTTGCCGCGGAATATTCCCAATAATTTCACCACTAACAACAAGAGCAATTTGAAGTCTTGGTGTTGTTATTTTGAACACCGCATGTCCATCATATTTAATCGTAGATACACTTTTGACATCTCAATTTCAAAATTCTGTAATTGCATAACATAAATTTTTTTCGAGTCAAATGCATAAAGTGCTTTAAAAAAAGAAGGAAAATGAAAGGCTATTGTAACAAACAATAACTGCAGTGACATCAATAACAATAACAACAACGGGAACAGTAATGACGATAAGAAAAAGTGGAAGATTTATTACTCCTGACAACAGTTACAGCAGTGGGAGCTACAACAACAATAACAGCAGCAGCAGCAACGGTACGCTCAAAACTATGATATGAAAGGTTATGAATCAGCAGACCAAAGCAATTCCATTCATGTGCGATGATAAATGTTGTGGCAGCATTTCGGGCACAATAGCAAAATAAAAAATTAAGTAAAGATATTACTCCTACTCTTTTTCTATTTCTTTCTCTCCCTGCCAACCCCTCTACAAACACATTCTCACCCCCTGAAAAACATTCATATGGAAGCACGTTGGTACGGGGGGAAAGAATTATGCGATTCCACAAAAAAAAAAAAAAAAACAATGGCTCAGACGATTAGTTTGAGTGAAATATTGTTATTTTTATATATATTTCATATTCCCTTATTCCCGCTTGCCATTTGTCTCTAATACCTGGCACCGCGTAACGGGTACTTCATACTCTCATCCGTTCGGCACTAAATCTTGCATGCAATGACAAAAAACTATGCAAACGACAAGGCAGACGGGCAAACACACAGATATATGAAGAAAAAATGAAATAAATGAAATTTTAATTTATTATACGAGATATATTCATGGACGCTTCGGCTAATGCTCACTAAGGGAGACAGAGAACGTAAGATTCTTACAAAGCTGAGATACACCTATGCAGAATAGTCATGGCCGAAAAACACATGAAGATCAGATTTACGTTGCCTCTTTTGTAATTCTTTCGGCTTTCAGAAACGTGTGCATATGCGGATATGACTAACAGTTGCATTAAAATGAATTGAGGTGATTCCTTTCCGCGATAAAATAATATCGGTTCTTTTATATGCCATCAAATGTTACGGTCTTTTGAAGTGCAATTTGTTCAAGAAAGAAAACGCTTAGATAATCTCCATGAAAAAATAACTGCTTAAATTTTCAACTTCCTTCCAATCTCTCGAGAGTCCTGAACATTAAACCGAAAACCAAAATAAGGCATTAAATGTAAACATTCGTAACTGAAAAACCAATCTCATTCACCGAGCTTACCATACTTTTTTACATACTCCCGAATGCCACAATCATGCGTATGTTTACAAATTTCTGAGATCAATTAAAACATCTTTGTTGTGCATGCGATTAGGAAATATTTCATTGCATACTTTGCGGCTACAAAACGTATTGTTGTCAGTGGTAACGAGTGTGCTTGAACGGAACAGTCCATAGGTTCAAACGTTACAGAAAGTTTATTACTACACAATTGCAGGTGATGTTGCCATATTTCTCCTAATTATCACAAATTGAATGAAATTGGAAGTAATCATAACTTTATTGCTTGTATTTATCAAACGTAATCTGATTCCTCTTCCCGATTGTTGTTGCTCACGAAACGACAGTAAACGACAAACAAGGCTAAAAACAAAGTCACAAGAACCGATGAGAGTGGTGTCGTTGGTCGATGGAAGAACAATCGAAAATGCAATAACAAACAACACACCAATGACATCATGTAATCCAATCGAATAAGCATAAAGGTATGCAATGATAAATAAATAACTAATTGAAAGTAATTAAACGTTTGATTTTAAACCTTTTGAACTCGAACTTTGGAAATAATGCCTTCGTTAAAACCAATTGATTCGGCTCATATTACAAACACCGAGCATGATTTCAAGGATAAAAAGGAGTGGGAATATAAAAACCAAAGGCTTGTTGAATGAAAACACCTAAGGATGAAAGCATACACCACCATAATCAGGAATGAAATAAATATTAAAATTTTTTCTGTTTTTCATTTTTTGTGCACGTTTTTCACCTGCTTCTCGCGCAGCACTTTATACTTGAATGATCTCCATTCATCCTTTCATTCTTATCGCCTTATTCGTTTCAGTTAAATTTTTCCTGACCATTAACTCTCGTTTCGCTAGCATTAATATTACCAAAAAAGTTACTAAAAAGCACAAAGTGGAAGTAATACCAGCAACTATTGTAATATGCAATAAATAAATAAAAAAGGGAAAAGCTTAAAAAATGTGCGTGATAAAATGCCAAAATAAAAGTTTGCCGTTGTAGAAAATTGGGCAATTTCCGTTAGAAGAGGAAGAAAAAGAATTTTTCTTACACATAAGAAAAAAATTTTACACATAAGAAAAAAATAGTAAGAGCGCTAAATTCGGCCTAGCCGAAGCTAGGCGAAATATTTGCAATTTGGTGAATCGAGAGGACTTTATAATTTTTAGAAAAATTTCATCTGTTGCAGCCTGTTGTTTTATTTTACTTTGGAGATGTTCCCTCGCATTTATTGCTGCTTCATGGGGAGACTCAGCGTGCTAGATCTCAAGAGGAGGTTTATTGTCTTCCTTTGATTTTGAAGGTGAAATTAATTAATTGCTTCATGCTTTTATTTTATACCGTCTTTTTTACAGGATTTTATCCTGGCAATTTCAATAAAAAGTGACAAATGCCTTTTTAATTGAAACACCTCAAGTTATATCTCAAGTTATCCTCAAGTTATATCTCAAGTTTTATCGCCTTTCAAGTTATATCTCCTTATTTCAGCTTCTTCTTGACGAATCTAACACTTAAGTGTAGTGTATACAACTTTATCATCATTATCATGATGTTCTCCATCTCCGGAGGTTTGCTTAGGGAGACCGTTTTAACCACTTTCGTGTAACCCTTTGATAAAAGTGTGACTGGGCAAGCAATCTATTAAGTATTTATATCACAGCGTTTCAGATTTTCTCGCAATATCGAGAAAAATCCTCATTTCGAAGAAGCATCAATAAAACCCTGTTTCGTAATAAATTCGCCGCATAATTCGCAGAACGCGTTGTTGAATTTAAATAAAGGATTATTGGTAAGCAGTGAGGCGGTTAGTTTCCCCTTTCTCATTATTGCTCTTTCTGTCTCTTTCTTTTTTCTTAGAATCTTTTAGAATATTTTGTTTGTTTTGTACTTTAAGCGTCTGCCTTTCTGTTTCGCAAAAAAATGCGAAAGTAAGAGGAATGACGGGCCTTGAAAGAAAAGGGAAAAAGAAGTAAGATCGCCAAATTCGGCCCGGACGAATATCATATACCCTACCTACCTTAAATCTAATGACATGTGGGCGATATGTACAAAGACAGACAGGCAGATATATATCATATGTATGACATGTCTGAAACGACTCAGGAGGTGGTAAGAATATTATTTTCTATATCTACCACGCCTCTTTTAAAGCATTGCACACGAAGGAAGTCTGTGAGTACATCCTATCTTTTCAGGTGTAGGGTATAATAAATACTAAAACTGTATATTTTAAGGAACGCATAGTTGGAGGGCTTTGATGGTGGCTGCTTTTAATTCCATTACAAATTATCGTTTTAGCTTTGGGAGATTTCTAAATCTATAGCTAAATATGGAGAATACCAGAGAAGAAATTGTTGCGTTCTCTTCGTTCTTCTCCTTCTTTTTCTCATCTCTCCAAAGCCAACTCTCTCTTGGTCTAACCCTTAAGCATTTTTAACTTCGACTGTGCTCAATAGCACTTGTAAAACATACTTTGAGATGTCTCGGAGATCTGAAGGTGTCGTCTGAGTATTCCTTTTGTGAAATATTTTTACACAGTACTACACTACACTACACATCGCTACACCTTGTACGGACATAAGTTTCTGTAAATTACAAGATGCCACTCACGAATCCTTTACTATAATTTAATTTCCAGCCGTTCATTTTTTCTGTATCACTCTTTTAGAGTTCCTAGAACTTTCTTCGTCTTCACATCAGATTTTCCAAGTTCTGATATCTCGCAGGATTTTCACAGAGGGCTGACGATGTCCATCACGCGTTCGGATTAATATTTCGACAAAATCCAGAGCACAAGATACCCACGCTCCCCCTGAAACCAACAAGCCAGCGAACAAAGAAACAAACAAAGAAACCGAAGGATCGAAAGGACGAACGATTCAACGAAAGAGACAATAAATAACTAATTTTTGGCCACATTAAATAAAGCGCATTTTGCTTGTTTAGGACACCTATCGTTTCGTGACATCGATACAGCCTATTACGATGAGAAGTTAAAACGGAATTAAAAATGTGTAAATATAAGCCGCATTGTGCTAATCTCCACCAGTGGACAGCCGTCTGCATTGACGTTTAACAGACAACGATGATGATGATAATGATGATAACAGTGAAGTTGCGCGCTGGTGGTGATAGGAGTGATGAAGTAAAGAGCAAATGCAAAGTGGCAACGACGTATTAGGTGTTATCATATTGTGGTTACAACACAAGCCGACAACGACAACATAAACTGCTATCCTGATCGGATGTCAAGTGGAAATAAACGCATACATATACATGCACACGACTATATACACACATACACACATACAAACATATTTTGACCTCAACCGTGCGAGAAGGTCAAAAAGCGATACAGTCGAGGGCAAAATTGACTAATCCGACTAATCCTGTTATGGTTACAATCGATTATCAACTTAAACGGAGAGGAAGAAAGGAAGAAGGTTTAAGTGGACAGAACGTGACAAATTCAAGGGTGTCGGCAGAACTGGCCGGTAACGGAAATTGGTGTGGCTGGTATGATTCGATATGCTAATACAGATGTCATCAATGATCCTAGTCGTAATTATGTTGATTTCCTCTCCTTCTGGTATTGCTTTTCTGCCTTCTGTCGTTGGTTTTTGGTCAATTTTTTTGATGTGAGAGATAATAAATGGGACAATTTAAGATATTTGTATGCAGGACATGTTTAATAATGAAAGCATTAAGTCGAAAAATAAGGTTTATGGGAAGAAATTCATTTTCATTTCAGTTTATCTCTTGATTCTCTGGCATTTTTTTCAACGCCCTAAGGAGGCTTTTCTTAGGGAAATAATGGAAAACTTTCGTTTATAATGAAAGGTGAATTCGTGATGTCGTAATAAGTATTCAGTGCATAGATATATATACTCGTACATATAAAAATGTCGAATTATAAGAAAAGACAAAGTAAATGCGGTAAAATAAACCAGCGTCCACACACTTCTTCCAGCTCTCAATTTTTTCTACTTCTAACGATGTAAGGGCGACATAATTTCAAAATAAGAAGAAAAGTAAGAAAGCTAACTTCGACGTGACTGAAACTCATATACCCTACACCCGGTATATAAAAATTTAAGTTATATCCATTTCAGAGGTGGTTGTGTCTACAAACTTAATTTCAAAAATGCTTTTCTCGGGAAAACCCATACTGCAGTATGTACTTGTGGCACACGGTCACAAAAACACATACCCGGGCAGACAGACAGACACACAAATATAGATGGAATATATATGCTATTCTACACCTACCATGCCTTTATTAATACGTTACAAACAGAATCATAAACGAATATATCCCATCACTTTGAGTGTAAGGTATAAAAATCAGAATCCAAAACGAAAAATTAAAGTGAAAAAGAAGAAATGAATTCTGAGAATCGTGAACGTGAATTAGGAAGAAATACCGAAAAAAGAGAAAAATTCTTAACGAGATTATCCAAAGGCTCATCTAATCCCCATTACGACCTAGCGGTCCACTTATGATGGAAACTGATTGGAGGAAACTGATGGAAGGAAACTTCCTGAAAGGAAAGGAGGAAACTGATGGAGGAGATATATGGAGAAGGAAACTGTTGTGGCGAAGACGTGGCGATTAGTTTTTCCTTGCGAGTATAAAAATAAGTCTCAAAGAAAATAATCCCTAAGGAGGCTATAAAAAATAAATATTTGTGACAATGTGCGTTATTTGTAACACATACACATATCAGAACGGAAAGGGAGCCTTTTAGTTTCGTGTCATGTTTACGAAATATTAAACAGATAGGAAGCGCGTGAAAATGTATTGCATATTCTTAGGCTGTCGTAGAATTCTTAAGTGGTTTAGTTATTAGAAGGTTTAGAATATTAGAACGATTGTGAGAATAGATTTTGAGCGATAACACGAAGGCATCTAACAACAACATTTTCATATATTTAGTCAAATTTATGGCGCTCGCAAAGAGGATTTAATATGTAAATGTTTTTAAGGCGTTATGATTGTGTTAATATTATCAGGCTTAACTCAATACCACACGATGATATCTCAGTTAATCTCTTTCCACTTTTATGAATTGGTAACAATGTCATGGACATAAATAGTTTTTATGGTGACCTGCTTCAGCTACTGCATGGACGTTCGCTATTTTGTTATGCGATCCCTTACAAACTTTTCGCTTTTGGCTGTTTTTAATTGCCTTCATCTGAAACTATTGGTGATACGCCTTTTGCCGTCCGTTTGATCTTCCTCGCATGATGCAAATATCGTTTCGTTTGTCGGTTGTTACTTTTGGTTTTCTAAATTTTCAAGGATTTTCACAAAAAGCAACACAATTTATGTTTAGAGAATCTGTAAATGGCAGCAACGACAAAACTCCAGCAGCCCCAATGAGGGTAGTAAGAGTAAGAACAATAGAAAAACAACACCTACAACAGCAACACAACAATTCCAGCAAATGATAACAAATAGAGAAAAGCTGCAGAGCAGCTGCAGCAACAATGAAATTGACAATTCTTTGTCTATGTGGGAAGACTTTAATTTCTTTGTTGTCGATTCTGTTGCTAGCAATTATTGCTGTTGATGTTAGTTATGGTTACCCGTTGCTTCTCGTTGCCCATTGTTTTTGCTGTTCACTACTATTACTGTGCGTAGATGTTGTTCGTTGTTAAGAGAGATTCGATCCGAGCGTTGCCTAAATTGGTCAATATTTATGCTAGTCCAAATACATTTTCAACGCCATTTTGAAAATGCTGAACATGGCTTTAGGCCAATTTTGTAGTGAGCAAAGAATAAACTTTCTTCCCTACAATTCGATTCAATGGTCATCCGGTCGCATCGGATATGCAAGAATGTATATCTGTTGCAGAAGGTCAATCGTTGATTTTCGACCCAACCAGTTTATGTTAAAAATATGACGCTTAAACTGCTAACTCTAATGATAAACATGCATGCGAACATATCTTCGTCCTTCGAACGAAATATCTTCGTCCATATTTTTCCGTTGCCAATTAAACCACCCAGTATTTTGAATTCTTGAAGTTTTTGTAATGAGTATGATGGTTCAATTACGTACTAATTAATTGGACTTTATGATGCTGTGCCATTAAGTCTACCAAGGCCAGCTCTTTCAGCAAGATCATCCAGAAACGAACGTAAGGGAGCTTTATGAATGGTCTTGTGACTTCAATTCTTGTCCTCGACCGCAACGTATGAGTAATTTTTGAGTCTTAAAATGAAGGTTTGGGGCCATGATTCTTCGCTAAAACAGATAAAACTGTGCGATAATGTTGAAGGGAAGGAAAGGAAGATTGCAGTTTTTGTTTGCGAATAAATTCACGCAATGCGATGGAACGTCATCCAATATACCCAAAATATTTATGAACTGTTTTAATTATTTTAATGATAAATTCTCTCTGCCTCAATTTATTGTGTAAATACTTGTCTCCATTTACAAAACCCTTTTTTGAGTAAGAGAGACAACCATTTAAAGCATTATTGAGGTTAGGTATGCTTTCTCGGTATCATGGGGAAATAAACATTTCGTATATAAATAATTATTAGTATTATTATATCTTGATATTAACCTTTTAATGCTCTGTAAAAAAGAATCCCCTTCCCGACTGAAATCTTGGCCATTTTAAAGACTTAAATTGTTTAGATTTATTGCAATTCTGCTTTAATTGTTTCCACCTACGTATACAAAACCGACACATACTCATGACACGCGCACACATAATACACACATACAGAAGAAAGCATTCGAACATAACTTTTCCATTTCGTTGCAAAAGTAACAAACAATGAAGTCATAGAATCGACACTCTTTTCTATTGTCATTGGTAGTTGTTGTCATTAATTTGATTCTGTTACCGTTGTTGTTGTTGTTATTGTTTTCCATTTAGCGATGAACAATTGGAATCAAAATTAAATAAAGGCAAAATAAAACACAAAACAAAAAGCCACCAAAGCAGAAGCAAAACACTGAATTGAATTTTCCGAAGTTGAATGAAACCGGAAAAACCTTCCTAAAGAACGAGGAAAATATAGAGAATCCTTGAAGAAGTCAATGCACTTTACAGGTGTGAATATGCTGTAGCGTAAAAACGTGTGTATGCGAATTTTTGCATTCAAGACCATTTGAAATCATATCGTGATTTTTGAATTTCCGCGGGTTTTGATTATTTTAATTGTTCCAATTATTTCAATTGTTTTTGTTTGTTTTGTTTAGTGGCGTTATGTCGGTATTCGTGTTTCCTCCTTCATTCATGCTGACAAGTTCGGCCACTGAGAGTGCTTAGTTAATTTTTCTCTCAGTCCCAGGTGCCGAGATTTGGGGAACACAGTCGTTGCGACATCATTATTGTCTTGTTTTTGGCCAAATATTCGCGTACAATCAACCATATTTAGACGTTAGTTTTCCGTTATTGTGATATAAGAGCCAACTACTCTTCTTCCGCAAATACACGCGTTTCTGACGGTTCTAGTTTATCCAAATACTTGAATGTAATATTCCTTGTTTACCACTCTACCCTATGGCTAGAGCTCATTATGCACCACGCCCCTGCATTCGAAGAAAACTATAAGTCAACCTCCTCGATACTCTTTTGAATAGACTTGCATGTATGCGTTGTTTACATGTATTTAAAACCAATCACATACTCCAGACCACCGTGAAAATGGAAAAAAGCACAGAAAGCAAAATTAATAGTTCGATGAAGGAAAATCGTCGTACCGGGGTTTAGTTTTGCGCCTAAACATAGACTAAGATTGTTTGAAATTGCAAAAGAGATGCAAAGGAAGAGGGGGCGATATTACGGAGATAATGATTGACGATAACGATGATGATAGTGATAGATCGTATGGTTTACAAAACGAATAGTTTCATTTCAACAAATTGTGAATTGATGAGCTGCGATTTAGAAGGGATGAACGAAACGCAGTATTATGGCACACCTCTCGAATTTATATTTACATTTTATTTATTCCACGTTCGTTAAAACGCCATATTAAACAGAGGACGGTATCACATCAGAAATAACTCCAACACGATTTATAATTTCCAAAAAACCATTTATTCCTTGAGCAGTTCAGTTCGATTCAATTTGATTCGATTCTAGAGACTGACTTATAATTTAAATTAGTAATCAATTAAACTAAAAATTTGTATTTAAAATACCGACAAAAAAAGGAACAAGCACGACGAAATGCAGTCTTAAACGCTCCTGCGTTTAAGGGGGAGGGAGAGAGAGAGAGAAAGAGAGAGAGAAAGAGAAAGAGAGTCTACAATCTATACAAGGTCTGAAATAAAATAAACGTCCATCCTATCACTTGAAAATGGAAAAAATATTAGCCAAGCTCTTAATTACTCTCGTCAGATAGACAGCCCGGCCTGGCCACAGGCTGCTCTAACGTGGTATCGACAACGGACACCGGTCGATATCGTCCACTTTTTATCTTCTTTTTGTTGCGCTCAATAACGCATATTTGCTGAGTTCAAACAAACTGTAGAGTTCAAATCAACATGACGTCCACGCCCAACACTTCCGGTCTGTGTATCCATATAGCTGCCGCGGAGGCAGCTGTGCGGGGAAAGGGGTGAACAAAGAGAGTAAAGAAAAAAGCTTCAAGTGACGGGTGGCACAACTAACGAAGCATTCGGACATTTGCGGTTCGAAATTGACCAATTCCAGGCCGACCTCAATGAACCAAACCAGCCCAACGTAAATAGCAAAACATACAAGGACAGAGACGGAGATAGGGGAGGATGAAGAAGAACTGATGTGTGGGTTGGTAGGTCTCTCCGCAGGACCTAAAGGGCCCCTATTGCGCTGAATTGCAGCGCATCGCAATGGAAAGGTAAAGAAGTGACACGACGAGACGTGGAGGAACGGAGACTGACGTAGAGCGACGGAGTCACACTCAGGTGAAAATTGCAATTCAGAAGTTCAAAATAAACAGGCTCACCGGAGGACACACACACACACACACACTTATCCTGTCGTCGTTAAGAGAGAACACATGCATTCAACCAGAACCAAAGAATTGAAGAGTGTGAGAGAGCATCAGAGTTGAATCACCAGAAAAGCTAACGTGAGTTCAGGCACAAAGGACAGCCTGAAAAAATACAATTCGAAAACAAGAAAATAAAATACTGTGCCAATGACCAGATGTCTCTCGCTCCCGTGAGTTGCATCTCATCGATAAAGTTTGGATGGATGCTGATGAATACTACTTTAGTCCCGAGTCCTGTTGTCGGGTGTTGTTTTGTATGTTTATCAGTCGTTGCTGTTTTTGCTTTCGGTTCCTTGTGGATACGGTGATATCCAGTGTTTTCAGTAGTCGTGTAGGTCGTGTAATCGTCACTCGTTGATTTCGCTATGGCTGTTACTGGCATTGTTGTTGTTATTGCCATTGTTATTGTCGTCATCGCCGTCAGTTTCATTGCTTTTGTCAACATTTCTGTTTGTTGCCTGTCGTTTTCGCTGTTACTGCTATTGTTGTTGCTGTTGTTGTTGTTCAATTTTCTGGCTGCTGTCTAAGGTCGTTGTTGATTTCGTTGCCGTTCTTTCCCCAGCAACACTTTTCCTGTCGGCAAATAAATTTTGCATTGTTGGATGTCAGCGAGGGAGATTGATTTTCATTTTTGAAATTTAACCTTACGTGTGACTTTTTATTCCTTCATACTTGTTTTTTGTTTCTGTGCACAATCGCCCATGCCCTTACGTGTCCTTTACACCCTCAGTGTTCTCATTGTCAGTGATTTTTTCCACTTCCGTTTTCCGTTTGATCATTCCATTGATTTCTACTGAATAGAAGAGAAACGCTCTCTAGGGGACAATTTTTTATTGATTCCAAAGTCATGATTGTATCGACTCTCGTGGATTATTTAACAACTTAACAGATTTTGCTTGAAGTTTGTTGTTCTGCCTAGGTAAAGCGTGATGACCGTAGGACAAATGGAGATTTCACTAAATGACAGGTAGGGTATTCTCTGACTAAAGATCAGATTCTCCAAAGGTATTCTCTCGGTATGCTAAACAGAAATGAACAGAAATCTTGAAAGGATTCTGCAACTTTATATATATATATATATATATATATATATATATATATATATATATATATATATATATATATATATATATATATATATATATATATATATATATATATATATATATATATATATATATATATATATATATATATATATATATATATATATATATATATATATATATATATATATATATATATATATATATATATATATATATATATATATATATATATATATATATATATATATATATATATATATATATATATATATATATATATATATATATATATATATATATATATATATATATATATATATATATATATATATATATATAGTTTTTTTATATAAAAGGGGGCGTGGAAAAGAGGTGATTTCCTCTGCCATCAAGCAACGACTGATGAGAGAGAATACCCCCAACAAAATAAAAGACGATTGTCCTATCAGTTCCTCTGCGACCATGATTTCTTTCTAAGGGGGCGGGCTACGCTCGGTGATATTATGAGTAGGATTATAAAACTACTTTTCTACACTTGGCACGCCTACTTTAATGGGTTACAAATGGAAGAAGAAAGTGAATACATCCACTCTTTTCGCGTGTAGGGTGTAAAAAGAATGGATGGATGAAATTAATCTTTCTATCAATAAATTCTTTTATTTTAAAAAACCCATAAAATTTTATTTACCTTTTTTTGATGTTTATATAAAAACGCGAGAGCGAGGGATAAAAAGTTCAAAATTAAAAATAAACATAATAAGAATATCAATATGGCGTATTCCAACGATGCAATATTTTTTTTTTAAATTCGTTTTATTTTTCATTTCAATTCATCGTCGAGAAATGCATTAGGAGTGGGAGCTCTTTAAAATTCATAACCACCATGTATTGTACCATGTTAACGTAAGATACAGTTTATGAATGTAGGCCAGGCTTCATTTTATATTCGTTTTATTGCTAGCAATTTTTATGCGACGCTTTAAAAACTGAACAAATCGTTTTCAATAACCTACGAATATTCCACTCGTATATATGTGCGTGTGCAATATGGGGAAATTTAGTACATCTACTTTGTAGTGGTGGGTGGGTGGAAAAAAATAGATACCGGTCCACCACTATTATTTAGCTGTGTGAAGGACAAAAGGACACAAAATCCATAAACGCACTTTTTTGAGACCCGACAGAACAATATTTTTCATCCGACTTATGCATGTATATGAAAGTAAACATGTGGGAATATCAATGCATAATGACGTTGGCGTGTCTTTTGTAAAAACGTTAAATTGATCGATACCATATCACTACCAGCAAAAAAGTTTTCGCGTTCGTTAAAACGATTTAGCTTCTTTGTATCGATTTTATTGAATTTATTATTGCATATTTAACGAATTTTAAAAATAATGAAATAATAATGAAAATATATCGCATTTTTTATGAACTTTTATGTTTAAATTTGAATTTTGGAAATAATCTTGAAGAGCTTTGTGAAGAAGCGAAACACATTGCAAAGTGAGTAACAAGCATTATGTAAAAACTTTTTAGAACAATGAGATCTATTACAAAATAGTTTAATTACTTTTACTATTAGTAAACACTATAATAATATCGTATTATTTTGAATATCAAACATTTTTTTAAGGTTCGAAATTAAGCTTTAACCCTTTAAATCCCGAAAAATCGTTGGACTCTCCATGTTAGTGATTTCCTTCAAAAACAATGTAGGACTGACATAGAGCTTTATTTTAAAGTTGAAATTCTGCGATTTTAAATTAATTTAAAAATTTATTTATTCAATTTTATTTGGCTTGGATAGGTCGCGCACCGTTCAATCATTTCATAAACCTTTCGTCTTTTCTTTCCTATTTTTCATCTGCAATAATTTAATTGTTAAACTATTTCTCACTCGAATGGAATTTCTATGGCTCGTTTTGGGTTTACTTTCGTTATCGTTGTCCCTTTACCATCACCATCCTCTATCGTCGCAACTTCCGTTTACGTCAAAGTCTTCGTTTTCTTCATCAGTAAGAGATGAAAGAAAATAATGAATTCCTTCGCTAGAGCTTCAATTAAGTATTCATGCTCATTTCATTTCCTACTTCCGGATTTTCATTTCCCGAAAAATTCGTCCCTTCATTAGTTCATTCTTTCATTTCCGTTTCATCGAGCTTTGGGAGCCGCATGATTGAGAATTTCCGCTATTAATTAAGAAAATTTTCTGAAAATATTTTTTATTATTGTTTCCTTTTGAATTTTCGTAATTTTCTTTAGTTCATTCTGAGGTCTGGGAATTATAAAAAGACTTCGTGATCGAGTTCCCGTGCATTAAATTTACCGGATTTGTTCAAACATGCATTATCGGCGATAATTTTATTTTTCAATATAAAAACATAAAATAGTTTTGATATTTCATAAAATGAATGAATTTTTTAATTTTCGAAGAAATACTAAATTTGAATTGCAAGCAATCCTACTCGTATCATTCCTTAGATTCCTTAGACAACTTTTGATAAATATAAATATAAAAAAGAGTTTCATAAAAATTATTTGCGACAAAACAAAAACAGCAAACGTTGCATTAGTTCAGGCGAGCCATTAAAATAATTATGTAAAATAGATAGTCCGAAAAATTAGTCTGACAAGAACACAAAAACACATTAAGAAAGAAAAAATGGCAGAAAAAAGACGTATAAGATGAGCAAGAATAAAAAAAGGGACAACGAAGATGGAGAAGAAGAAGAACAAGAAGAAGAAGAAGGACACAAATTATCGGTGAAGGGAACCTGTAGACGAGTAATCATCAAAGAGCGCTAAAACAGACGGATTGCAAGCTGTTTTCATATCAAATCAATTTGAATGCGTTTTTTTATTTCCTTGTATGGAATAAAGTATTGTTTTGAGTTGGTCCTTTGCATCTTGAAGCCCCTTTTATTGGTACAAACGACGAGGAAGAATAACATCGTTGATTGGAAATTGGTAATATTCGTTTTAAGTAGGAGTTTATTTCTTATAAGCGATTTATTTTATTACCGAAATTTTCAAAGTTTTTCTACCGATTTCGATTGGTACAGACTAATCATATGTAATCATCTGAAGTTGTTCAAATCTGTTTAGATATATTTAGGATATGGGTGCCTTACGTGTATACATATGAACTGCATACTAGACATATAAATGTGCTAAAATATGCACAATCGGTACGGTTTAAATTTGCTTGTTAGCAATATTTTTAAAGGAATAGAGAAGGTTATCTTGCAGTTAATCGATAAATTACAATTTTGTACTTAACACTCTCTATTTCTTTCTTACTCTCTCACTCTCTCTCTCTCTCTCCTTCTCTGTCAGTCTTAATATACTTATCCTTTTTTAGCTATTGTTTACATTTTCGCTGCTTTGTTTTTTCTGTAAACCATCCAGCTCTTGATACTTCCTCTCATTCATGATTTCCGTTTACGATGCCCAACAACAGCTCATTTCCGTTGAAATTTAATTGCACACGCACACGCAAACATGCACGCACGAGTACCATCATACACACAAACTACTATACACGCACTAGTATCAATCACGAAAATCAACAGAAATTCATTTACAGTTTGTCATCAAATTAGATCGAGTTTTGCATTTGCATTTCCATTTGCAAGCGTATGTTTGCGCTTACGGATACACGCTTGTGCTCGCACGTCTGTCTTACAAACACTCGTGCATACATGCACACATCCTCACAAGTGTGCTTGTGATACATACACACACATACAAGCGCACACACAAATAAACATACAAGCACACCACACCACCCGCTCGTGCATACTTGAATTTGTACAAATGTAATAAAACAGGATACAGATTGCCTTAGGCTGCAGAGTATTAATCAGTCACATTTACGAGGATGCAGATTTTTTATTGTTGTTGCTTTTGTTGCCGCTGTCGACGCTTTGCTTTTGTTGTTGTCGACTTTATTGTTGATTTGTTATCTACTCATTCTGTTATTTTTTAGTTTTGTTGTTTTAGTTGTTGTTGCGTTAGTTGTTTTTGGTGTTATTGTTGTAGCTATTGCAAACTCTTGTCCATTTAATTTGAATGGACATCATTGTTTGCATTCAAGCAAAAACCACAGAAAGTATTTCTTGAGTTTCTTATCCATTCGTTTTAATTGGTGATAGTTTGTGCTGCTCTTGTTGTTATTGCTATTGATGTTGTTATTGTGGTCGTATGAAACGGGGAACGAGGGTTTAGTATACTATCCCAGCAGGAATAGACCATGCCCATAGTGTTCTATTTATTCCATCGCTCAATTAGCGATTTATGAAATCTATTCTGTTTTATATAATCGAAATAAATACTGATTAAGAGCAGAAAATACTTTTTCGGGTTTTCTAAATCTTGAAATAGTTATGGAAAACTTCAGTAAAATTTTCAGTCAACAAAAGTTCAGTCAATAAAATGAAATCATCGCAAGAAAGAATTCAGGAAGTAATTACTATTTAAATTTTTCTTTAATTTTTGTCTCGTTTCGCAACAATTTACAAGCCGATGTTGAAACGTCATGCATGATTCATCTAGGCATTCATAAAGACAAACGTTTAAGAAAAACGGTTTAACATTCTACAATATTAGGCACCACAACAGAGGCACAAACAGCAGCAACAACAAAAACAACGGCAAATCGCAACAATAGTAATTTATTGCAACAATAAGTAAAAACTAATTGTAAACGAAAAAGGCTACTCCAATCAGAAAAAACAAACAAAATAGACAGACAAGCAAGCAGACACATAGCCAAAGATCGCAGCCAGACAGAGAGATAAACATGCATGCGAAAAAAGAGGGAGAGAAACATGCAAATAAACAAATAAATACAGGCACAGCAAATAAACAGACATATTCAAATTATTCTCATTCGTACCAGAGACCGCAATCTCCATGGGGAGAATACAATTAAATCTGAAAATTGCTACTGCTCTTGTTCTTTATGTTTATGTTATTCTTTTTTTAGCTCCACAGGGTATTTTCATTCATAGTGCTTCCGTTTATAACTCAT
Source organism: Physocephala rufipes (assembly GCA_963966595.1). NCBI lineage: Eukaryota > Metazoa > Arthropoda > Insecta > Diptera > Conopidae > Physocephala > Physocephala rufipes. Next base: position 3,756,821 of record OZ016505.1, read on the forward strand.
AAAGGAGATAATCCGATATAGAAAAAAATATATATATATTATGGATGTCTGTATGTGTGTCAGTCTATAGAACCACGACTACAGTGAAACACATAGAGGTATCGTCATGAAATTCGGCGAGAATAGTCTTTGTCACGGCAGACCGTGCGACGTTAAAGTCGGCCGAAATGGAACCAGTGACACCCTAATTTTTCAAGTTAGGTTTCATAGGTTTGTTTGAAACTAAGTTTTCACTTACGAGTTACATCGTATAACCTGAAAGTATGCTACCAATAATGAGAGCCCCGACCAGACTGATACTACAGTTATATGAGAACGTTGCCCTCAAGCATTGTTTATTCTCTATAGGCCGTTTTACGTTCAAATTTACCGAAATGGATTTCTCAAAGGCAGTGCACGTTTATCGGTGTCTATGGCTTAGCATCTTGCAGCTTCTGCAGTATATAAATTAAACTTGTTTTTTCAAATGTTTGGTCCAAAAAAATGCTAACTCTCAAAAATGTCCGAGACGCCCCATTGCATATTAGAATCGAATCCCATGTAGGAATGAATTTTACGAAAGTAGCGTATATAAATTCGATCTGGTGGAACCACGCTTTCTTACTTATTTTTCCTTCTCATGAACTGTTTTCGTTTGTTTGTGCTGTTATTTGTTTTTGTTTTTGTTTTTCTTATTACGGTCGTTATTGCCGTTGTCATTGCAAGTATCGTTTCAATTGTTATTAGCTTTTGAGCATTGCTATTGTCGTTACGATCATTGTCCACCGAACAGAAGATAATCTCTGGTGTGGGGAATCTGCTACTGTTGGTGGTTGCTCTTTTTACCATTGCTATTTTTGTTGTTATTGATACCACTTTTGCTTTTTGCTTTGAGTAATTTTTCCCTTTTTTCACATTCTTTTATTTATTTTTGTTTTGTTTCTTTATCATTTTGCTGTATTATCACTCTCATTGATACATGAAATGCTTCCGAAAGTATGTCAACGGAACGCAACGCAACAAAACGCAACTCACTTCCGATGTTTCACATTTTCAGATTTCAATTCATTTCGTCTTGTGCGTTCCCGTTTATTTTCAGAGAACGATTGTGATGTGGTAAGCTTGTGTGTGTGTATGTGTGTATGTGTTGGAAGAACGGCAAGGGGAAGTAACGAGTGACAGCGAATGATTGCGATGGAAATACAATGTATGAACAACAAAACCTTTTTCTTTGTCGTTTGCAAGAAACCGCATTCAAAATTTCTTAACCGTTCAAAAGGTACAGATTTTTGGCAGATAAATTTCAATTTTGGGCCACTGTTCGGTGTTCATCTAGCATGAAACACTCATTCACGGTGATTATCCCGACAGCCTTGATCGTAAAATTGAGAGCTTATCAGAAACATTCAAATGTGTATTGACAAATTTTATCCTTAAAATTTGTTCCTAAATGCATGAAGTAAAAAATACTGCATTATCAATTTCGGTGAAGCAATGATAGAAGACGAACCGGAAGAAATTTGACACAATGCTCATATATCAATGTATAAAATTTACGAACCATAATAAACCAGTTTATTTCTTTTGATTCGTACATTTTTATCCGCATTGAAATTAAGAACCTCCCCAATCGCCACCATCTTTGCTTCAACTTGCGCAGCCCTATTAGCCCATTAAGACGTGGCAGTCCTTTTCTCTGTATGTATGGCTCTTCCCTAGATGTCAATTATGCGCAAGGAATTTTAATTCCTTACGTGAAAATTTGGCCCCTTTTGACTCTGGCAACATTGTGTTACATGACTCTAACGATAATGATATTGTTGACTGTTGCAATAACCGTGGTGGCACAACCAAAATCTCTGCAGCAGCGCTGTTAGAATTAAACTATTTCTGCCAATTAGTCACGCTGTTGGATCATCATTTAATAATAATCATATTAATAACAATAATAACAAAATTACTAAGTGAAATAGGAAAGCCAACAATAACAACAACGTCGACAGCAACGGCAGCAACAGCAGCACTGCAGGTTATCACATAAAGTCTTATTTCATTTTGGTTTCATCAAATTCGTTAAATTCTTGGTACTTTTGTTTCTAGTTTTGATGTTGTTTCATTTGATTTCGCTTCGTTTAGTTTTCGCAAACAATAAAGTGTTGTTAATTTGTGCAAAGTGTTGCCAACCTTGCACCATTTTAATGACGAATTTACAAAGCTAATAAATAACAGAGAAACACAAAAGCAAAAACAAGAAGTAACCAAAAACAATCAACGATTTTGTGTCAGGTCTGACGTTTTCTATTTGGTTGTTATTTTTTTTGTTTCTTTCATCGTTTATTGTTTTTGCTGTATTTGGTCTTTAAGTTTTTTACGATCGTGCTTCATTGCTTGATTTGCGAGTTCCGAAGACGAAATCTTGTGCTAAATCTGATGAAGCTACATTGTTGTATTGATGGTGTTGGTGTTTTTTTAGTTTTGTTATTTTTCTTCCATTGTCGCGGCAATGTTGCAACTTGAGCCAAACTGAAGGAGCAATAACACTTAAGAGAGCGCTTTTTATGCGCTTTTCTATTTGGCGAAACTCTTGAAGTTAAGTGAAACCCTTTTGGTAAGATTTGTTGTTGTTAGAGTAGTGTTTCTTCTCAGGTGTTGTCTTGTAGAAATTGTTGATGTTTGAAATGGAGAAAAGCGTTGAGGAGGAGAACAAAAGAAATGAAAATAACTCTCTTAAAGATCATCATACGGCAAATAAGCAGAGGTTCAAATAAATTGAAAGACTGCTAATAAAATTTGCAGTGAATTTTTTCTATGACATTGTCATCATCTCCTGCCCATGCTAGAGATTGATCAGTTCAGATAATTAGTTTCTGATAAAATTTAATGGATCTTTCAAAACAAAAAGTATCTGGCTTCATAAACCGAGTTAGAACTTTTAGTTATTTCTCTATTTCAATCTTTTACCGCTTGCATCATACAAATCAACAGAAAGGAATTTTGAAAAGGATTACAATTTAATCAGAATTATGTGGAAATGTTATTTAATATCAAAAAACATTGTTTTTTCAGTTATTTCTTTTACCTTACCCAACCGAGCCTCCAAATCTACCTATAATAGCGGACGGCCTCTAAAAAACTGGAAATTATGAAAAATGAGAAAAAATTTCTTTGACCTCGAAACTGGCAGGAAATCAAAATAAAATATTCTCCATACAAAACACCGTTACGTCCAACGAACTGGCAAGGATACGAATGAGCTAACGACGCGATGAAAAACTTCTTCATTCGAAAACAGAAAAAAATCGGATTTGTTTTTTTGAATGAGTTTCGTTCATGAAAGTCCTTTCGCGGCGGTGGTAAATCACTTGAAACCACTTCAGCCTTTCTATAAATTTCCATGACGACAAGCGTTTCGCTTCGACTTCAAGAGATTCACACACATATTGACTCCTACAACATTTTGCAATTCGTGGCTTGTCTGATTGGGTTGTAAACAAATTCAGTAAGGGGTCTAAAAATTGGTCACAATATTGTCAGTTAGTCGTTCGGTCAGTCAACGAAGTGAATTAATAATATAGTCAGTGTATTCAACCAGTCACTGAGGTGCTTTCGCTTGTTCATACCAATTTATTGATTGCATGAATGACAGGGGAGTGAGTCCAGAAGGTAAAGGTGAGTCTGAGTGCATTGCAAGCATAAATGACCTTAGTCATCCCATGACTCGAAATGCGGCAGTAGAGGACACTTATGTGCACTTTATCCACGTTTATCCACTCTATACACACACACGCATACCTGCATAAAAAGGAATGGTATGCATAGTAGTAGCACTGTAGTAGTCTTAGCTTGTTACAGTTTGAGTGGATCATGTTTGACATGCATTTCGTTGCAGTCAAGCGGGAAGTTCTTGTCCTGTGTGTGTAATGATTATCCGGTGCAGATTTCAACTGATTTGTAAACGTCAAAAGTTTCCGATATACATCAGATATGAGAGTGGACTTCTCTTGTTCTTATTGTTGATACTGTTTCTCTTATTTGTCTTTTCTACTTGATTTATGACAGAAACTGCCATAATTCATTTGATAACACAATGTTGTAACTATGTGGATTCAAATTTAAATTTAATTTAACATGATTTGTACAGTTTATTCTTCGCTGGAATTTATTTTCGGGATTTTCACTTTTTATTTAATGTACGAACCCTTCAAGGCTTTAAATAAAACAATATGGTGCACGATAAACCAATACCAAGATCACACTGATGGGTATTCCGATATCAAAAATATATTCAGCAACACATTGGTGTCTCTGTCAGTAAAACCATACACTATGATCAAATACTGATTTCGAAAAACCATTGAATGACATACGGGCTCGAGGCCGAGTATCGAACGACGTGTCGATATCGAGAAGTATATCGGTACAATAACCGTTTGGTCTTTAACCGTACTAGCAACTCAATTATTCTCTTTACCCGCATGAAGTTCTTTTTGAACTTGACGAATGGAGCTAAACAAGACGCCTCTAGAACAGTAGGTTGGATTCAAAGTGGAAACGAACGAGCGAAATGAACGGTTATTGACAATGATTGATCGTTACAAATTCCATTGGGTGCGATCCTAAAGTGAAAGAAGAAGAATGGAATAGAAACTGTATTGTACTATTCTAGCGAAATTATTGGCATCCCCTCAGGCACGGCTTTAACGGGTTGGTTTTAGAAAAAAACATAAATGTAAAAGTATTCGTCTGTGTGGTTTTAACAGTCGGTAAAACTTAGACATTATAGAAAGCGGAACAAATGACAATTTAAGGGGTTTTTTCGCAAAAATATCAAAGACCACAATTCTTATCGGCTAGTAGCTCGATTCGTCACACTAGATTATAAATCGAAATTTGACAATTACCTTTCTGAATGGGATCCAAATAACGTTTTTACCGAACCGCTGAGAAGTATAAAATCCCACGAAGTAGATGCCAAACCACTCTATGGAATATCGTTCATTCAATTATCATTATATGCGTACAAAAGGAAACACGCAAAAGAAATGTGTGTGTGTGTGTGTTTTAATAAAGGAATGTTGAAACAATAAATTAGCGCTAACTAATATTTTTTAATATCAATTAACTTGAGTATATTCTACTGGTTACGCAATAATTGCATGCATCAAGAATATTTGGTCGCGAAGAACGTCAAAATGCCACATCCATGCTGAATTACAGTAGCTACGAAGACCGTTTTATTATTCTGGATATATCATCACACATCCCCAAAGCTTATTCAACAGTAAAATGTTATGAACATTTCTGCTTTCCAACTCAACAAATGTGACAGAATTTTATTAAATTTATTAGAGAAACTTTACTCAAGTACTGCAGTCTTCTTTCGTTTGATTATCTCTCTTTATTTGTGTATATGTGTTCTATTGCCATTTCGTATTATGCGATGAGATAGCATTGACAAACTAAGCGATATCACAATGCTTCACATCATATTACTTTCCATCGATCTTTAATTCATAACGCTCTAAACAAATCTACGTTTAATCTCCCTTAGTTTAGCACTTATACGACACGTGGGTATGTGGGTCAGCATTCTGAAATATCAAGCACAAATGTGCAGAAAGTGTAGAAAGGTGAAATCAGCAAAAGCCACAAAATATGCAATGTTGCCTCCGCTATCAAAACACTTTCTTATCAGACACAGACTGAGAATGCCAAAGTGTTATGCTATCTCCGAACCTCAAAACAGCAATTCTAGAATCGTGTGTACCCAAAGTGTCCACTTGGTGTTTGGCACTACGACTCACCTTGGGAATATGTTATTATAATCATAAGAACAAGATAAAAACCGTATAGCAAAACTACCAAGAAACAGGAAACTGAAGAGGTTTACAATGTTATCTTTCTTAGTGCAGATAGGAGTAAGTGTTTTTTCTATTTTGTGGCAATTTTTTTTTGTTAAAGAAAAAAACAAAACAAACAAAAAATAAAAACACAAAAGTTCTTTTATAATTAAAATTACTGAGATCCTTTTGTCCTTTTCAATGATTTCAAATGCGGACAATGGCAAAATTGTCCGTTTCAGATCCTGCTCGAGCGACTATTAAAATTGTCAGAGGCGTGTGTTGAGGAGGGGCTCTGCCATCTAATCTCTGCTTAAGGAATCAATTTCATTTTTACAAATTTCATTTAATACGAATATTAGTTTTTTCAGTTTACAAAAATGTGTATTTCCTTCCATTGGTTCACTTCTCTACGGGAATGGAAACATTATGGTACGGCATTCAATACTAGTTTCGCTCAAATTATGGAAGAACATTATTTTACTTTTTCACTCTTCGTTTTTGGTATTTTCTTCCTAATAAAATTGCGATTTCTTCCTAAAACAATTCTCCTTTCCTTAGTTTCATTTTCCACATCCTTTTCTCCCTCTTTTCTCCATCCCACTCCTTCTCCCTCAGATACTCTCATTCATTGAATTGTTAATTCATTTAATGTGTAACCCACTTACGACACCCTTTTACTTCGCTGGTAGTCGCTGATTATTTATTTACCACGTTAATTATTTATTCTCATTTAATATTCTCATCCTACGGTTTTCCATTTCTGAAGAAAATGCAAAAGAAATTTAGTTTTTTATTAAAATACGATGTTACATCACGTTACAGATGTGATGAACAACAAACCTCATCATGAATCAATGCCATTTCTTAAGTGAAACTTTCTTCAAGAGATTCCCTAGAAATTCTCAGTAGCCCAAATATGTCACAACAATGTCTCAAATGCCACAAAATTTTTCAAAGAAAAAACTTAATTTATGAAGCATGTGCCACAAAATTTTGGCCCCTCGGGCTAATGCAAATAGTTTTCTTACCTCGACCCAAAACTATTGATTTTACATTATTGATCATAATCCCAGAAGAGGTTGGTTAGAAGGAGTCAGAATGGATGGCGTAAAGAAAACAATACGATATAAATTTTCTTAGAATTATTGTAGTTGTTGTTGTTGTTATTATTATTGTTTTCCTTGATGACGTCGTAGCTAATTTTGTTGTCGGTATTGTTGTTGTTGTCCTTGTTATCACTTGTGTTATTGTTGTTGCTGACGATGTTGCCAGTTTGTGTTGTTCTAATATTATAACAATCTATCACATTTCATGTTCGACTGTATGTTTATCTGCTTATTTCCTTTTCGAAATAAGTGTAAATATTTAAAGACCACAAACAAACGAAGTGATATGCATGCGGTTAACACTAGTACGGACACATGCGGGTGCATTGAGTACATCCTAGGCTAGACCGCAGGCAATCTGTTTTGACACGTTTGGCATGGCATGCAATGCAATCAAAACGAACGATAATAAATTACAAGAGTTGTAAAAGATTGAATAATATAATTAAAGATAATACAAACAATGTCACAACTCACAGTCTCCCGAACAATAAATACACGTCGCTGCAGACCGGACATCGTCAAGTCATTAGTCAGTAGGCAGTAGTCGGTTATGGTTATGTGTCGTTGATTGGCCAAAATTAAGTATTTGAAAATATATGTCATAAAATTATAACCAGATATAACGCTAACCCTTATCAAGATACAACAAATCATTTGGGCATCGCTAACGTACCAATTTTTTACTTTGGTTTTGTTTTCAAATTTTGTGAATATTGCTTTGATACGAAATGGTCACATTTTTCTCAAAATTCTGAAGGTTTTTTGCAATATGTTTTTTTAATAAAAGTAACATTTTAAAGAATAATGGTCTTAATAAATTATGGCGTGAGTTAAATGTATGATTTCTTCTAGATAATCGAAAATTTATTGCTAGCAACACAATGGGCAATATATCATCGAAGTAACAACCATGAATTAATTGAATATTTTCTTCAAACTCCTGAAAACTAATACATCATATACAGAAAACCCTTAAAGGAATATTTATTGGATACGAAAGAGAAAATTATCCAATTTAGTACTCTCCCCCTCTCTCTCTCTTTACTTTATACACGCATACAACTCACGAAGCCATCCTTACGCAGAATCTAATACTTTACAACTTTTATCGATTGTTTGCCTTTCGGCGATCATGACGGGGCGGAATATGTGGATGAAGCTATGGATAACTTGAACAACAGATGACTGACTGGCTATTTTTTGTAAAATGCCACTGAAAATTTTTTGCATAAATTAATAAATGATTAACAAATGTCAATGGACAGTTTTGTTGACAGATTTGTTGATGGAAGTATATGAGATTTTATAGTTTTATTTTTCCTTGAATTTATTTTTCGAACAAATAATTAATATAAACCATTTTATTATTTTTCTTCTTGTTTCAGTAATCGCCAAATTGCGATGCCTAATGTAGGGGTGCGAGCGAAGACCATCAGCAAGCTCGACCTCGTTAGTCGCTCAATATCTGGAGTACTCTGTTGTTTTCATTGAGGGCGATTTTGACTCCTTTCAATTCAACGAAGACATAAAACCCAATATCATGTAAGCAATATTTCGGATATAACTGCTCTTCAAACAGAGCTCACCTTGTATGCATTCATTCAATAATAATTCACTAATAATTCATTCGTTCATTCCACCATTCCCTAAAATTCTCTTACGTCGAGTTATGCGGAGAAATATTAAAAGAATAGATAAAGAAGTAGTTGTAGTCAAAAGGCGCCCTTGTAGGTAACGTTGTTCTCCTTGCAGCATGACGGTATCATACAGGTTTTCACGAGCTTTAGTTATTTTTCCTTACTTTCTGTACTTTGTCCATCGTTCCATTCAATTCATGCAAGGACTTGAGAAAGGATTGTATGAGTGAAAGGGAGGAAGAGGAAGGAAGGCAGGCAGGAAGGAAGGAAGGAAGGAGATGCGACTGCGACACGTTTTAAATGGATCGTCAGCTATTTCACCGCGTTGCAGGCAGTTTCGCAGTTTCATATGAATAGAAAGATAAAGGCACACAATTATCCTAGCGAAATGTGTGTGTGTGTGCGTCTGCCTGTGAGCGCCTTATGTGTGCATAAAAAGGACGTTTTTTTTTGTTGCGCATTTTTTAATGGTTTGTGCTTATTTGTATACGATTTTTCTCGCTTATTCACAATAAAATGTTAGTTTAGTCTGTACGTTGCTCATTTAACGCCTTTCATCTATCATATTTTTCAAACGTCATTTTATGCCATTACTGAAACGCGCGACAAAAAAGTGAAAATAAAAGCAAAAGGTAATTCAACGAACACTAACTGCTGCTCGCTACAAAGCATCTTTTTGCATTCATTGGCGCAGTAAATAAGGAACGGTTGCGCAACATTGTAAAAAGAAAGTCCAACATTCAGACAGACAGATGGAGCCATAAATAGTACGGCGTTTAGAAGGATCGGCATTCTGAAGGATTGCGAGCGAATTGTTTTATGATATTTATCTTTGCATCAAGCGTGTGCCGATGGGGTAATAACAACATCAAATAGCGTCATCTGCAGCCAGTTCGCTGTAAAAAAATAATGAGGCATAACCATTATGGCATTATGGCGTTTGCCACATATTACGATTTGACAGATTACAGAAGGAAGATGTAAATAATTTACGCCTTAGCAACGTATCTCTATTTTAGGCCCTTTAATTCTGATTTAAATTCTTTAAATTCTAAAAATTACTGAGAAAGATATCCTTCAAGGACTATAACTTTATAGTATTGGAGATAATGTAAATATATTTAGAGGAATTAAAGATTTTCAAGTGTAGCAATTTTCCGTCATATCTTTCTTTCACAATCAAACACTTTTCCTTCAGTCTTCGTATTTTAATAAAAAGTCTTCGTATTTTGCCTCTTTATGTGGTTACCCTCTTCTGAAGATTTCATCCACTAGAAACGGTTTTTTCATAGGTTCTTAAGCATCATTGTCATTCCGGTGTGACAACACCGAGAATTTATCAAACTTAAAGCCCATATACATTCCCATTGTCATTGTTTGACTGGCTTAGTCTCATTTTCCACTCAAAAACAGAAGAAGAATATATAAAGAAGAAGAAAAAAGAGGAAGCAGAAGAAGAAGTGAGCGAAAGACAAAGTATAAGGAAAGATGGTGCTATTTTTCAGATATAGGAAATACACTTAGTTAGAAAAAAGAATGCCAAAGTTTCTAAGTGTAGAAAGGAAGAATAAGTAAAACGGAAAGAAACGGAAAGGGCAAAAGTTTAACAACTTTGAAATATGCTATACGTGATATGTTGCCAAGAATACCTAGGCAAGCAGCAGCCATTACAAACGATCCGATAACAGCCAAGAGAGGGCTATGGCAATATTGCACCACGACCAAACGATATCCGTTATAATTCATATCTAGGCACTAGTTTGGACTCATATTACGATATTGCACCACGACCAATATTGCAATATTGCACCACGACCAAACGATATCCGTTATAATTCATATCTAGGCACTAGTTTGGACTCATATTACGATTTTATGATAAAAGAATGTCAACATTTATGAAGTAATACGTAAGAATGAAATATATCGCACTAATTCTCAATAAAAAGGGAATTTTTTAGGTTAGGATTAAACAAATGAGAATTGACTAAAATGCACAAAGGCAAATAATTTCCTCAAAACTAAAATGGGACAGAATATTTCTGCAAAAAGCTACAATATTTTCTATTTTAAATGTGACTTAGATTATATAATTAGTTCTTCGATCTCAGTAGTTTTCGAGATATCCATACAGAATGCTAGTAAAGAGAAATCCTAGTTAGAATATCTTTGAAAGTAGTAAAAGATAAGAAAAATATAGGAAAAGAAAGATCGGAAATTGGAATAAAGTATTATTGAAAGTCTACAGTGGCCGTATAGCACAACTAAAGTAAATATTTGACACGACTAGAAGGCGAACTGCCAATAATACGGAGAAACAGGCTGCTATAGAAAATATAGAAAAGAATTTATATTTCTGTCAAGGTTGAGCATGAGGAAGGAACTATGATATGAATTGGGCTTAACATTGGAAATGTAACCGTCGAATTAAGTTGAGTTTGGTACGATGCTGCACGGAGATAAGCATCCAAATGCTACGACTTTAACATTCATAAACATTATTTTAATCAAATGGATGACATGGTTAAATCCGAAGACCCTTTACGTGTTTCAACAAATGATTTCACTGGCTGACAGTAGGTTTCATGCATTAGATATTTTTTGGTGCCAGATTAATTATTTTCTTCAGAAATATTGCACAATGGTGGAATGCTTTATACTCTTGCACACATTGCCTTGAACATTGCTCAATTTATTGCATTACGTTATAAACTATCTCAGCTGGTTGGGGTGGTATACTTCTAACTCTGGCAATTCCTTAAATGATAGTAGTAGTTTGGAATGTGGGTTAGAGATCACCAATAACACGTTACAAAACCTTTTTGAGCGAAACCACGTAAAAAGCTTTTCATCTCATCGTCCTTCTGCAACGTTGCCACAAAAACTATGGTAAAATTATGCCAACGGTATAAAAGGGAGTGGGGAAAAACGCGCTCCGTCTGATCTTCTGTATCATGAATTTCCCGTAAGTATACGCCAGAAAAATACGCTATAATTTCCCCGAATTGGGAAAATAATCAACCACTGTCGCGCTTATGGCATAGAATATTAAAGGAGAAGAGTATGAATGCAATAAAAGTAAGATAACTATCGCTAAGCATGATTTTTCCTATTGGTGATTAAATTAATAAAACAGTCAGCTTATCTTCTATCTACATGGTTTTTGCATTAAAGAACAATCGATAGATTTTTCCATTTGAGGTTTTTACGGCATTGCGATATAAAACGTGACACATATTCAGTCCAGTCTTGAAAGTCAATCTCGTTGTCTCACAACTAAATATTTGAAATGAAAAATATAATTTTTACATTATTTTTGTTTCATTGTGAAGTGTTTGCAAATGACTTATTTAGGACCATAAGGAGTTTAGAAGAGAATATCAATCCGAGTACAGTAGTCTATTATGATTTCACGGAAAATCATTTGCTGGAGCCTTTAATACGTCAAAGTGGAACGCCTCATTTAGTGGAAATGTTATCGGAACCAGAAGACTTCTTGTTATTCAGGGATTTTTTACGCTTCGGCTAATATTCTGAAGATGTTAATTCGGAGGGTTGAAAGATTTGACGGGGGTTGAACGACGTAAAGGGTTCATTACGGAAATGTATATGATTTGACAATGTATCAAAAAACGCATGCGCAAAATTGTTAACATCAGTACTAACATTGAAGGGCGACGAGATCCTTTGTTTGTGACGGTGTTTGGTCACAAATTCTCACGAAATTAAGGCTCAGGTTGTTTAGGCGCTTCCATTTTTTAGGATTCGCAACTGTCGAAGTAGTTTGATTTTCAAAAGAAACTTGGTTGAAATTAAAGCATTATAATTCTCAGAGAAGAAATAACAAAAAAGGTAAAACATTTTTTCTCTTGGCACAAAATTGAAATTTTATATTTAATGAAATTAAGAAGCGGAAAAAACACGGCCTACTTACTACGCTGATGTCGAATATGAATCCTATAATCCTATTTATGAGCTTGTACGAAAATGCGCGCCTATATGTAGGCAACAAGAATTTTTTGAATTTGTTCTAAGGAGAATTGTTGGCTTGTGAAGGGGAGCTCCTGACCATTTCAAATATGTATAAAAATTTAGTTAATTAAATTGAAAATAATTGAAATTAAGATCTAAAATAATTAAATATCGGCTTTAAAATACAATTAAGCAATTAAGTTCGACTATCATGCATCGCAAGATCATTTCTCTTTTATTTTTTAATGTCTCCGAAATGAAACGAAAATTAAATGGAGCGAAAACAATAAGAAGAAAGGGTTAAGCTCCAAACACAAGCCGGGAAGCAGGATGTAGCTTCACTTCCCAAACTATCAAAATCACATGCACTCTTATGGAAATCGAAAAAGAGGCCTTATTTCCATTTTGAACCTATATGTAAATTGCTTGAAAAATGCTTGAAAAATTTGCTTTCGAAATTTTAATAATTTTCGTAAATCCATCATAATTACTGTATTGTTAATATCTTACCATTTCACTCAAAGACAAAAATACATCATCAGGACACAACATCAGTCACCGCCTTGCCCTTTAAAATACTGTTTTAACCGCTAAAAAGGCATTAATAATTCGTAACACTCCTTCATGATACCAGACCACCATTTACTGAATTTCTATTAAAAAGAAAAAGGGAAGTAGTAAAGACGTAGGAGACGCAAGCGGAGAAGAAGATCATACTCGTTTTTTTAATATTTGTATGTGCTTTATTCTTTCCGTTGTTCATTATTTTTTTCCTCGTTTATTTACTTCCATTTTTCTTTTTATTCCTGTTTTCTCATTAATTTCAATTTTGGAGACGTTTTCCATGATACATGACGTTAGAGCAGAGATGGATAGATAAAGACAGGGAGAGAGGGAGGGAAAAATATAGAGCTTTTCAATGTAGTCGGTTATATATTACCAAAATGAGCACAATAAACTTTGGGTAACTCGCATTCGGCAAGTATTTATTGCAAAAAAAAAACGAAACATGTTAATGGTGGAGGACTAAAAGGACCTATGAAATCCATTAGCTCCATACAAATTTTGTTTACAAGTATTTGTTTGGGACGTGTCTGCACAAAAAAAATATAATATTATTCTGGTAAGACCAAATAAATTTTCTTACAAATTCCGGAAATAATAAGATTCAATCTTCATTTACTTCAAGGATTAATGAAAGGTGCATTTAGTACCGTAAAAAACGAAAGAAAGAAGGAAAATACTTATAGTTATAACCGAGAACCGGTGATTTGATAAATGCTTATTTTTTTCTTTCTCTGTGATTTTCTGCTCTCCTTGTCAATTGACAAATTATAAAATAAGTCATAGGTCAAATTTCATTTGTAGGCGTATTTTCTTTTATATTAAGGCAAAAAAAACTGAAAAAAGATTTTGTCTTATCCTAATGGATAACTTTAAGGGAGCGAGCGGTCTCAAGATGTCTCCGGACTAACTTCCTTCTTCAAAAAACTTCGGTGAGTCCCTTCGAAGTGTTGTTTTTGGATCTGAAGACATTAATTGATGAGGCTATGCCTGGTCAGGCCTGCCCAGGCCAGTGTTTTTCAGTGTTAATAACTCCAACAACAAGAAAAATCTGAATTTAGCGAAAAGTTACGGCGATTCTCCTTTTGCTTTGCGTGCGATTTTAACATCATTCAATCAGTCAAAATGTTTAGAACAAATTAATTTCAGCACTGGCTCTCTCCCTCTCTGTCTATCTAACTATCTATCTATCTATCTACATATCTCGACATCTTTCAATTTCAATGATTTGGTTAAGCACTCTTTATCATTCAACTTTATATCTCGTTTCATCTATTTCCACTCCGCATTTCAAAACGGGTTGCCAACATAATTTGTAAAACGCGTGAATTTAAAAGCGTTACGCAGCCATTTTTAAGCCCTTCTGAAGGGAAGCGTAGGTAGAGAAAACAAAGCTGAGAAAAGAATGAAGGAAAATGAAAACAATACAAGTTTTCGCACTTCTAGCGTGCCATATCTTATTTTCTTTCGCACAAAATCTACTTCGCTAAAGCTTGGAAAAGCCAGGGTGCGATTATACGCGTCATAAATTAAGTTAAAGCGTAATCAGTTTTCGCTGTAGTTCTTAAGACTTTAATTTAAAATCTGAGTTTTCCTTTCGTGACCTATCTCGAAAGTGAAAGTCCTTGAATCAAATTCGTGGATTTAATTAATGATTGAATTGAAAATTGAATAACTTTGAATTAGCTCGAATGAAGTTAAGGATTTGTTTTCTTCTCCCAGCAAGCTAATAAAAGCATGTAATTACTCTTGTTCCATTTAATTAATTTATGAGAATTAATTCCATTGAGAATTTTCCATGGCAATTTTAATTTTAATCACGACATCCTTAAAATGTTTAATGCGATACGAACAAGAGATAATTCAAATCTTTCGCAATATTTTGAATAATTGTAATAAAAATAATCGCAATGATTATTACGTTGAATATGATGATTAACAAGCAGTTATGCAAATTTAATGAAGGCCACATAAAAATCATTTATTCAGGGAAAAAACCACGGATATAGCAATAAAATACACGAAAAAAAGCGAGTGCGAAAAATGTAAAACAATTGTATTTATTATTATATTAATTATTGCATTGGAGTAAACATTTGATCATTGTTCAATTAAAATTCAGCCAAAAACAGAGGAAAAATTTGAACAAATAAATAAATAAATTATTAAAAATTTGCAAAGCAATGACAATGGCAGTGGCGTTCAACATCCCTAAAATTGCATTAATTTCAAAAAGAATACGAAACTTAAAGTCGGCGCCACTAGCAATTAGTGCCCAACTTTTCCGGGCAGCCATTTTGGTTTTGTGTTTTTGTGCATTTGGACACCAGTAGGGGTTTTTTTTGTTACTTTTTGCCACCTTTCCTTTTCAGTTTTTGCGTTATCGGAAGAGAATTTTATTAAATTAAATTGGCAATGCTGACTGTGTAAAAGCTTCAATTAAATTTAATTTGGTTCGACTTTGAGGTAGAGAAATGTTATTCAGGAGAAAGAGAGAAGGATTTATTTTATTATTGCAAACTCAAATACAGAACCACGCGTACACCTAAGCACACAAGCGCGTCCATATATACGCATAGAGACATATCCACACAAACATGCACATACACGCACACACACACATGCATTCAAGCTTGCTTGTAGTGGCGCAGACCACAGAAGCAACCTTTAATAAAATCAATGTGTACTTATCGAAAACCGTTGAAATATTTTGCTTTCCTTTTTGCAGAAAACAACGCTTTTAACGCATTTCAATTTCATTGAAAAGGTCAGAATTTTTTTAACAATTTTTCATTTCCATCGTGTAAAATTTAATTGTTTAATGATCGATGGATGGATCAAATAAGAGAAAGATTGTTAATCGACAAAGTTAGTTTTGCAACTTAAATTGAAATTTTTTAACACTATTATCAATATTAAATAAGTGAAGAACTTAAGAACTTTTTTCTTTGAAAATTCATTATAGAAAGATTTTATATGTTTCAAGGGGTTTTACACACATTAAACCTAAAAAAATTATTTGATTAAGGAACTGTTCCGGGATATTTTAAAATAATGTGTTCAATAAAATTAACCGCCTTAAATGAATTTTAAATAAAATGCTAGAAGAAAATTCGACTAAACTCAGTAAAAGAAATTCAATAAAAAAAACAATAAAAAGTTTAAATAGTAAATAATTTGTAAATAATAAATAAAATATTTACCATTAGTCTAATGAATGAATAATATTTATTTTAATATTTAATATTTATTTTTTTTTGGCTGTATAAATTAAACTTAATGAATGAAATTAAAGTCAGCATATTTTATTCAATTCATTTTAAAAGAAAAATCGTTTTTAGAATTTTTTATATCATTAAATTAAAAGGAGTCTTCCGAATACCGTAAAATTGGAATAAACTTTAAACAATTAATTAAGTCATTAAAATAGGAGTTTGATTAGGCTTTTAAACAATCTCATTTGAAAAACTCTTTTGTTTACAGAAAAGGGAAACTTTTATTTTTTCCTTTAAAAAAGCGAAAGGAAGTAAAAATGTACTTTAGTTCACTTTAACGTAAAAACTAGTTTCCATTCACGGCAAGTGCAAAATGAATTGCCTTTATAGATGAAAACACAAGCCACCTGCTGTTGCTGCTGCTGCCGGTGCAAATGGGTCAAAAGCATGTTGCTGACATTCACGATAAGCTGAACAAAGTACAAAAAATAGCTGGTAGAAGAAATAAAATTCAAATTGGAGTGGTGGAAAAAAGGAGAGGGCGGATGTATTTACGGAATAGTTTGCTGAGGTGCATAAAAGAAACATAAAGTAAAGTGGCTCCGAGAAATTGTTAAAAGAACAGGAAATGTTGTGTTCTCTCTTTCTCTCTTGTTTTTTTTAAAACATTAACCGAGAGCCCTTGAAATCAACAACGAACAGCGAACAACAAATCCTTTTTTTAAACCCCCCCCCAATCCTCTTCATCAATTTACTTAAATTTGGAAGGAAGCTTTAATGGGCATGATGGTGCTTATTGCTCTTAATGCACTTAAGCGTAAAAAAGTGTCAAATACACCGGCCATTATGAATAACGGCAAACGTAAGTGTGTTGAAAGCTGTTGAAAGGGGTCGACGATAAAAACTCAAACACCAACAACGCCAACAGCAAAAACAACACCACCGCGAACAACGAATCAAGAATCGGAGTGAAAGTGATAGAATACAAGTGTGTTGTTTGCATGATACTTAATAGCCTTTAGCCTTTCTTCAGAACTATGGAAAATGAGTTATGCATGTTGTATCGAACAGTTACCCCCTCCCATCCCATCCATTCACCCTTCCCCCTTCCGTACTTAAACATTCGTCACAAATAATACAAACTCAACGAGTTACTGTAAGCCGCCCTGAACTCATGCCGATTGTAACAAAAGCATCAGGAACATTAATTGCACCAGCACCACCAGCACCATCGGCACTACAAAACAGAAATGCTTCATAGCAACGATCCCGAAGGGAAGAAAGCGAAATGAGCGCAGGAAGCATGCTCCCCAAGCATCCACCGGAAACGGATACTGAGTATAATTTTATTTATTCAAGCAAACTCTTCTTGAATTCTCTATACAATCCTGTGACCTCTCTGCGCTCGGCAACCATCAGTCAGGAGCAGTCATCATCTAGGACGGATTTGCACTCCTTATGCTTCTTCAACGCAGTTGAATGAATATTGAGTGAATTTTAATTGTTTGTACACATTTGCTGCAATTACAGTGCGCCTAAATGTCTGCAATTTTTCTCGTCGTTTTAATTTTGCACCATATGTTGAATAGTTTGTTTGTTGTGTTGAAATAGTTTGCTGTGTTGAATAGAGAAGGTTGATTGAGGGATTGAGGAGAAGCTGTTCCGATCTGCTTCGAACTACTGAAACAACTTCATTCATCTCTTCATTCATTTTATTCTGAACGGCATATTTTAAGGAAAGAGCATAGCAAATCTTTGGTAGAATGGACCTTGGTGAGGATAGGAGGGTCTTCTGAAGGAAGAGGTACTACTAAATAAGGGTACTTCTCTAAGCCTAGATTCTAATATTCAGTTTTGTGATACTCAATGTAAGAATATGCATGGAAGGCACCAGACAGCCCTTGCAAAGCTGTTTTCCAACACAAACCTCTGTCATCATCTCTAGATGAATCTAGGGATCACTGCGTATTGTGAATATTTTAGTTGCGACGTCATTCGTCACGCAATTATTCATTTTAATGTCTCATTTCACCAATAATTTCCCTACATTCGTCCCTTTGTCATAATTTCTGGTGTGAGTAAAGAAGAAAAAGACGTCCATTAGTTTGTTTTAATCAAAAAAAATCTTTGATTGCTTTGATTTTGAACTCAATTTCAATATTTTATCAACATAAAAATATCCGTATTCGTAAATATTCAATATCACTTTCGTGGTCTTCTAATTTAAGAATCTTAAGGACTTTTAGTTTAACACCGTCCAATTTATTTACAGATTATTGCATCGCCAACTTCTCTTTAGGATGCAATTTTGTTGCATAATTTTTCAGAAAGTTTAATATTTGAGCGTGCATTTATATCTATTTCTCATTTTTCCTGCAACTCTTTTATTTATTAGCTTCTCACATCTTGAGTTTTAGATATTTCCAGAGCGTCGTTTTGACGTTACCTTTTTAGTCGTTACCTTTCACAATGTCGCGTACTTGAAAACAACTACCATACCTTTTAATTTTCTCATTTAAATGCATTACTTTTTACACCGGCGATCGTAGAACGTGTAAAAAATTTCAAAAAAATATTTAACCTATTTTTAGATGAAAGGCGTACACACGCCTCTCATCTTGATTCCACCTAAGCCCAACAAACACAGTAATATTCATCACAAAGACCAATTTCAGTATGTCGTATTGACGATAGGTAAAATGTAAATCAATATAGCAGTAAAAACGAAACAGCAAAGACTATGAAGAAGGTCGTTTATTAATGTCGTTAGGAAGGTGTGGGCCAAAGTGTAGACTGCAAAATTGTTCCCGAAGTTAATAAAATTTGATGATCACTAATGGATGTGTTTTTCCGTGCTTTTATCTTCAACATTTTTATTGTTGTTTCTTTTGTTGTTATTATTTTAGTCATGTGATACTTGGTAAAACAGCGAGAATTCTTATTAAGTTAAAATTTAATCACTTCTTAAATCTTTTGTAAAAGCAAAAGTTGGGTTAAATATGCGAATTGAATAAGAAAGAGCAAGAATAAGAAGACAAGAAGAAAAGGAAAAAGTAGTCAAGAATCATGGAGGGCAGTGACGGTGTCATCAAGGGCGAAGGATGTTTACACTTCAGAAAATTCAAATTCTTACAAAACTTACAGAAATTATCTTTTATGTTAAGCTATACGATATCAGGCACTTTCTCACTCCAACCTTCTTCTTTTAGCATTGATTTTTTCCTTTTTCTTTCATTATTTTCCTTGCCACCCTACCCTCACCCCTTATCCCTACACTGAATTCCTTGTAAACAAATTTGTCGATCTAGAAGTTATACGAATTTATGTGTAAAATAAAAGTATGAAGCGTGAACATTGGTAAAGTGAGGTGGAGGGGGGATATGTGTTTACAAATATTCCATGGTGGTATGATCCAAAAAACTTTTAGCATTAAATCCAGCTGAGGGTGCCAACATATTTGTAACTCGGCAACATTTGATTGTTTGAAACATTGTAAGGAATAGAACCCTAAAGTTTTTATGTATGAAAAAGTAGTAACATTTCGTTCCTTATTCATGGTTTTTCGGATCCTCTACGGATTCCCTAAATAAAATTTTTAGTGCTTTTTATTACTTTCCTATAGTTTGACTTCTTCGAACATTCATGAGGTTTTATTGAAATATGACACGATAGAGGATCCAAATGAAAAATTGTCTAAAAAATTGTTTTAATACAAATGAGTTATTTTCTGTTTGACATTATTCATGTATATCAAAAAATCTGCTGGTGCCGTTTGTGTATTGGTGTCATAGCAGATAGTTTAATCTTTAAACCGCGAAAAGACTGCGTTCGAATGAATTCAAGTAGGTCTCCTACAGTACCTGCATTACCTTCAGGTTCCAAATGGAGGCAAGTTGATGTGATTTCATTCAAATGTAATCATATAGAACTTATCGTTCCTTATCCTCTTGCGCCATTTTACTTTTCCAATAAACCTTCTATGAATGTAAACGTAATTCTCCTTCTCCTACTGACACACTTTCCTAAATCAACTTTAGATATTTGTGTTTGCTGGCACACTTTTAGGCTCTCCTCAAGTCAAATATTCTTGTTTCCCCGAATGCAAACTCGTTGAGGTCTCACTCCTATCGAAGTCGTTATTGCAACACAATTCAAATAACGTTAGAATAAATACAAAATGTCATTAGGAAAAGATCTATGGTAATGTTTTCTGGCAGTCGCTCAAAAATCCTTGTCACTGCAGTTTAAGCAATAAGAAAAAAATAAAAAATACAGCCTAGATTTTGGTGCATAAAATAAACAAGGTGTTGATAACCTGCCAACAATCAACTTATATGTGCCACGGCAAAACGGAACATTATTGAAAATGTATTGAGAAAATTCGATTCCAAAACGCTTCCCCTTGGATGAGTTTGTATTTCCGCAGCAAATAACCCACGGAAAAAACTTAAAAGTCGGCCACAAAAGCGAAAGGACATGAATCAGGAAAACAGATACAAAGCAAACATTCATTTTCTGCAAAAAGAGGAAAAAGGTTGTACACTTCGTCAAACTGGAAAAGACAAACTATAAATCCGTCGCATTACCCGTAGTGTGGGGAGGTGTTACCCGGTGCAAAAAAAGAAGAAAAAACAAATGAGATTGCCCGAGGGGATTATTCTATCGTTAGAACCATCAAATGTCAGTGGCATGGACGCAATGCCTTCTCAGTCTACGCTCGAATGATACTCGTATGGTATCGATGTTACTTTGATATGACATGGTATGGTGGTGCTCCGGGTAAAAGTAGTCGCGCCTTACCGTGATGGTCTTGGCAAATTAATTTATACACTTGAATCAACATATTAACACACCAGAAGTCAATTTGTTCTGGCGGTTGGCAGAAGTAGCATCGGCGGTTCTTGGCAGGAGAACGTACGTTTTTCTGTAGCGGTTAGCGATGAGAACGGTAGAGATGACAGAGAAAGGAGCAAAAGGTAAGGAAAAAATTCCGATGGACTTTAAACAACTAATACCCGTAGAAAAAATGTTTGAGATGCGGAGAAAAGGAAGAAAAAGGAAACGAAAAACAACTATAAGGCAAAGGCGAGAGTGTAAGAGGAATAGAATTATCGACGTACCTAAAATTATGCAACATTTGCCACAAAATTCTTCTTTATGAAATACTTGAGTTAACGAAGGGGTGGAGAATGAGATGAAAAGGATGTCAAATAAGTAATGCATTTTTTTTGAATAACCATCCGTGAAAAACTAAAAACTTTAACTCATTTCCAACAGGTACAGTTATTTTCTGGTAAACTGTCCTTACTTAGTCGTGCAGTAGATTCATTCCTCTAACTTTTGAATTCCTTAAATATTTGATCTTAAGCACCTGATTTTATCATCTCTTCCCTTTTCCTAGCCCACAAGCATTGTTGACCTTACTAGAATATTTCTGAAGTCAACAATAAAAATAAGAACAAGGCGACAATCGCTTAGTAGTGGACGACATTGAAAATTTAATAGCACGTTGTTTATTAGTGAAGAACTGTTACCAACATTACAACCCATATATAATGACGCTACTAAGAACAATTTCTATTTGTGACATCAATATAAATCACGGGTAAATTCTTGACATGCAGCATAGTAGTGTTTGCGGCGTAGAAGACGCTGGACAACGCCAACCAAGGCGCCCACTATAATGAAAGAAAAACCGGAAACTTTAAAGTGAACAATTTTACAGAGAAGAGCACATAAAACGAGCGGGGCAATTATATTATGTGGTATATTGGATATTACAAACAATTGAAGCAGAGGGAGGTGAAGCAAAAAGGAGGCTGTAATAAAACTAAAGGTCTTCTCGATCATCATCATCCCGCCCTTCCGCCATCACGTGAATTATTTGTCTTCTATTTTCAGTTGAATTAAAAGGCATGACCAGTACGAGCCGAGAATTGGGAGGGCATCAAACGTCAGCAGAAGCGATGTTTTTTGCTCGGAATGACGCATGGAAGAAGAAATGTTGTGTGCAAAGAAATTTGAGTGGATTTCAACCGCTCATTGACTGTTTTCACTAATAGCTCCTAAACACGCAAAACAGTCACAATATGAAGTGTCTGGGAGTCGAGAAGTGGCAAAGGTGGAAAGGGGGGATAGTATTGGTATTAGCTTGACATCACAGGGCGGCTTTGTTGAGTCTATTCGTTATTCGACCAAATGACAAGCTGCCAGACAGATAGACAGGTAACGATGAGTAACAACATCAAAGTGATTACTTGCGATTTCGTTTCGATGCTCAAGCACCGGCTTCATAAAAAGGTTAAAGTACTTTGGTAACACACACCAGACTCAATTTGTGGTCAATTTTCTGAGAAATTTTGCTTAATGTATTAATTTTCTTTATAATTGCTTACTCACTTTTTTAATGCGATTGAACACTTAGTGGAATTAATTACCTGAAATTGAAAAAAAGGTTTTGGTTAAAAAAGTTTTACATGAAAATGAGGATTAATTTTCATTAGAATTCTTTGCTGAGGCGTTATTAGCGTTAACTTAATTATTTAATATGCCTCAAAAAGTATTTAGGCAGTTCAGGGTTTTAAAATCCTACGAGCGATTTTAGAGTGACTCCTCTTGTTGGAATAACTTTCACTATTATATTTCGTATTTATATTTCCCCTTTTATTTGGTTTTCTTACTAAAATTTATAACCAATAACACGAAAATCTCTGAGAGTTTTCTTTTTTATGATTTAACTGACTTTTTAAAGTTTTAACCTTAAAATACCGTAAATCACAAACATGAAATTTTTCCTCAGTCTTATTCATTCATTAGCTCGCAGATATGCGTATGTGCGCAGGTGTAGGAGGGTGGTCCCTTCTGTATGTGTGGCCTTTTTCTTGGTTTTTTCAGTCCGTGTTGGTCCCGCTGCGCCATTGAAACTTTTAGCAGGGGCAATAAATTTTGTTCAGTGTATGCATGAACGATTAAATAGTTCAGGCGACTGGCAGCACACGATAGAGAAAAATTAATAGTTAGTTCAACGCAATAGCGAGTAAAACGAAAAGTAAGAAGTAAGAGTGAAAGAAAAAGAATAAGAACTATAACAAAAAGAGAAAGAAAAGAGGAAAAGAAGGAAAATAGCAAAAGAACAAAACCCAAGAACCATACAAACAGCAACAACAAATCAGTCGGTAGCAGAGATCAGTCGAAAATACGGCAGTCAGTAACAGAGATAGGAAAGCTAATCTTAAAGTAAAAGCACGCGAAATATCAAACAGGAAGAAAAGTAGCTGTTTTGATGTCAGTTCTTCGAGTAGGCGGAGACAGGGAAGTTCATGAAAATTAATTCTAAAAGCAACTTAATGTCAGAAAGAAAAATAGGAAAAGAGATATTCTGTTTCATGTCAGATATTATCACGTTCTCTTCTAAACAATATTCTTGAAAATGAACTTGTAGAAAAAGGAGTCGTTTATAATTCTACAAAAACAACGACACAATTTTTATTCGTCGTCAACAGTTTCAGCCAGTTCAAAATTTTTTATAAATATGGGTGGAATTTTCTGAATAAATTAATATTTTATTCCGGAGGACTTACTGCAGCCTTCTTCATCAATATGAACTTATATTTTAACACAAACAGATTTAATCAATTATAAATTAGTTGATGATTATCGATGTTTTAATCGAATAATTAATCGATTTTAATCGATTGACGTTTTAATCGATTATTTTGTAAATATAAACGAGACTTGAAATCCAACTAGTCATCAATGACCGCGGATATGTGAACCTATATAAAACACGAATTAGTTCAGTTTTGTTTCTTGGGATTGATCGTTGTGGATTTAGTTGAGTTAGGCGTTTTTTTACTTAATAATCGAATTAAGTTTTTAAACATACATTTTTACTTAATAATCGAATATATTTCATTAAAATCGAATGTATTTTAATTCAGTTCATTTCAATTTTCATTCAATACTATATCATTTGATCCGATAAGATTTACAGGAACGTATTGTTTTATATTAAATAACAGTTAATTACATATCCACGCCCACTTCCACCTCCCTGATAATATTCCTACACCATATATTTATTTCCAAAGAATGCTATCTGTTTATTGTTGTCGTTGTTGTTGTTTCCGTTATTGTTGTTGTCGTTGTGCACCTGCAATCTGTTTGCCCAATAATTTTGCAATTTATTCCCAATTATTTTGAAATACTTTCAATAAAATCTTCCCACAAATTTGGAATATTTACGAAATTATTTGTTTGCATCTCTTTTAGTGTTTTATATAAAAGATTATCACAAAGCTGTTTTATCGTTATATGAAGAAAAATTTTTTAATTTTTTTCTTTTCAAGTTTGTTGATTTTTAATCCAAAATTCTCTCTCACTCTATCTCTCTTTTTCTTTCTCTCTGCATGTGATTTTGAATACTTTATCGACAAAAATTTAAGAAAATTTCTTATAGTTGCAAAATTATGTAGTGATCATGATAATACTAAAAACGCCCAGAATGACTCTAAAAAGATAATAGGTTTCGCTTTTAAAACACAGCATTTTTTATCACCCGATTCCCTTTCATTCAAAAAATTCAAAATGCACCGTTTAGTGATTCTTCTCTTTACGTTAACGCGTTGGTGTTGCCATTGTTGTCATGATTGTTACTACTTCTGCCGTTATTGTGACTTCAAAGTGCGAAGAGTGCATTTTTATTAAAAGTTTTATTATTAAAAAATAGCATCATTTTACTTTTTCCGAAGATGCACCATAAGCATCAGCAGCACAAGAAGCATTATGATAGTGATGATTTTTCATTCGTTCTTGCGACCCGATCCAGCAACACATCGAAATAACGAGGGCAATATTTTGTAATACTTTCTCGTATTCATTTAGCAACACTTCAGCGACTACTTTAGCGTAAAATAATGCACGTCAACGCTTTCTGATAACGATGATGATGATGATAATGATAATGAGGACGACTACGATGATGACCACGACGATAAGGATGGTGAGAAAACGTAAAAGGAAGGCATAAAACAGCTTTTACTTTGAATGAGAGCATACACTGCTCACAAACATTTATCAAGAGTAAAACAAAATAATACATACAAAAAGCTCATACACACACAAACGTGTCTACAAGGAGATAATTATATATGGAATACAAGCAATAATTTTACAAACAATATTCATATATTATTAAAAAAGTCTCGAACATGCGACTTAATGCAATCGCCTCTCCCACCATTCGATCATTTACTGAAGATTGAACTTAATACAAAATATATAACTTATATTACAATAATTTTCAAGATTTGTCACCACTTCGAAATTTCTTATTAATTCATTAGGAATGCTCGATCAATTCTTGGTATCGGGATGATTACTTTCAGCTCTGTCATTATCTGAGAGTATAATTGTGATTATTAGGCTGAAAATAAATTACAATTAAAAGGATTGATGGCTCAGAAAAATGTGTGTGTGTGTCGAGTGTCGTCGAAACTCTTTAGAGCTATGTGGTGAAGATCTATCAAGTATTTAGAGTTAGACTATTACCACAGGGGAAAGGTATGTTCACCATTGTGACGACCAAAGTAGCAGAAGTCCGTATCCGACCACAAGAAGGAGACCGATTCAGTTCTGTCAAAGTTCATACGCACTTGATTTATTTTACCGACAGATAATAAAATCGCTAATTCTTCATGGCTCCGCACAAATTTCACCGTTTATTGTTGGAGAATGCGGTTTCTCCGAAAAACTCACTAATCTCACATTCTACACTTTGCCCCTGATGATTATTATATGTTTCTAAGCGTGGCAAAATACCTTAATGTGAAACAATTTTCAGATAATGAAGCGTTTAAGGAAGTAATGAATGTTTTGTTCTTGGAGAAGGGTGAGGGTGGCGATAAGTTATTTATTTATTTATTACAGCCAATGTAAAAATGCAACAAATTCATTGGAATTATGGGGAGGAGAGGGGGTGGTGCCATATTAAAAAATAGAGACAATAAAACGTTCGCTTCAAATAAACACCCGTCTTTCATACAAATATCGACTATATCTTAAATGCCTTTCGCATTAATTACTAAATTACATTTTCAGAGAGGGTTCATCCCGAAATTTTTTTCACACGTGTGTTTGTTCACACGTGTGATGTGTGTGTCCAAAGTATCGTCTGCAAATCGTGTTGTGCGCAATTTTAACTAGCCTAAATCGTTATTTTATTAGAAATGAAAGAATTCTGTAAAGGGTGGTGAAGCGTGAGAAAAACAAAAAGAGATGAAGGAACAGAAGGAAGGGGTGAAGGCGTCTTTACTTTGTCATTGTTTTGTACATATAATAAACTAAAAGGCACAATATTTTAGGCGACAATATTCATATATTATTAAAAAAAGTCTCGAACATGCGACTTAATGCAATCGCCTCTGCCACCATTTCTCTACCAGCCCATTTATGATCTGAACTATCTGAAAATCTCTTAAATCCTTAAACAAATCACATTTAAATTATGGAAAAAAGTCCCTTCAACTGGCGACACCCGAATGCAATACTTGTTTTAAAAGAAACTGTCATGTGAGGGGATAGCTCCATAAATATCTTCAGTTTATGTATTTGGAAGGAAACCAGATGGCAAGAGTGCTGTAAGAGACACAAGTGCTCATACTATGTTACCCCAACATGCTTCTAAAAATTGAAAGGACTGAAGAACTTTGTGGGAGACGGGAGAACGGAAAAACTGAAAAGAAAATTCAACAAAAACCCGAGAAAAGTGTCAACGAAATATTATTTTTAAGAGTTCAAACATTAAGAATCGAAAGGGATTCTTTTGCACCATAAATGGAGGAATATTATGATAGAAGGAGGTGGTAAGGGAAGGCGTGGAGATTAGAGTCGTCCTATAATGTGTCGCGTAAAGTCGTTGCAATGTTTCGTATTGTGGGGATGTGTAGACAATTTCTCGGTTTTTAATTTTTAAAACTGGGAGTATTTATTCCCAGCTAGTCCCCTTCCAGTTCAGACAATCTATCTATCACTATTATCACTCTTTGTTTCGCTCTTGAACTTCTTTCTTTATTTGTTCTGTTTTTTTTTCTACAAGTGTTGCCAACATGTTCAAACGATTATAGCTGCACGCTGGGGTTATTTATTTTGACGTTTGATTAATTGTATCCCCAACCTCAAGGCAGCTAAATCAACAGCAACGCACTACAACAAACACAAATAATTGTAGGAAATGTAGGAAAAGTGGCGACAACAACAGTAACAGCAATAACAATTATAACAACATATAAAAAGCAATGCAAGCAAAAAATAATCGATTCTTTCGAAATTTCGGGAGAGGGGACTAAATATAGACCATGGATATGGATGGATAATAAAAGAGCGAGGCGACTGGATGTCATCAAGTATGTGTCCATTATTGAAATAAAAGAGTTTGGGGCGGAAAAAACGGGGAGGTAGGATAAATGGTGAGGGTAGAAGGGGGTTACAGAGATGGGGTTAAAGTCCAAAATGGTTCTTCTTTTTTGTCTGTTTGTCAGTTCAAACCTTCACCATGAATTGGTGGCAATTTAAGGTTTTGTTAGCCGTCATCTACCACTCCGTCAACATTGCCAACGCACTTATCATTTCTTCTCCTCTGACAGAATATTGATATCCACGGCTTCTTCATTTTTTTGTAACTTGTTGTCACTAAATAAAAAAAAAGCGGAACCATGAAGACTTTTTACTGATATTTCGTGCGTTGTTTTTGTTATTTCGTTTTCGTTGTTTTTGTATGGTCTTGCTATTTTTGCCGTTTAGCAATAAATATTCTTTCAATTTCTTGTAATTTTTCATTTCTGTGGAGTTTTTTAGCCTTTGTTTTAATTTCTTTGTGTTTTTTTAGTTAAGCCAAAAAATTAAAAAATAAAATAAAATAAAATTTATTTCTTTAAAATAAATTCTTTTTGTGGATCATTAAAATTGTTGGAGTATTTGAGGGTGTTTTTGCGTTTTAGGGGGTCTTTGCCTTCTTCAAAATTTTCGATTGCTTTTCTTTGTTTTTTTTTTACTAATAAAATGTAGTCGTTATTTTGGTGATGGTAGCTGTTTTAAAGCATTTTCAAGAGGATCAGTCATTTAAAGGAATCAAAAACATCATCATGAAGGAATTATGAAATATATGTTCAAAAATATGTCTCTTAATTTCTTCATGATTACGACTTTGATTCCTCTAAGTAACTGAGCCTCTTGATGATGCGTGAAAAGAGCAAGACTTTTGATAATATTTTTTAAAATTTTGTTTGCCAATAAATTAAGTATGCCTTGCTCTTTATATCTTGAATGGTTTCCTATACTCGTTATGAATAATTATTATCTGAGGATTCGTCAGTAAACCAATCCATATTAAGACCAATCTCTCCAATTGGAAATGGTTTGATATTTTAATAGGAAAACAATAAAGACTTCTTGAAAACATTTTAATTAGTTAAACTCTCCTCATCCTACGAAAACGTGCAATTATCATTAAACAGAGTACAAAAATTTACCTAAGCATTTAATATTATTTTACATTTTCTGAAAAGTTTTGTTTGGTCACTTTTTTGTTTGTGTTTAGCTTTAATACCACATTATATCGTAATATATATTTATACTGAGCAGCCTTGAAAATGTTAAAGCCACTTATTCTCTAACGCGGATTTTTTAAAAAAAAAAAACTTTACCCCAAGACTGGCATAAAAAATGTAAACAGCAAAACACGTTTATGAAGCAGCAAATATTTGCAAATTTAGTTGAGCATTTAAGCCAGAAGATAATGAGGCTACTCTTAACTGACTGTTATCTTCATTCTTAGTGTTGGTTTTTTCTTTCTTCTTTTTTTCTGTTTCGTTTTCAATGACAATTCAACAATTTTGAAAGTTTTTTCATCGTTGAAAAGCATTTGTTGTTTTGTTTGTTTGCGCTATTCAGCAGAGCCAACCTTTTTGTCAATGCTATTGCCATTAATAATTGTCATTTATTGGCAAATATGGCTAACAATAATTTAACTGTTTATTTTTGCACTCTTTTTTTGTTGTCGTATCATCTTCAAAGCAATTTTGTTGCAATTTTTTTGATAGCATTTTATAATTGTTGCGTTTTATTTTAACGAAAATGTTTGTTCTTTAAAGGAAAATCAGCACATTGTTGACAATTAAAAGTTCTTAGCGAATTTATATTTCTCTCCTTTGACTCTTTTAAACGAATAATTATTTATATATAATCAAATAATACTTTTTGCTGCTAAAAAAATTGCACAAATTTATTTGTTCAATTTCTAAAATTACAACAAATTAGAAAAATAAAATTAAAAAAATAGCAAAAAATATTAGTAAAACTAGTGGATGGTTTTACTAAACTGTAATTTTCGCAATTAGGAATATTTTAAAAAAATATCACCAAATTTAAATTCTGAAAACGACCTTAATTTTGTAAAAAAATGAACTTAACTTATCTGAACTTAAATTAGTAGAATATTGAAAAGTATATTAATTTCCAATTTTTGGAATGAGCAGTATATTTTAAAAATATTTAAGGAATTCCTATTTTTAAAATTACTAAAATTTCTTAAAAAAATTTAATTAGTATTTGAAAAAATGCCTGAGGTTTTTAAGGAAAACACATAAATTATCCAGGAATGAAAATATATTGAAAATTGTGCGAACATATAAAGCATGATATAAAAAATAATATAAACCAACTTCATACCTTTTAAATCTTTTATTAAATTATCTTTCAAATTCCTGTTTTCCATTAAATCTTCTTTTTTTCACTCTTCTTTTTTCGATTTTATACCACAATCTTTTTTTGGTTTTAGGTTTATTTTGATTTTGTTTAAATATCAATTCGTAAGGCAGTGTAGTAAGATATTCATCAAAATGATGTCACCTAAATAGAAATTACTCTATTACCGATCAGAGAAAAAAACAGAAGAAGAGAAATGGAGAAGAATAATGAAATGAATTTATAAAAATTTGTCAGGCAGCGTTAAAAAGTGTAAATTCATTTGACCTTCGTCTAAAAAGCGAATCCGTAGATATTGCTTTTGTTAAATTCTGATTTTTTTCTCCATGATTTTCTAAAGCAGAGACGTTTTATTTACGTTCACATATTCGAATATGAATTCTATTTATTTATTATCTGAGAAATATTTCACTAATAATTGATGACAGAGATTTATTTTAATTATTCCTCAATGAAGTATAATTCCCGATTCGATCTGGGTTTATTTTTCGGAAATTTTATTTTAGATTTTTATTTAATAAAATGGAATAATTCGACCGACCGCGTATTCGTTGGTCGTTTTTCATTAATATAAATTGTTTATTAAATTAAATTATACTGATGACGCTGATGATGATGATCTCAATCTCGTTGATATCGCCATACGGTCATATACTTTTTTTACGTCGCGTCATCGTTCTGAATTATATTAATGACTTAATTGGTGTCACAGCAATAACAAAAAAAACAGTAAAAAAGAGTAAAATAATTTGTTTTATTACAAAATTACGAATAATCAGCAAATGGTCAGCATCATCGTTTTTGCGTGATCTAGATTATGTTTTATGTTTTTCTATCCGGCTCTTCCCAAAAAGGTAGCACAATTTCATTACTTTTCAACTCAGTGATATGACGCTTAATTTTGCTTCATCATTGAGAACAAAAAGTGCATCATAAGATTTCCGTCAGGTCCACGGGAATCCGATAAAAGTAAGAGCATTTTTAAAAAGTAAAGCATTTTAAAAGTCCGATAAAAGTAAGAGCATTTTGAAGAGATAATAATAATAATAAAAGCTATTACCATATATACAACAACGACAAAAAAAGCGACAACAACAATAATAAATATTAACACCAGCAATCTACAAAAATACAGTAAAAACATTAACAACAAAAAAATTTCATAAAATCTGTTTGATTTCAGTCGAAGCGTGGCAAAAGCTGAAATGATATTTATTTTTCGCATAACAATGATTATGCTCAAGCCACATTAACTATAATAGCAACAAAAATAGCAACAACAACCACAACATACACCGCTCACCCTAACACAGCAATGACGCAATTTCGATTAAGTAAAAAAAAGAATTATTCTGTTTACAAAAAAGAAAAACAACTAAAAACAAGCGCTCAACTGCATTCAATCACATCTAAATCTCGTATACGCGTTGCATCGCATTCCACCGCATCCCAAAGCAGCGCTTAATACCGGATCGCCCGGCATTGGTTAAAACAACATTTGTGAAGCGACAATAAGGAAAAAACCACGTCGATCGGAGCCGGTGTTTGCAGCACGTTGGTTAAAGACAACGTTGTCAATAGTGTGCTGCCACGAGATGGCGGCTGCCGATGGCGGTTATTTGTTTGGTGTTGGTGATGGTAACTGTGGTGATGGTGTTGTTGGTTATGCATTTTGTTTTTGGTGTAGTTGATGTTCTTGGTGGTTAGTTGTTTGGTTGTGACAGTTTTGCGTTTTCGTTTTACATTCAGTTTTTTTTTTTTGATAAAGTTTTTTTTGGAGTTCAATTAATTTTTTTTTTGTTTTTATTGTGATGAATAAAATGTTTGCATTTTTGGTATTTTTAATGTTTTTTTTAGTTTCGACAGTATTTTAGCAATGTTTGCTTGCTGTTTGTCATTGTTCGTTGCTAGATTTCGCCTTTGCTTTTGAAAATATAGCTAAAATAATTATGAAGTATAATAAAAAGTTCCTTTCTGTTCTTTTAAAATATTAGAAAGTTCATCTATTATTAAAATAGCTTTACTTTTAGTGCTTTTGCTATTTTTTAATAACTTAATTTATTATTTTTTTTTCTGTTGAAAACCTTGTATCATTCGCGTGCTTACTAACAATAGTGCTAAACATCATTAGCAACACCTTAGATGAAGGATAATTGGCCACAACATCAAAAACGACACTGATAAAATAATGAGAGAATTAGTTGAATTCATTTTTATTATTTCTGCGTGATTTCTATTTGGTTACTGACTTTTCTACAATGTACATTGGTGTCATGTTTTTCTCGTTAATTATGAATAAACATTTTTAATAACGAAGGATTACCAGCACGGAATTGTCACAATAACAAAACAACAGCAATAAATCCGAATAATTATCACCACCAAAAATTAGTACAAAGTGTAATAAATGTGTTATAGAAATTTTTTATATATTAAATTTTTAAGTCAATTTTTAATTTTTAAATTAAACGTAAAAACTGTCAATACACTTGTCTGCTTGAAGCAAAACAAGCAAAATCCGCTAAATGAATAATTAATTCCAAGTAAAATTAAAAAAATAAAACAAAAATTTAAATTTAAAATATGAATTTATCCAAATATGTGAATACATAATTATATCATAAAAAATATTAGTATATTTCACATAAAAAATTGGATGATATCACCGAAGAAATTGTTGTTATTTTAAATAAATTGAAAAAGATAAATACTGATGGCGACAATTTTTAAAATATACAGAAAATTCTTTTTTGTAGAATTTTTTAAATGGGTTCCAGCCTTAATTTTTTTAAAAATTTCTATTCATCAATTAATTAAAGAAATGCCATTAAACCCATAATAATATTTATGGCTATGACTGTAAAACCATAGAAACTGAATTTTATACAATTTCATTATTATTTTAAATGCATCGTAAGAGCTTAAATTGAAGAATTGAAGAACAAAAAATAATTAAATTTACATTTACAACTTGTACATTTTCTTAATGATGAGTTCAACTATCGTCTTATAAAATATTTCGATACCATCCCAATCGAAGTATTATTGAAAACCATCACCCGCAAGCAACTGTTGCGGTGATGATGACATTAAGCGGCGACATTTATAATGAATAATTAATTAAAAATGAAGGTAAACAAATAGTTTTCTCTTCCTCCTCGAACTCGTCGTCTTCTTCTTCTTTTTATTATTATTGCTGTTATACGTATTGCGATATTTCTGAATCACGTTCATTTCAAAGAAAATAAAAAATATTAATTCTTTTATCAAAATAGTAAACACCAATCAGCACCGACAATGAGTATGAATAACAATTTTTGCTTCAACTATTTTTCAATTAAAAAAAATTGGCTAGTGAAAATTAAAACTTGAAATAGCAAAAGCAATGTGATGAGCGATAACAACAACAAAAACAAAAACTACTAATAACAACTGTGTAATAAAAACAAGCGAAGTTAAACAACGATAATCAACTACACTTCGAAAATATGGTAGACAAAACAGTTTACGGAATATAATTGAAAATATGGTTTATTAAAACAGCATAATCATAGAAATGCGCTCATTTTACACAATTTTTTATGCAATTTTTTCTGAATAATTTTTTACGAAAGTCTGGTTACGCGTAAGTTAAATAAAGAAAGATTTTTGCTTTCTGTGAGGTTGGTTTGCTTTAAGATGCTTTTTGAAATCCTATAAAATATTTATGGGGTTTTTAATGAGTCTTACGAATGAACGTATTTATTTTCTTAAATAAAATCTTCGGACGATGTAGAAAACTGCATTTTAAACCAGCTTTCAGAATGAGGTCTCTCCCCATCTGATTTATTTTATGACAGGATTTTGTAAACATATCTGTCGTGTAGGAAGCATACGGGAGTATATGATTCCTATGTCAAAATTTAATTTTAGTAATACTTTAGCGTATCATTAAAATTAAAATCATTACTTACGTGTCGTTTGAAGTTTTAAGTTTAAAGTTTGTTAACATTTTTAGTAGTTTTTAATTTGTAACTTATTGGTGAACTTACTACTTTCTAGTTAATGTACTGTTTTGATCGTTATCGCTGTTATGTTTTCCTACAATTTAATATATTTATAGCTTGCAATTTATGCTAAAAATTTTTAGTATACGTATAGTTAACCTACAGGTTACGTAGCTGTTCCTGCATTATCAGTAGTTGATTCACAATTCTGTTAGAAATTGTGTATCATTGCTGACAGCCAGCTCATAATTCTTGCATTTCTTGTACTAATCCTATATGAACACTTACTTAATCACTTAAGATTAAATACTGATTAAATAAAACATATCACTAACGTTTGGTTTACTAAGTTTGATTTACTTAACGCAATAGTTTTCCTTTTTTGACAATCAGTTTAGTTTTTTAAATTATATATAATTTTTAATAATTTCATAATTAACCCACAGTTTCGTTAGTCATACATTATTTTTAAATTCCTAATAATTTTATTGCAAGCATTTTACAAATTTTTATTGCAAACTATTATATCGCGCGACTATTATTTATCAGAATTGCTATGCTTGAGCATGTTTTACGAGATTAGCTCAGATTCAAGTTTGGCTTTTTTTTCATAAAAATTTATTAACATTTGAATACTAATTATTTACTTCACGCTGAAACTGGTTTTCGAAATATTTTAATATCACTCGCCTCGTTCTGCTTAAGTCATAAAGAATTTCAATGAATGAATGAATGTGTGAATGAGTCATGTTTGTTTTCTTGAGAGAGTCAAAATAATTTTGCTATCATAATAAAATAAATTTTATGGCAGTTCAAATAAATAATTGTTACAGTCTGCGTAATAAATTATTGTTGTTGTCGTTTTAGTTCCCATATGATAAGTATTTGATGATTTCAACGCAACCATAATATGTTGGTACGCGTGTTTTTTATGTACACTAATTAGCTTATTCTTTCCGCAACATAATGGAGAGTGATAACGATGAATTGAAGTTTTTAATTTGAGTTGTCTTTAATAAAAATTTTCCTTTCATTATTGCGTGTGCGCTTAAAATTCCGTGGTGGTGCAATTTTTTCAGGATTTTTCTATTATTGTTTAAGTGCACTGCTACCGCGTCTTATCAAAGACTATAAAATACAAAGATGCATCCCACGTAGAACAAAGAAACGCCACCGGAAATGATTTCACTTGAAGGACGATAAAAAAACGGGTGCCAGACGGAAAAGACCGCGCGAGAAAAGCATTGCATGATTTAGAGAGCGTGCCATTTCAACAAACTTTCTGTTCTCAAATTCACATTCGTTCATCCTTTACGCAAATGGATTTCTGCCAACAAACAAGCATCATGCAGAACTAGCTAGAACTGCATCTGCAGTTCATGCAGAACTAGCTTTTTGGTTTCAAAAATTATATTCTCTTCCCGACGAGGCACATACTTTTTAGATTTGCAATTTTTGTTATTAAGCAAAAATCAATTATTCTAATACGTGAAAACAATAATAATTAAATACTTAAAACAAGAATAATTATGAAATAATTAAATGCTCGCTGAATTCTGATTGAACCTCACAAATATCCACATTCATGCGTGGACGTTCTACCCGGGACGGCCTTTGTTAATGCAAAGAAAGTGTGCTCTAAAATTGGTTATATACGCAGAAAACAGCGGAATCAATAAAACCTAAACAAAGCATAAATGATTTCAACATTTTACTCGCATTTTATTGATAAAGAAAATATTTTCCATTTGGTTCTTATCAATCCTTCTCAAGTCTGGCGAAAAATTTATCCGTTAAGTGAAAAAGCATTTTTCGTTTGCAACTCTTCGTTAGAAAAAAACTAGAATTAGCGAGAACTCTTCGAAATAAAGATTTCCCTTTTCATCTCTTTTAAACTTTTATTTTATTGTATTTTTCTTTCCGTACGCTCTTCCAACCCTTAAAGAAGAAAATCCAATTTAAGAGGGCGTTCAAATAAGAAATGAGAATAACCTCGTAAGTGGTCTCAGCCCTTGAGCTCTTTTCCTGGTTTTTCCAAGCTTTTCCTATTTTATTTTCTCTTTTACTTCACCTCCATATAATGTTATTAGCCGGTAGTGTTTACAAAGTCTTGAGCATCGCCATAGTAAATGTTGTCGTCTACCTTAAGCCTTGAGTAACTGCCTATTTGCGGCTTGTTTATGGTTGATATTATTTTTACCTTTTCATCGTCAGTGTTTTGTGTTGCCAGGAGGAGAGAAAGCATAAAGGAAAAATGTACTTTTTAGTAGCTCTATTTTTTCGTAGAATGTTTCCGACTGGGTTTGTGTGTATGTATATTTGTTATTATGTTGTTCACATGGTTGATGTTGCCACATGCTTAAAAAATATTCTAGTAAATTTTATACTATGCGTCATTTAGACGCGCCAATTTGGCGCCTCAAGGTATGCCTCACGCGAATTACGTACGAGTAGATACAGAAGAATCATAAAAAAACAGTAACAATAACAAAACATAGTGGCTTCAGGAACAGGAAAGAAAGGATAAATAAAGTGTTTATTGATGAAGGGAAGACGAGGAGGACGGCGATAACGCGGTAAGGAGTGAGGGTGGGCAATTTGTGGTGGTGGATTTGTCGAACGAAAAAGGAAAAAGAGTGGATCACTTGAATGATGGCTGTTTTTTTTTGGAATAAAATGAACATAGCTAACGTAAAAAAGGCAAACAGTCCCAGATTGTCTGGCAAAAAAAAGGCAAACAGTTGCCATCAGCAACAAAAACAACAGCAACGAAAGTGGCTACAGCAACAACAAATGCAATAAAAAATCAGAGAATTAAAAAGAATCAAATACAAAACAAATAAGCCAACCCGTTGTCCCAAATAATTGTGCGGGCGTGGAAAATGAAGAATGAGCGAACTTTCTTCTGCGCGGAAAGTGAAGTGAATATACTTTCGCTGTACTCGTTCAAGGATTTGATGTCGCAGTTGTTACTGTTGGTGTTGTTGTTGGTGTAATTGTCATTGTTGTTAATTTCATAAATAACTAATGTTATTGCTCCTCCTCTTGCTTCGCTTCGTTTACTTCGTTCATCATTCATTTTATTGTTAGTCAGGCGCTTATATTTTCAAAGGTTGCTATTACTTTGGTTGTTGTTGTTGCGGCTGTTGTCGTTGTCCCGCAATAAGAAACAGTATTCATAAAACAATGGCGGAAGTAAATTATTAAGAATGGAAATGACGGAGAAAGGCTACGAAAAAAAAACGAAAACTGCGGCTTCTGTCGGTCGGTCGATGACCAATAAAATCGGCGTCATATCAAAGAAAACAGAAAGAAACAAAAGAAAGGAAAGTAAAAGAATTGGTGAATGGGTTTTCATCAAAGAAGCAGAAAGTGTGAAAAGAAGTATTAAACCAGGATAAATCGTAAAAATAAACGAAGGAAAAAAATTATTGCCTACTTTACGGCTTCAAAAAGGTAAAATTTATTGTGAACACGTTCTACGATACATGTCTAAAGCAAACGAAAAGTAATTTTAAAGATGCAGGAATCATTCTGCAAGGAGAGGAAGAAAAACTTTCGCTTTATACACAGAATCCCAGTAGTAGTCCCAATTTAAATGTTTTACACATTTTTTGAGAATTCTAATTCGGATTTCTTTGAAATATTGTACCTTTTCTATAAATGCGGCTATATAGCAGATGTTCGAATTAAGAAATAGTCGCAAATAGAAAAATGTTTCACTCTTATTGGGTTCCTTTCGCCATATGTAGTCTTAGTCATATCCTATATAACCCCAAAATAGTAAGCCTTCTTTTGATTTCTTGTACAAGGGTAAGGGTTTTCCTTGCCAATTCTACTACTGTTATCACATAACCTTTTTTATTTTACTCATGAATCATGCTAGGCTAGGGGGTGGGTCCTCTCCACCTCAATCTTCGCCAACAATATCCTTGCAAAGTTAAGAAAGTCTCTAAAACGTAAAAAGAACAGAAGCCTACTTTATGGCTTAAGGCACTTGTTGTTTTTATGTCGTTTTTGTTAGCTTAGTCATTTAACTTTTTTATCAATTTGGTTGCAAACGGAAAATAGTCCTTCATTAGGCGGAATCGCAAACTTTATAAAAATTAAATTATATGAATATTTGAGTGTATTCGACATTTTCTATTGTTTCCCCTTGAAATGATTTTATGCTGTTGAGTTGCTATGCGTAATATAACCATCTGGGATTTGAAGCAATAACAACGACAACACCAACAATGTGTTTACAAGAGGGTACAACGAATGGGAATAAGTTTGCTATAGTAGTCCATAATCATTAGCATTCTTTAAATCCTTCTTTCTCTCCTTCTCCCTTCCATCCACATCTTTCGCCGCATTCGATGTTTCCAGAAATTGTTTCCATCTAAATAAATGGTCGAATGAGTCATACTCCCCGCCATCTCCCGAGTTTCACCAATTTTGCCAGTGTATTATTTACTTTGTCACTGCAGTAGCGGAAACATACGCTTCATTTTGCAAATTTTACGGCGCGATATTATTCTGTACTAACACAAGTTTATATGCGCAGGCACACATATATATTAAATAGACCAGGGTTGCGCAACATTATGAGTGGTGGGGGCTGGCCCAGGGTTTACTTTTGGTACGTGGATTGGAGTAGAAAATTAATAAATTATTTTTGCTTGCAAATTGTTTTATAGCAATTCAATGTCCAGTTTGATTTGTGCACTGCTTAAATGCTAATTGCTTTGCAAACCTGTGTAAGTTACTGAAGTTTTGCATTTCGGTTTCAGAGATATCATTTTTAGAAAGGCCGTTCACAACGACAGTTAAGCCAAATCAAAAGTAAATATACTTTGCCTTTGAAACAAAATTCGAAAAACCCTTGAAAAATTTGAAAAAAAATTCGAAAAAAGCCATAATACGTAGAGGAAGACTGAGCTCTTTGAAGGCTTTAATATCCCATGAAGGCTGGAAATATTCTATCACTAGATGGAATTTTTATATTAAAAAATTTTTAGTGTACACAAATACGCACACCGACTCACACACACACGCTCACTCACACACACTCGCTTGCACACACACGCTCGCACACACACTCTCACATACAAGCACACACACACATACGGCACATAAAAAAGCTCAAGCATACACACATTCTAAACGTTTCCATGGAATTTCATAAAATTTGTTAGGCCTGCATTCATTTGATTATAATTTGCTTCTGCTTTTGCGT
Source organism: Physocephala rufipes (assembly GCA_963966595.1). Taxonomy (NCBI): domain Eukaryota; kingdom Metazoa; phylum Arthropoda; class Insecta; order Diptera; family Conopidae; genus Physocephala; species Physocephala rufipes. The sequence goes on from OZ016505.1 coordinate 3,796,108, forward strand.
TTTGCATTTCACTGTTATTGTCGGTGCGGTAGCTATTGCTGTTGCCTCGTGTTGTTTTGTTCTCATTGTTGTTATTTTATCCTGAGTGCGGCGCACCATGAAAATATTTCAATCGGAAAATTAATTCAGTTTAATTTTGTTTTGTTTTCCCCACTTTACTTCATTTCTTCCGTTTTATAATAATTTTTTCTTACCTTTTTTGTTTTGCCACTTGTGCATGGAGTGTATGCATCTGCTGCTTTTGTTGTGTTTAACCAAAATTATTTAAATTACCAAAATTAAGCAAACATTGAAAAAAGTTCATACTGGGCTTCTAACACTCAGTGTTTTAATAAAATTGCTTAGAATTCAAACATGGAAATGATGTAGTAGAGACCATTCTGTTCGCCTAGAGCGAGACTTAACATCTGAGTACCGCTAATTAAAAAGTTATACACATGCGAAAAGTGGCACCCGTTAAGTGAATGCATATATTTTTGCTAAGTACGTCTATTAGATTACACTGGAGCAGTACAGGGTGTTTAGAAACGGTTACAAGATTTAAGCTAGCCATAATTTCCCGTAAAACCTCGGCAATGTTGTTCGGAAAACGCATTTGGGAATTTAGTTTTAAAGTCTGTAAAACCTGCGTTAGACAAAAGGAATTAACAGATTTTGAAAACAATCAGGCAAACAGGTTGGAGCGTATGAAACAATTATAGTGTACTACGGTTCTTTGCGGCTGGCGTCAAACACCATTCGTTTTTCGTACGCATTTCGTGAATGAATTCGAGGGTAGTAGAATTTAATCGTTATTTTCAAAATTTTTTCTGATATCGTTCTTAAATTTTCATTTAAAGTGTTCTCATTTAATTTATTGGAAATTTGAAAAAATTAATTTAATTAAAATTGATTTTCTTAACGTTTGAGGAAATTCAATATTAAAGCGAAATTTAAGAAGTCTGAAAAATGAATCCGCATGAAAATAGATATATGTGTATAATTAAAGGTTACCAGAAGGGTTATGTCAGGCATCCCCCACGATCCAGTGGCAGTAATAAAAATGTATGTCATTTTATGAGAAGAAGGCTAACAGAAAATTGGCTTTTTGCTGGCTTGCTTCATTGTTGTTATTGCTGTTGGTTGGTACACGAATATGGTGTACCCTCGTTTGGAACACATTTAATGATTAAATAATTTTATGAAAAGAAGAAAGTATCTAAAAACATCTTATTTCTTCCTCTCCTTTCATTTCTAAAATCCCCCAACGTATAAAAATCCTACCCATTTCCAAGCAACAACATTAGACCGACAAACAAACAGGCAAATGATGGTTCAGTACTTTTGTTGAAAAAATATATCGTGGCAACATTTTATTGTCATATCTTTTAACGATCACAAGATTTTGATGACTCTGATACTAAACAAGCCTAAGAACAAAAATAAGCAGAAATGGGGGTAAAATTAGAAGAAAAAACAAGCAAACGAAAAGCAAAAAACCAAACGAATGCGACGAAAGAAATTTTCGACAAAAATTATACACATAAAATAAATGAAGGAATTTTGTTCTCTTTCAAAAATTGATAGTAAAATTCACTGATGCATACGCGACTCTCAGGAGACATTCTGTAATCTTGTAAAACTAAAAGCAAATGAAAAGTTTATTTTGTACGTTCGGCAATGATTTTCCCTACAAGTGCATGTGAAAGTAGAAGAAGAAAATGTTGATGGCCATGATGAAAAAGTTTTACTTCCAGCTTAATTTTCTTCAACTCTCAGAGCAAAGTAAGCATATGAGCAACAACAACGAATGCAAAAAGGCAGTAACAGCATCAACAACAACATAAAAAAGTAGGAAAAATAATATAATAAAACTAATAAGAATAAGAATTCTTTTGAAGAATTTGCTATGTAAAGTTATTTGGAACATATGCCACTTTTAGGACTTTTTCTTTGTTGGTGTTGTTGTTGTGCTTCTGCAACTTTGTAGGCAAAAAAGTTTTTTCATTTTTATCATTTCATCATTTCATCAATTGGAGATTATTCCTTTAAGGAATTATATTTACGTTTTTGTCGATAAAAGTCACAAGAAATGGAACAAATACAAAGAAGGAAATTAAGAGGAGGAAGAGTGTTTTGGGATTCGATATTTGTAGAAAGAGAGCAAGAGGCCTTAGAGACAATCATATACGCCCACAAAATTAGAAATTTCGCGTTTAAATGTCCATCTCCAAGGGTTTCTGTAGCCTTCCAAAGATCTTCATATAAGAATACAAAAAAAAAAAAAGGATATTTTAGAATAAATGGATTTATATATAAATTGAAGAAATTTATACTTTCACTGAAAGAATTTGAGAATATAAAACTAGTATCCTCAAATTGCAATACTGTTTTTCAAAATTATTTCCATATAGATTTTCCTGAATTTTAGTCTTAATAAATTGCATGAAATATAATGATTATATTTTTTGAAAAATAAACCCAATAGTTTAATTTCTTATGTGAATCCTTTTAATTTTGTCCTTGAATTTTTATTTTAAAAGCTTGTTATTGCAAAACAATACTCTATAGTAACACACTGTTGTTTGTTGTTGTTTGTCTGCAGAGGTGGCTGTTGTGGTTGTTGTTGTTGTTTCAATAACTTTCCTGTTGATCAGCGTCACGACCCGCAAGCAAACTCGAAATAAACGAGATGAACAAGATCTAAGGACATGTTGAATGGTCCACTTGAGTTAATTGAGTACTTTTTCAGTACTCTATGAGGTCATACAAACACACGTCCATGTAACCTCACACACACACGTAAAATCATATCATACGCCAATTCATTTTCATTAAATTTTGCAATGAAGAGAAGATTATACTTAAGAGAAAATGAAGAAGAAAATAATGTTTAATTACTCCAAGCCGTTCGAGACGTGAGCTCTTGCGAGCACGCATCCTCGAATGACAACGGCAAGAAATTCCATCATAGAAAATATGGATAATCGTAGGAGGAGGAGAAGCGATTTATTAAAGGATTCCTCGTTTAACAAGACGTGAGTGTCAAAAGTGACACTTATAAATAATTCTTTCAAGCTCTCGGCATCACTTTTTTTAAGAATTTTTTGTAAGTATATACACACACAAGCCCACACATACACACACACGCACACACTCAAACGCACACTTGATTAAAAAGATCAGAAAATAAGAATATAAGCGTTATGAAGGACGAGAAACTTGAGATGTCCTTCATCTTGCGTATCAAAGGAGCTCATTTGTCTTCTTTTCATTGCCATTCCTGGCACTTGGCGGTAACGGTGGCGGTTCATTTATTTACTCAAAAGGATACTAGCGCTAACAATATAACACATGTCCTATGTCCTGTATCCTGTTTGTTTTCCATGCCACACGTCCCGTATTGGTAAGAAGAAAGACCCGGGGGGAGAGACGAGGAAGAGGTGGAAGAAATTAAGAACTCGATGACAAAAGTGGGCAAACATGTTGCTTTACTTTTGAAAGCGCCTTCAAAGAAAGTTGATACTGATGACGCCCAACGACAACAACATGATGATGACGATAACGATAACACATACGGTGACAATGGCGATGATGAGGACGGAAGCAAGTAGCACTCACTAATAAGTTGAGACACCAGTGTTCCTTTGATGTCTGTCTCTTGTCCTCTTGTCTGCCACCGCTTGTGGAAACGCGGGTAGATACGGCATAACTACGTTCTAATTCAATGAAGTATAAAAAAGGGTTTACACTCTCGAAGATAAGTCTCGAGAACTGTCATTTATTAAAAAATTTTCCAAAGAGCTCTTTTGTCTATGCGAATAACATCTTCCTTTTTTACGACTGTTGGAAGAAAACATAAGCAAACAGTGACGGACCATGTAAGCAAAACTGTATTTTAGAAAATTAAAAATAATTTGATTAGAAACTGATTTGATAATGTGATTAACTAGCCTCACAACGAAAATTTTTATCAATCTATAATAAATTATTCAATTATCTTGTTTTAATTACTTCGTTAAATATTAAAGAATTAAATCTATATGAAATCTATGAAATAAAGCTACGGGCGTTTTTAAAAAAAATTAGCTTGGGTTGTTTTAAAAAAAGTATCGAATCAAATCGAAGGAAAAATATATTTAATCTCAAGACTACATTTTTCATTTCTTTCAAAATCTATTACTTAATCTCAAATTCCAAAGAATTTATCGCTTTAATTAACAAAATTACAAAGGGATTTAATCGAATTTTTCAATTTAGAAGTTATAAAAAATGCAACTTTTTATTATAATAATTTTAATAATTCACGATTGTGTTCCGCTTAAAATTTCATTAACACCAATTACAACAATACCCCTTCGCTACAAATCCCATAACAGAAACAAAACCAACAACAGCAACAACAACAAACGACAGGAACGGCAACAGCAGCAACAACGCAGAGGCACACAACGAGTTTTCCCTTAAAGCTATTTTCCACCCATAAATTTATTAAAAAGAACAAAATTCTTGTTACTCACACACACACATTGGTGCAATGGAGCTTACTACATTTTAAAGGATAATGGGAATGCAATAAAAACAACAACATTCGAAATTCGAAAAACGAACGACAGCCGAAATTCGAACAGAATACACACAAAAAAAAACAAAGCAGAATCCGACGCATACAGGAGTGCTAACGGAAAGGGAGAATAAAAATCGGGTGAGAAAGCGAAGGAGAAGAACAGAACACGAGCTTACAGCCAAAACTTTAAACAATCGATTAATATTGGCAGAATGCCAAACGATGGCGTTGTCTGGATTGTTGGCATTAGTTTAATCAGATTTGGTTCTTTGCCGTTCTCTCTCCCCTGTCTTCCTCTCATGTGGTTGTCGTTGTTTTTGTCGTTGTTTTTGATTGTGTTACATGCTTTGACTTTTGTATTAGATATTCGATGAGAAAACCGTATTAAGTTTTATTTGAACGAACGAGTAACGAGTGGAATGATGAAAAAGGAAATCCGGCAGGATCAAAAGCTGCAACGGCAATGACGACAACAAGAGCAGCCCCATAACAACAACAAAAACGACTATGATAAATATTTCAACTGCAGAAATATTTTGAATTTTCGAATGTACTAAAAATTAATCGAGAAATGTGGAAAAGGCAATCACGAAGGAACTGAGAAGAAAAATTGGGAGAGTAGAAAGGAAATTAAAAAAAAGGAAGGGGGAAGAAGAGGCAAGAAGAGGCGAAGAAGAGAAAGAGAAAAAATGCTGTCCAAAAAAATTTAAAAAAGCGAAGAAGAATAAGAAAAACAAAAAATAAGAATAAATTAGGCAGAGTAAAACAAGGATGAGAGTAAAACAAACAAAACAGAGTAAAACAAGCCAAAAAAAGAGAAGGAAAGAGAGAAAAAATTAACGCGATACGCAGAAAAATTCTGAACTGAGAAATAATTTCGACTGAACATCCCTGACATCATCATCGTTATGACAATACGGTGGCGGCCATAATTAGAAGTTATATAGTCCATAATTTGCCAGATTTTTTAACAATGAATTCTTATAGAGGGTGGATTTCAGTAGAAGAGCCCGATGTTCCCGAATTCCTTTCTTCACTTCCTACTCCCTTCGCTTCTTTCTTTTCCCGCTGTTTCCTTTTCATGGATGAACAAAAGCAGTCCTTTCGTCTTCTTGTCGGATAAGAAAAGCCACTTGTCAATAAATCATAACTCGAGTAAAATTTAAGTCACAAAATAAATCCCTTTTTCTATTAATCCCCTTAGTTCACATCAAGAGTCAGTGCACAGCAAAACCCTAAACAGCAGCAACAAAGTGATAAATATACTTTCTTTTATCCAAGAAGAACAGTCAAAAAGCTTGCGGCAACACTTTTTAGCCCACAAATAATTTCAAAGTAATTTTTTTACAGTTTTTTAAGCCTTTTGTTGGCTTTTCCAGTAAACTCATTCAGACGAAACTGCTAAAAGGAAGGAAATCCAGCATTCGGGCATCTCACCAATCATAGAAGGGCAGAAGAAGAAAGAAAGAGGAAAAGCATCCACTGCCACCACCGCCTGTGTATTTCCTAATGTTTCCTCCAAAAGAAATTTATGAGCGAGAAAAGAAAGCAATAAGGAATGAGTAGGCGAGTGAGAGGGGGCGGGTGGTGAGTGGAAATGTGGGAAGACTGAAAACCAAGAAGAACATCTTATATTATTTTCCTTTTGATTCAGTGAAAACCAGTTAAAGAATTTGTAAGCCTTGAGAATTGTCAAAATGACATGAAAAAAGAAAAGCCATTGACGACTGAAAATATTGAAATGAATTCAATTTCTGGAATAATGCCGCTGGTAATGATTGCTTCAAATTGATTTCCTTCGATTTTGCTCCTTTGCTTTTGATTTTCTCTTTATTTCTCTTTGTATGTTTGAATAAGAAACCGCAATAATATTAACCCCTATGTTCAGAGGCAAGGCAAGATACAGTGGTCTGCAGACCAGATCGATTGCAGATCGATAGGCCTCTCACAATTCCAACTGCTTTTGTTTTTTTGCAGTTGTAGTTGCTTTTTCTTTGGATCTAATTGGACCAATGTGGAAGCATAAGGGTTAAAAATATTAGCTGCAAAATAGTGCAGTTGCCTGATTAGCTGTTTGGTTGATTACGTGTTCGTTTGTTTGTTTGATTATTGGATGACTTTGGCAAGAGAGACAGATATCCCGCGTTTGACAAATACAAATATTTATTAAATTCAATAATACTGAACGACAGAGAAAGAGAAAGAGAGAGAGCGGGAGAGAGAGAAAGATTGTCGTGCAATTTTAAAGACCTCAAAGGGAAAAGCAATTTTTTAAAATGGAGTGCGCTCATGTGGCAATTAGTTTGACTCGAAGCTGGCAAAGAGCCTGACAATCAATGAATGACTGAGTGAATGACTGATTGATTGATTCGTTTATGCTATGAGCTATTCTTAAAGAATAATCGACTATGAAGAATAAAAACTAATGAAAGGAGAGGGTCCCTCGTCCCCAAGACAATCAAAGGCAAAATCGAAGAGAAGAAAACGAGAAGGAGGAGAATAAGAGCAAGAGAGAGAAGAAGAAGAAGAAGAAGAGATGAAAGAATGAATATAGATTCTGATAATTTAATTAATGCATATTAATATTTTTTTTATTAATCCTGAACTGAATGAAACGATTGACTGAATGAATGAAATTGAATTGAATTTAATTGAATTTGCTGAGAACGCGATATTGAATGACTAAATGCACGCAACAATTATTTCTAAAATGCAGTTAGTTAAGATTTCAATTAAATCTCAAAAGAATGGAATTTCTATTAATTCAGTGATAATTAAGTCATTAATAATATTTTTCTTTGTTTCAATACATTATTTTCTCATTTCTCAGATTGAATAATGCCGTTCCAAAACGTCTCCAACGTCCACCCCATTTATCTGGCCCCGTCGATTAGTAATTCAATCATGCCTAATTAAATTAATCAAATAAAATGAAATGATTATGAATACAAGTGTGTGCGTGTGTGCATGCATGTAAATGTGTAGGGTGCCATCTTGCATGACAAAGCTAATTGCAAATTAATACTAAGTAATAAAGGAGAAATTAAACTTATTTCAATGATGTTGTTGATGATGATGACGACATTCCCCTTTCTAGTATTTGTGAAAATATTAATTCAATTTAATTTAGTTTAGTGTTTCAATATAGTCTTAAACCTATTAAATTCAACCAATACCCAGAACCAGATGATGTTCCGGCATTTGTTCTCAATTATTGTGCTGAGGAGTCAGATGAACCTATTACGGAATCATTTCAATATTCATTCAACTCAGTTTATTTCCCGTATGCTTCAAATTATTTCTTTTTTATTCGACGTCATAAGTTTGAGGTCAGGTAAAACATGGAAATCGATCGATACATTGCAGAGAGTTACATTGCTTAGTGAGTCACATAATCTCTTTTGAAGGGATAATTTTGGACTAAATACACACATCGAGAGGTATGCATGCTTCAATATCTTCAGCTCAATACATTTTCTGTAGAGCAAAGTTAACTACTACTAACTTACTTGAGCTTGTGTCTGAAGTAAGTTATAATTTGCAATATTCTGAGCAATGTGCCGCTATTTGCATTGATTAAGTAAAGCTTTTGATATTGCTAACCATAAGTTACTCACATTAAAGCTCAAATAATTTGATCTGCTGGTTTTTCCCATTGATTGGATTCAATCATATCACAGTAATCGTGCACATAAGATGTGGTTTCATATCAGAAGGACTTTCCGTACTTTTACAGTACCTACAGAAGTATATCAAAGAAGCCACTTATCGTTATTATTCTTGTTATTTATCAATAATCTTCCTTCTGCTATAAAAATGGAAATGCCCTCAAGTTCACTTTAGTCTTAAATTTATAAAGTATGGATGCTATGTGGATACTATTCTATTGTACTGTGGATGCTATTGACGATCTAGGAGTGATTCTTGATAGGAAGTTACGATTTTATGTTCACATTTACCGCATAACTAATACACCACACATCATATTGGAATTCATAAAGCGTTGCGCCAAGGAATTTACTGACCCATTAATTACTAAGCCATTGTATATTTCAGTTTTCAGACGTACACTGTAGTCTGCTTCTTATATCTGGGTTCCAACTTACAGCCGTTACATCACTAAACTTAAATGAACTTGCACGCCATTAAGCGCTTTCAATATTGCAGGGTATGACCTTTACGACGACCTCTCTCTCGTATATGCCGGTTCTTGAAGTAAGGCACTTAGCGGGAAATACGAATGAGAAAGAAGAGAAAACAAAAAAATTATGCGGAATAAACTAAAGACGACGGAAAAGTAGAGTGAAGAAAGGAAGAAAAGAAGAACATGATAAAAAAAACTAAGATGACATTAAATCCTGAGCTAATATTGGATGAAAAATGAATGCTTAAATATTGATCAAATGAAACAAAGAAAGAGACGGAGGAATCGGAATAGAGAAGGAGAGAGGAAAAGGTAAGGGAAGATGGACATATTTTTATTTGGATCAGTTTCGGTCTGGATGATGTTAGTTATTTGAAGAAATCAAGATTGCTCAAATCTCAATGACAAAATGTATTTAAGTCTTATAAGAAGGTTGATGTTTTTAATTATTAATTATTTATTAATTCAAAACGATTCATTTTAAATTTCAGTAAATTTTAGCAATATTTAGTGATAAATTATGCATTTTGAAGGACCTTTAACGAAGACAATAGAATTAAATTAAAAACTAAGTGAATTTCGGCGAATTTATCACCGCCATATGAATAAACGAAAAAAAAATCTGGTAATTGTATAAAATAATTAGATAATGAAAGTATTAATAATGCTTTGCTTGTGAAAGTAATTGTGATTACAATTTATGTAATAATCATGGCAGATTAATTTAATCGTGAGAAATTCTATAGTAATTTTATCAGAAATTGTGGAAAAAATTCCAATTTTACACAAATAAGTAAAATATCTAGCAGTCGTTACTATTTTTATAAAGTATAATTATTTTTTTCATACGATATAATTGCAATTTTCTTTTATCGTTGAATGATACCGCTAACCAAAATGTCACTATTGCGGCATTAGAGAATCCAAAGCAACCATTTTCGGATCAGTCTCTAATATTATCGACTATACAGCTATGTCAGTGAAGATGTGGTTAGCAACTTCAAGAGCATCGTTAATTATAATCGCTACAAACAACAACAACAAACTCGATAGAGACTTTCAGAAGATTCTAATAAATTACAAACATTCAGAATTCTGTGGGGATGATGAATATGATGATGGTATCTATTATTTGGAAATTGTTATACATAGAATCTTTGATACATCCTGCTGATGCCGTTGAGAACAATGCATATGATCTATGATTATGAACGAATATGAAGGAAACTTAGGAAGGGCTCAGGAAGGGTAGGATTTGTAAAGATGAAACTGATTTGCAATAACGATAAAGTGGTAACAATTCCATGTTATCCCATTCAATTATTTCCCTTCGGTATAATAAAGGTTTTAAGGTCTTAAAGGTCGAACAATTAAACTTGATTTTTAATTAATTACAATATTGTTATTAACTTTATTGATATTAAATTTGGAACTATTCAAGGAAAGTTATAATTTTGCAAGAAAGTTATAATTATAAACAATAATTAATTTAGGTAATTGTAAATTATTTATTGTGTAATAACCCACACAATTACACGAATAATTGTGCAATATAGTCAATCCTCAAGCAAGATCAAAGTAAAATGAACCTTCAAGCAATTAAAGCAAAATAAATTGATGATTAGACTATATATTATTATTAATAATAATGTTAATAATGCTAAACAATTTTAAGAATAATTTTTCAGAGAAATAACATAAAGAATATTCGTAAAATACAGTGAAAAGTTTATATATATATATATATATATATATATATATATATATATATATATATATATATATATATATATATATATATATATATATATATATATATATATATATATATATATATATATATATATATATATATATATATATATATATATATATATATATATATATATATATATATATATATATATATATATATATATATATATATATATATATATATATATATATATATATATATATATATATATATATATATATATATATATATATATATATATATATATATATATATATATATATATATATATATATATATTCGCGTAAAGAGAAGCATTGTTGCTTTATTAATTACTGAATATTTCTGTTAATCTTTAAGGTTTTATAAATCATAGTAATAACAAAAGAATTATTTATTTTTTTTAAAGAAAAACAAAACTACACATAGTGATGAACGAAAATAAAATCTTTCGCAACTACAAAGGAAATAGAATCCTCCAAGAATAAGGTCTGATTTTAAATTCATAACCGATATGGGTTTTAATAAATAATAATTTTTATTTTTATTAATAAAAACCCCATATCGGTTATGAAGGAATTTAAAATCAAGCCTTATTCTTGAAGAGATATTAGATGTTTCTGAACTATATAGAGAGGGACACACAGAGAGAGAAAGAGAGAGATAGAGAAAAAAGTGATAAAAGTCAAACGGAAGAAAAATGTTGCAGCCAGAACATTTTTGACACGCGTTTATCAAACATGCTCATATCCCTTTTGACTACCGCGACTTGCTCTACAATGCCATGAAGAACGTAGCAGAGTTGTGAGAATATGATTCAAAAAAGACAGCTAGAAAATCCTATTAGCTTTTGTCAGAATAAAAAATGGAATTCCATGTTTTTCCCCCTTCCTCGGAAAATAAATGCATCACGGCTGTTTTGTTTTTTCTTTCAAATGTCACTCTTGATTGATCGACATTTTGAAGAACTTCTCATTTAACAACGATAATAACCATAAGAGAAATCATAACAGAAAATAATAAAACAACAGAAAATAACAACAATAGCGACGTTAATAGAAACAACAGCAATAATCCCACAAAACACCAAACAGAAATCCACAACAACAATAAAAAAATGCATACATAGTAATAAATTGCCATTAAGCATTCTGCTTGACACACGATAATTTTCTTTCTCTCTCATTCTTTCTTCGTCATTCTATATTTCTCTTTCTTTCTCACTCTCTCCTATTTGCCACCCATACTATCAACTCCTTACTGCAGTGCCACCTCACACACAAATACTCGAATCTTCTTCATCTTCTTCAGATACTTAAGCGAGATATCAGCCAAGTGGACGGATGCAACAACTGTCAATCAATCTGTCGGTTTAAATGCGAAGAAATAGAGGAGAAGGAGGAGAAACATGGAAAAGAAAAGATTACGAGTATTAACTGCGGGGCTATACAAGGAACTTTAAACTCTTATTCAAGACATCTTGAAAGTTTCAGGGGTTGCTTGAAGTGCTTCGAAGGGTTGGGAGTCCAGCTCAAAAGTCTGCTAGTATTATTTTGACGAGGCCAGAGTGAGAGAGAGAAAGGGAAAGAGTGAGATATAGGGAGAGAAAGATTAAACTGGAATTTTTGCCGAGCCCAAAACGAAACTTATACCCTAGCCTTGTCGCAGAAACATTGCTTAACTTCAGCACCTTAAAGCAGTCAGTTTCTAGAATAAGTATTTTTTTTATTTTGGGCAAAACCGATAAAAATTAAGCCAATTGTATTCGAAATGTTTTGTGCAGTCCTCTAGTATTCAATCTATTCATGCGTATTGACGATTAGCAATTTTATGCAACAGGAACAGAAGCAAACCCAACAATAGCCCCCTTGTAAATATAAAATAACTTTGTCTTTTTTTAAACAAAAGCCAAGAATTAATAAATCTCATCTGAAGAATATACAAACGCCAACACAAATGTTCTGATGCAATGGGATAAGCGCACCTACTTAAGGGTGATTAGGTCGAATTGAGCATGAGAAAGGCATGTGAATGTATGAAAATGGTAATTATGTGACGGATATATGTATAGGTGTGCGTATATGAGCGTACGTAATTATCGAACGGGTGAACAAATGGGAAATGGAAGCCAATCCACTTACTGTGTACACTCTTAAAAAATTTACGCGTACAATTAATGCTCAAAAATTTACAAGATACTTTGATATTCTACTTTGATATTCTTTAAAATGAAATTTCTATAAAATAAAAAATAAAATATAAAATAAAAATAAAAATGTTTCATTGATTTCTTGCTTTTTTGGGCATAAATCTGTCAAATCCACCTTATCCATTTATACGCCTCTCCAGGAAAAATTTTGTACATACATTTAATTAATTATAGAAGCTTCCCCATTATTTCGTCACCTACATTTCGCTGAATTTAGTGTCTCCTTAGAATTACTCCTTACTAGAATTACTTCCTCAACACTTTTCAGATTATCGATATATGAAGGACTTGTGTCTCCAAATAGGTCGTTCGGATGGTCCATCTAAGAACCTTAAATAATTCCGATACCTAAATCAGTTTAAGCTAATTATTCGAGTTCCGTTATAAACGTTAATTTCATTATCCGGATGACCGTTATATAGGCTGAATCCGAATAAATATTTTGCTCATGTAAGTATTAAAAATGTAACATTTTTTCATATATTTTTTCCAGTGTTGAATGGAATTTTTTATTCACAGTAAATCTTGCGGGATCAGAAATGTTCCATGTTTGCATTATAAGGTTTTTTAACCAAAAATCATGTAAAAAATATATAAAGAAGCAAAAAATGAAACGAAAAAAATGAGATTAACGCAAGATGGATTTTGAGGAATGATTGGAGCAAATTTATATGAATGTGTGTCAAAATTTAAGAAGATGAAAGAATGAAATAAAGTAATTACATTTTTGTACACGATAAAGAAGAAAAGGGGATGCAGGAAATATTGAATTCAAAAATTTTCACGGCCTGGCAAATGTCAAGGAGGAACAAGAATAAAATCGATTTAATAAAAAAAATTTTTGCAAGAGCGAGTGCAGAAGAGTATGTTAGGAAGGGCTGCAGAACGGAGCAGAAAAGAATAAAAATTGTTACTGAAACTGATTTTTTCCATATTTCTCAGATAAGATAATTTTCGCCAGAATCGGTGAAATAAACGCATAAATAATCTAATTCATCTGAGAAAAGAAAGCAGAAACAAAGGAATTTAAGAAGAAAAAGAAGAAACAAGAGAAAGAGAACAGGAAGAATTACAGGAAAGAAGAAATGTAGTAGAGAAGAAGGAATGGGATGAGGCGGAATATTAAAGAAGGAAACGGCGACGGTACGCTACAAATGAATTGTTAGGAAAGTATGATTAGGATACGACAAGTGGAACAAACAGTAGTAGTAAATAGTAGTAGTAGTAAATGAAAAAAGTAGTAGTAGTAGATGATTAAAGAGAAATTAGGTCAATATGAATAACATGAAGCAAAAACAGTATCAAAAGAAAAAGAAGAAGGAATGGGAGAAGAAGACGAACAAGAATAGAGGAATGTAAGTATTTCCTTCTTTTCAATTTATGGTAAAACTATTTACTAAAATATCCAAGCATCTTCATGTTTTCCTCCACGTGTTCTTCTTGTTCAGTTTTAACAGATCGAATCAACTGCAGTCAATAATATTACTTACATGAAACATTTACACATGCATACGTTTCTCTTTCCTTACACGCACACGCACGCACACATACATACATACTCGTATGTACATAGATGCAAAAAATTAAAAACTCCTCTTTGGAAAATTTAACAATAACCGCATAAAAACCAGCAACAATTCCACAAGTTTCTACTCTAATTGCAGCAGCTGGCAGCACGTTATTTTAATAAGACGAAATTAAATACGATGCTATCGCGTTTGTAACGCTTTGAATTAACTGCGCCTGATTTTCTCAAATTGCTTTTGCTCCCATAATATGGACCGTTTGCAGGTGGAGGTAGAGTGGCGGTCGCGATGGCGGCGTTTACAACAACAACAATCCTGTGCTAACGGCAATAATGCTGAAACACTGCCATCGCAAGATTCAGGCAAAGTTCCAGTGATGTGGATTGTGGTTTGTTGGCTGGCCCGAGCGTCGATTTTGCAATAAAAATTATTTATATTGTACTTATTTGTTGGTGGCTTAATTTTTGCCACAGTCAGACAGAAGTGGTTGTTGTTGGTGTTGCTTGGGGTTGTGCTTTTTAAATTTAATTTAGTACCTTCTTTTATTTAAAAACAATCGATTTGCCGCATATGTTTGTGTTGTTGTTTTATTTTCTAGTTTCAATTCTATTTTTATTTGTATTTTTTTTATTCCGACGGTTTTAAATAACACTTGGCGCCTCGTTTAATGGAGCAGAAATAGTCGCAAAAAACTAGTTATTGATTACAGTGTGTTTTTTCTATTCTCAACTTCATTTTGAATATTTTAGTACTTACTCATAAATTTCAATTTTTTAAGGATGGTCGTATTAGCGTTTTGTACATACCTGCAAACAAATTGAAAGAAAATAGAAAGTTATTAATTAATTTAATCCTTGACTTATGGTTATTATTAAGACTAAAATTAATCCTTTTATGCCCGATATGGATACGTCTTTTCAAAACTCAGACTCAATTGCAATATTTAATATAATTTAAATTTATTAGAATAAAAATCTTCATTATGAACGAATCCTCATTACAAATAAAGTCCAATAATACATTGAATATTATCAATAATTAATCTTTCGTTTTTTAAGTTCAAATTATTTTTTTCGCCACGGCTTCTCAGCGAGGCACGAGTCCACTTTTCAGCAACTATGCCACGCAAATCTAACTGAGTTTGAGCAATGGTGTTCTGTTGACAGCAAGAGCTTATAGTGGTTCATTGCCACCTGCGATTTAAAAAGGAATTACAGGAAAAGCACAGCGACGTCAAATTGCGCAACTTTGGTGACTCAATCTATGTTCAGATGCCGTCTTCTTGGAATAATACATGGTTTGTATAAATAGAAATCTACTATCATTGATTTATTGGCGATAATGACGTCACTAATATGACTTTCGAAAAAGTACGAGCTAATGACATGGCCAGCCCAAACTATGCACCAAATTGCAACTTTCTGTGGCAATACTGACATTTGCTGAACTCTGTGGAGTCTCATGTTGATTCCGATACGGCAATTAAAATTGTTAACGTAGCTGAAAACGCATTTCGTCACTAGAAACGATTTTAGTGTGCAAAGTTTAAATTAGTGAGCACTCATTTTGGCAAGACCGTTCAATCGCTTGAACAAGTTTCCGAATCGAGTAACTTGCTATATTAACTTGCTTCTTTAATGTCGGCTGCTTCAAAAATTTTGGTATTACAAAAATTATGGTGAATAATCATCGTTTGATAATGGATTATGCTTTGATTGAGCCAAATAAATGAGATCGTAGCTATAACGTCTGCTACAGACAATTAATTTTAGTGATATACCTGATGAGATATCGCTCAAAATGCACTCTTGTATAATCTCCAAACAGTTTAAGATGATATTAGTGTACTAGAAAAACAAACGAAAATTCGAGTATCGCTTTCGAGCGTCGAAAAGTGTGAGATGTCTTTTAGTGAGACCTGCAATGGACGCTTCAAATGAAAAACGGAGTAATGAAACAATCACCTACAGTATTATAAATCAGAAAGGAATGCGATTGTATTCCACAGAGAATGTTTTAAAGAAAGTGCCGAGGAGAATTTTGGGAGTATTATAGAAATCCGTCCTATCAGTTTCGGATATATTTTATTGATAAATATCCGGACGACAAATGTCCGTATACATTTTATTAATAAATATTACATTGATAAATTATGATAATTATTGGTGACTATGATGATGAATATTGATAAAATTATTATAAATTAAATTTACTGATAAATATTACAATAATAATAAAACAATTAATAACAAAGTAATTAATCAAAAGCGAAATTACGAATATTTTATTAAACGAACGTTTACTGAAACTATTTGTGATGTAGTTTCCACAAAACCCCAGAATTCAATTTTACTGAAGAATTCTAGATCACCATTTTTTAATAAAAATAGCTTTTATTTTTAGGAATGAGAGTCGATGAAAAATTGATTAGACTCTACTTAATGGACTGAATACGCGTCAGTCACCTATAGGATCTATTATTGAAAGAATCAATTCAATACGACTGGATTTTAAAGTTTTTCATTTTTTCAATTTCTTGTGCTTTGTATTGTAATTAATAACAATCATTAAATAATCAATACATGAGTCAAAGAGATCATGACACAGATTACCAACGTATATCAATCTTTCGCTATGAAAAACGTTACTATAAGTGTATACATAAAGGTTCTCTAAACTATGCCCACATCATTTTTTGAACAATTTTTCGAGATTACAAGGTAATGAATACATCGATGCAAAATATGAAATGAGACGTACGAAGTTTCCTTAGATTGAAAAGTCGAATGATGATTGAGCGAAGGAATGATGGAGTGAACGAATAACTAAGTGAATGATTGTAGACTGATGAAGCTAATCGTTGTAAATTTATTCATGAAGTTCTTCACTTTTATTGGATTAGAGATGAAACTACCGTTCACGAGAAAATGTTGGGATAGGTAGAGGGGGGGGGGAGAAGTGGCGTCATGATCATCTTTGTCGCCATTATCTGTTTTCGCATAAACCATAATTGTATGATTTGCCATTGTCGAGTAGTTAAAAATAGAAACAACAATAACGATGACAACGAAAACGACAACAGCGACGAGTAAATAATAACATTAATAACTAAAACTATAAGACATATTATATGGAACCAACAAAAACAACAACAACTGCCGTGGCAACAAGTGGATACAATCATAGGCAATATTAAAAAAAACTGTACCAGCCAACGACTTGCACTAATCGAGCGAATGCAATTCTAGCCGACCGTAATGAAAAACAACTATAATAACTACAAAAGCAATAACGATCACAACGACAACGAAAAATATGCCAATTCCATCGACTAGAATAATAATGATTGTTTTTTTAATCAATGATTCATCATTCAAATATTTTTGCGGCTTCATCGCCTCTGTCGACGTATTCGCCGTCGTCGTCGTCACGGCAGAGCGATTTGCTGCTATTGTTATATTCGATTTATTTATATACTATAGTTACGTTCATATTTGTTTGGTTGTAAACCATACAGATAATTTCTATATCAATTCATAACGACACAGTACGAAGATTATTTTACAAATTTATTTTTATTTAAAAAAAATTAGTATTTATCAAACAAACACTAAACCATCATCGATGATTGTTTAGATTGTAAAACAATTAGAAATAACATTCGGATAAGCTTTTTTATAGTATTTCCTTCATAGATTCGCTTTATAGCAACAAACAATTTTTTAATTTTACTTCAGAGATTTGGCTTCTAATCAATAATTTTCACTTGGGATATTCTTATACGGTTCTCAATTGTTATTTATTTCAATTATAAATATTTCACCGCATTCAGTTTTTCATTTTTACCGCTATTTCAATCATTAACCCGCTGAGCAATCATTGCGAGCAGACGCCCACATCATCCGCTCTGCCGCTTCTATAGAAAAAACTTCAATGGTTAGGACGCGCCAGTTGGTGGGAGGCGTCGATTTGCGTGGGTTCGATTATTACATGGATGGTAAAGGTAACAAAAAATTACAGACGCGTCTAACAGTCTCACGAAAACTATAATGGCGGAGAGAAAATGCTAAATCATTTGTTTTTAAAGCGCTTGCAGGCATCTTGGGATGACGTTTTATTAAACAATTTTCAAACAAAAAACAACAGTAAAGACGATTTCCATTCACCTACAAAGCCTAAATAAAATTAACGGGGAAAAGCAATGGACGAAAAGAAAAATGGACAGATGAAAGTAAAGGAAAATGAGCGAGCAATATGATAACCATGAGTATGATAACCATGTTAGTAATTGATGATTTGTGATGTACAAGGAGGATAAAATTTGAATAAATTTGAAAAAAACGCAGACAAATAATTTGAACACTAAAGTTCAATTTGAGTGAACAATTGGCAATCCTAGCACTGACTGGTATTGAGCGAAAGAAATGTGTCGTTTAGACGGAAAATAAAAATCGTAGTTAATAAACATATTAAAAGCAAAAAAGAAAACAGAATTAAATTAAGGAATGGAAAAAAATAAGAAATGAAAATTTCTTCGAATTCCTCTTCGTCGCTTCCATTCTTGCAGAGATCTGTCATTGTTGTTGGTGTTTTTATTATTCCTAATTAATCTTGCGAATAATTCCTCTGAGCGCGACTACTTGATTTTTCCGTTCCTCATCTTTTCCAGCTTCATTTTAAATTGAGAAGCAAGTTATTGTTGTCGTTAGTTTTTGTTATTGCTGGAGCTACTGCTTTTGCAGTTTTTGCTTTCTTCTGCTTCAATTCAACACAAAGATAATTTTAATTGTACAGAAGATGAGAGACTGCAAGATAACGAACAACCATAATCGATGGTGCACTACCCCTCCCCGCCCCAACGAGAAAGTTGTGAAAAATATTAAGTAATTCGCACAGTCGACCGCATTGTCCAAGGCGTTGCAAATGAATTCCTAAAGCATTTCAAAAACAAAAAAAAAAACATGCCAGAATGATAACTTCGGCCTGACTGTGTTTTATGTACCCTACACTCTCAATATACATTTACAGTTTGATACTAATAAGGAGAGAGCGTTTCACCCCCTTTTCAATATTAAAAGGCGATTCAGAGTTGAAATGCATATATTTTTCGGAACCGGCTGCACCTCCTTCGATCCGTTGCAAACACAGGAACAAATTTAATTTACCTCTCAGCCTTTGGGTGTAGGGTGCAAAAAATAGAAATTAAAAACCCAGCCAAAGCAAACGCAACGAAAGGCAAAAAAATCCAACCAAAGAATTCTGGCAGTGAGAGAGAGAAATGAAAAATTACTCCAGAGGAAATTCATAATAAAAATTTTTTGCAGTTCATTAACGTGCCAGCAAGCTAAACAAAAACAAACAACATAAACAAGAACAACAACAATCAAAATGGAATGTGTTTCGGTATTTATACGTTATTGGTAAAAAAAGAAAAGAGCCGTGAAAATAATTGAAGCAATGGTGTTTTATCTCCACGCTACAGGAAATGCTAATTCGAAAAATACCCAAAAGGAAATAAAAATATATGGTTTCTGTTGCAAAAGAACAAAGAATAAAACAAAAAAAAATTATGACAGATATTCTACTAAAGCCGCAAGCAAAACTTGATATGTATTATAGGTAGATGATAATCAATAGGGACGAACTCGATAACTAAGGAGGATCACTTATGGCTCTCCCGTGACTAATAATAATACATTCCTTTATGATATTTCCTTAACGATCTCATGAAAAACGAACAAAAATTAAGGACAAAGGCTCGATAGTACGTTTAAGATTGACAAATAAATTATTTAAGAAATCATTTCAATAAAATTCGCCACACCTTTTGAAGGGTTCTATTGAAATAAACAGAAGAAAAGAAAATAACAGAAAAAAATAAAATGATTTTTCTTTAAAAATTTCGATTAATCGTTTGCAGCCGTTATCATTAATCGCATTAGCCGCAATTCATTAATCGCTTTTAGCCGATTCACAATCAATACAAATTTATTTTGCAATAACGAATTCCCAAACGAATTCGTAATGAATACCACGATCCGTTGGCAATTATGACTGATTAACGTGAACGAAATGTGCAGGATATGCTGAATACGCAATTATCATTATAATACCGTTTGAAAAACAAAAGCTTTTCTTTCTCTTTTCTTTCTAACTATTGTCGATATTGATAATTAACGATGATAATGATGAATGCTGGCAAATGAAGACATAAATAAAAGCAGCAGCAAGACCACCAAAATCAGCAGTGATGGAGTGATGGACTTAGTTGACTCTATGAATTATGATGAGGTTATAACGGGCTGTAATTAAAGTGCACAGAACAATACAATACAAGTGCACAAAATCAAGAGGAAGAGAATCTTCAGTTTACATAAATTAAGTAATTGCAGTAATTATTATTAACGAAAAAGTAAAGAGCCACCAAACACGTCGACGGCAATCAAAACAACGACCGTTATTCGAAAGCGCTGTGGCAATAGTGCGGCAAACAACGAAATAGCTGATCGATAAACCACGCTATTAACCATTTGCAGCTGTGTTTCTCTCTTCTTTTTTTCTTCATTTTCTTCATTTTCCACCATTAATGCTGATTTCTTTGCCCTTCCTGTCTATTATTTGATTTTATTATACGTAATTTAATTTTTTATCTCTACCATTATCATAATTATTGTAATCCTCACCTCTCATACTTATAACCTCACCTCACCTCACCCCACCAAATACTCATAACTTTTGTCGTTGTTCCTTCTCGTCTTCGTCTTCTTTTTGCTATAATTGAATGGGGCTTGTAAGACGCATTTAGACTTTAAAGTGAGCTTAGTGTCCTTTTATATTGCAAAATTTTCCCAGACCAAGCTAAATTCTTCGCGTGGTGTTTTTTGTTATTTTGGATAGCCAGGTTTCCAGATCGCCAAAGTGGATACGGGTGTATACAATGAAAACTAGTCAACAAAAACAGACCGATTTCGACTATTTTCAACATTAAACAGCCTATGAAAGCAGGCTGTGAATGTTTCCCAAATGTCACACCTTTATGCGTTGTCCTGTAATCGTGATTCCTACAACAGATCTACGACAAACAAAGAAACAGACAGAGGGATGGATGGATGGATGGATGGACAGAGAAGTCAGGAATGGTCGAAAGCGAATCAGGGACTGATCTTGAGTTGGAATATATACACTTCCCTATGCATATCATGTCTATTAACGAGTTACAAACGGACGCACAAAATAATATAAAAACTGCTATGAAACTCCTTGTACTGACTTTATAGTTTCCGGAATACATTTTATAGTTTCTGAAATGCGCGTGTCGCTTTCTGAAATACAAATGTGGTCTTATGAAATTTAATTGACTATTTCTGAAATTGCATTGGCGCGTTCCCAAACTAGAACGACGATTTGTGAGACTGAAGATGGCCATCTCAGAACTACATTTGTCATTTTCTGAACAACAATTGAGGAAACTAGTTGAGATTGTGAGTTATGTTAGTTGATGTTTATCAATGATTCGGATATTTTGTAACAAGTGCATTCATGGTCTGGACTAAAAGGAATTGATTTTCTGAATTCTGTCCCGAATTTAAGCACTTGCGTGTTTTTATAAACCATGACTGCACTTGTTCTTCTAACTTGTATAATCATGATAAGGACCTAAGAACGCATTATCCATACAACAAATTTCGAACCTCCCTCCCCGCCCTATCGCTCTCCCTATCATCACTTCGTGACGCTAAAGGTCCATGATAGCGGTAAAATGTAATTTCGTATTCGAGTAATCATCAAGCTAATATTTACAAATATTTTATAATAAAACAAGAATCAGAAAAAAATTTAAAAAAGATTAAAATTAGAAAACAAATCTGCTTTTGTACAGAACGAGTTCCACGTCCATTCTCTTGGGCGACTTTGTCGATTTGTGAGTTGATCTCTTAGAGCGCGAGTGCGCTTATTTGTCAATGTCAAAATTCAACAAGCTGTCATTTCGATCTATTTTGGCTCCACTACACCAACACTCCATTACTACACGGTAAGTTATGTGCTGTAAGGAGCCAGCCCAATGTCAAAAGCATTATAGACAAGAAGGCAACAACAACACCACCCAAGTGATAGCAAGTGCACTTAACAACCCAAGCCAGCAGTATTTTTTCTGCATTTCACTATACGCAGTTTTTTACGCATCTTGGCTTCCGTTTCATTTCATATCTCGCTTCTCATTTCTAACGCAATTTTGGCATTGGTTTAAATTGAAGGTGATGAATAATGAACGATCGCGAACGAGTCGATCGAGGGAGAGAGAAGTGTGAGAAAATGGGAAAGTAGTGTGAGGCATTGAACAAAGCAGGCATGCTAAACTTTGAATGGGCCTCATACCGAACTAGTAGTATATGTCCGCTTCACATAGCACCAACAAAAACGACAATAACAAAAAACCTATGTCAAAACATTTAATGTTTGATAAAATTTTTTTGGCATTTGGCCAACAATTCAAAAAGTATTTAAAAAAATTAATGTAAAACGCACAAGAAGATTGAAATGACTTTGAAGCTATGCGTTAACGCTGTTGGCAACGCTGCAGATTGGGAAGGATTTCTGGAACATGCCCAAAGAGAAAATATTAAATGAATAGAAAATAAAACGAGTGAGAACAAAGTCTAAAACAAGCTAACACGCTTATCTCTGTGTGACCATAACTCTCTTTTTGTTCCCTGCGGCCGTTTCGAAAATTCGTGGTTTGACACTAATATAAAGTGGGCATATCACGCCTATTACATGGGAAAGAATTTTCCCTTGGATGTTTATTGGATTGGATTGTTTGTTAGCTCCATATCTGTTTCGGAGGCCAAGAAATTCCTTTCTAGATATTTACTACGACCTCACATTTACTACGAAGTTTTCCCAATTGTTGAGTTGTTCAGGTTTTGCCCATTTACAATCCCAAATAAACTATTATGGCAAAGAATATTCGCGTCATATTTCATATCGATACTTCTATCCGTTCGGCTATAATTGTGATTACACAGACACACAGATGCATATATAGACAGACAGGCAATTAGACAGGTGGATTTCGCTAAATCGACTCAGAAGGTAATTCTGAAGAAGAATATATATACTTTTCTATACCTGCCATTACTACTTTATTGCGTTGCAAACGGAAAACCCAAGTAAATGTACCCTATCTCTTCGGGTGTAGGGTACAACAAGCTATAGTGACTGTAGTAGACTGTAGACTGTAGACTGTAGTATAAAAATAAAGTTTGGTTTTAATACCCGGTGTGGGGTACACTGATAATTGGGACCATAATTATTGAAGGCCTCCAGGCGAATATGAATTTATCCGCCCTTAGATAACAGTTTATCAACAGATAACAGTTTACTCATGCGTAGAATGAATGTGAAGATAAGTATGAGGACAATACTGACTCCACCGTTTTAGACGTAAGTATAATCCTATTAATGGGCTTGGCCTACCAACTGTCCCGACTTAAATATCAGTTTATAGTGCAGGTGTGTCAGATGTAAGAGTTCCAACAAATCCAAGTTTGACCAAATTTGCTTGTTTTGTTCTCCGTCTCTCTACCATTCGTAAAACAAGAAAGTAAGTAATCCGATCATGTCACGTGTTGCAAATTACTACATTTTTTAAGCAAGTCTTCATTACAGAATACACTGAATGAGTATCTTGATTTTCGTTATTTTGCTTAGCTTTTGCTTATAGTTTCGTTGATTCCGGTTTGTTTTTCTTTGTCTTTGCTTTCCTTTCCTTCGCTTTTTTGTGTATACGTTTATTTCAGGTCTTGTTTCTTCTTTGGTGGTCTGTAACCAGCGTCGAATTCTATGGTAATTCGCGGCACTACCGCGATCTTAGCTTACACCACAACTCTCTGTTTGCGATTTTTACTGTTGGAAATTGAAAATTAAATCTCTTATATTTCACACCTTACACTCAATCGCAATGTGACACCTTCTCTACATTCGAATGTCTCTCTCTTTAAACAATATTACATAAATTATTGTTATGAATTTTTTCAGGATTATTTTCGTATTGCCTATGAAATTTTCCACAGCGATTCGATACGCCTACAGTCTTTGTTAATCACATCCTCGTCCCACTTCGTTAAGAAAACCCAAATTTCAGTTTCGAATGATTTGAATTTTTGGGTAAACTCATAAGAAGAAGGTGTTTGTGGGAGGTAAGAAAAGTTTCTAAACGAGGAAGCTTTTTATCTGAATTCATTACTATCAGAATTAGTATTAGTGATGAATCACTGTTTAAAAATGTGTAAAGCAATTTTGAGATTTAAAAAGATTCAGCAGACTTTTTTCCTTAAGATAGCTTTCTTTAACTTTTGAACAACTCCTACAAAATCATCAAGTTTGCTTAAAAACGGTATCCAGTGTTTAGTAATAACAACGTTTAGATACAGACACAGCTATGTTTCCACCCCTTTTCATCCCTTCTAGAAAGATTTTTAGATATTCCTTTGGGAACCGGAAACATTTTAATGCACT
This sequence comes from Physocephala rufipes, assembly GCA_963966595.1. NCBI lineage: Eukaryota > Metazoa > Arthropoda > Insecta > Diptera > Conopidae > Physocephala > Physocephala rufipes. The sequence goes on from OZ016505.1 coordinate 3,820,786, forward strand.
CGAGACTAAAAATAAACCATACGTTTTTCAAACGTAACTACTTGGCGTGCGCCTTACTTCAGGGACTTTGAAACTTGTCCGAAAAAGTATTTTTACGATAAAGGAATGTTTGTAAAGGCAAACTTATGCTCTATACGTATATGTATATATATTTAAGCTACCGCGATGAGACACCGAGAGAATGGTGTACACAACTTAATTAAAAATGACGTCACCGATAGTGATACAGGATGAAATAACAATTCAAGAAAGCAAATTCAATTCAATTTTTGTAATTATTATCTCAGTTCAAAATTCCATTAAGAATGTTTTTCTGACTTCCAGCAACGAAGTTCCATAATAATGACATGAAGACGTGCGATATGAGAATTATACGACACTATGTACTCCCAGAACACCTGGGATATATGACTCCCAGATCAAAGTTTGAAATTTTCTGGACGTGACATTGTCAGCATTTCTACGAAAAAGATGCAAACTTTCAAAAGTGCTTTAACGCTGGCGCTGTTTTTGTTCTTGTTGTTGTTACTACGGTATTCAGCAATATTCTGGAAAATTCAATTTGTGCTAGTGAAAGAAAAACTTGCATCATCATCATTCGGTTTGCCCCCGTTAAGCTCCCCACCAAGCTCAATATGTCATCATCTGTACTATTGAATTCCTTCAACGAGAGTTCTTGAGTGTGTGTAAAAATATTTCAATCTGGTTTTCATAAAAGAAGGGGTGACATTAGCGTATGGGTGGATCATTCGCTTGATGGCATGCGTTCATCTGGAGCAACGCCACTCCGGGCGACATCCTATAGGGGTGACACCTAATCAAATGTAGTGCAAGTTTGATGCGAAATTTATTTTTTTTAATATTCCAAAAGCTGACTTCCCCCCCCCCCTCGCACGAATATCAACCAAACTACATAAATCCACTCATACATATTCACTCATACATATTTGTAGATGACGAATACTCTGTGATAAAAAGTCTTCGGTTGGTAGAGTTTATATCAGTCTGTATTTAAGGTCCGTAGTAGGTCTGGATTTAATTTTATAAATTTATTACGTCTCATTCCTTCTTCAACACTCATTTTGAGATCGGCACAAATTCTCTTTTTGCAGCCACACATTTCAAGATCTCAGCCATTAGCTCTTATAGAGCAATACTATCACCAATTCTTTGAGCAACCCCTTAGATTTGCCCTAATCAAAGCGTAAGGAATTCAAGTGAATCAGCGTATATTTATGTAAGTATGTATGTATATATTCAGTATATATTCAGTGCTTTCAGATAATGTTGGTGGCATAAAAAAAGGTCCCCTTGGATGGCAAAAAATTATTATTTAAATAAGACAAATAAAACGATGGGAAGAAATGTCTCCAAAATAGATCCCCTCCTCGTCACTAATCGTCGTCGGGTAAGAGGAAAAGCACTATTTTGCTTTACCGAAAAAAAATTCCCTAAAAGACACAGAAATAAATAAAGTGAATGATTTATAAATATAATCTTTTGCATGTTAGAGATGTTCTCTGCACTCCTGATATCGATGTGAAAACTCAATAAATTTAACACCATTTTAGCTTTATTTTTCATTTGGCTTCTACCTATCAAACTGTTTGATACGGGCCTTCATTTGCGCAATTAGTGGCAGTAACGATGGCCTATGGGCGTTAAGTAGGCCTGCCTAAAGACACATCGGACTCAGTGGCCAGCCAATTCGAAGACCTTGAACTTGAAAACCATGAATTTTTTACTCCTTATCGTTATTGCAAACATAAGAAAAGTATTCGTTATAAATCAATGACCATTAAACTTAATTTTTTTGCTTATCTTTCCTCAAGGACAAAATACAAGGCTAATACGATACTATATTCGAATAAAATTTAAGGTAAAGAAACTAGTTTCTCTTTGCGAATTATGACATTGGTAGCCCACCAGTCCTGACAAATATATGTTGGCAGTTAGTAGTTGGTAGTAGGTAGTTGGTCGACTGGTGATAAACATCCCGAAAAATTCACTTGAAGTTCGACCTACACGTTATGTGAAAAAGGGTTATTTTTGTGACTTTTAATAAGTTTCCAGAATCAATTGATTCTTGCGATCAGATATAACACTTTTATATTGATGAAGAGGTGGTTTTTAAATGGGTTTCGTAGGATCATTGCATTGCATTGCAATTAGTGCATTATGCATGTGTATAAGAAAACTCTTCCGTAGGTTTCAAGTTATCTTTTAAATTTATTTGAAGAATCGAATTGCTAACTTCTTTTTTTGAAGGCAAGCAATGACAAAAAATAAATCCTAGAGAATCTTGAAAAATAATTTATTTTTTTAATTATGCTATGTAAAAACCTCATAAAAGTAACTTAGAATTTACACAATTTAATTGTTTTTGACTATTTTGCTTGTACATCAGAGCGTCTAACTATATCCAGGAATGCCTTAATTGCCTGCGAGAAAAGTAATCATCTAAATGGTTCTTGTCTATACTAAACAAGGTTTTTTCGAGAAGGGAAGATGACATTACATTTCTCACAAAAAGGGTCCAATTTTTGCTTTTTCAAATCTCATCTAGTTTTACGATGACAGAGATATATACGTATATGCCAAAATTTATAATCTTAACTCCTTCCGTTTTACTGTTCAGTCGAAACAAAAATCTTTTATGTAAATTCAGATAAATCGAAACAATTTTCCGAGCTAAATCTTTTATGGATATACAGAGAATATGAGGGAAGAAGAACAAGATGGGGAAAAAGAAAAGTAAATTATATAATTGACAAATTGGTTTCAATCCATTCTCGTAAAAATGATGTTGTCACATTGTCTGACCCTTTTTGGAATTAACAATTTGTCAACATTCCAAAAAAAACTGCTAATATCAAGATGACAGTATTGAAATTGCTATCGCATAGGTCAGTGTAGGACATACAGTCAGACACGGAGAGTAATCGGAAAACGGGATGAAGGAATTGGTAAGAGAGGGAGAGCAGACAGCTAGCTGTCAATGACAAAACAATAAAATGTTATACAGACCAACATAAATATCAATACATTTCAAATGTAATCTTCAATTTTTATTTTTATATTCTATCTCTCTCTCTCCTCTTTTCTCGTCCTCTCCTGAATAGTCGATTGCCGTACTTGATTGCTTTATTTTTCCATATCTATTTCCCTTTTCTAATGGTTTTTTTGTGAAGAAACTCATTCTGCTTAAATTAAACGCTTCGTCATTCAAAGACCGAAATATTGGCAAAAAACTGTGGCAAAAAAACGGAGAAAAGCTTTCCCCAAAGAAATATCCATTGCAATATAAAAGCGGCAATGACAACTATGAGTACAAAGCACTATTAGTATAAAATAAAAAAGAATTGTCTGATATTTATCGAAATACCAATCTGGACTGACCGCAATTGAGAAGCCCTTTATAATTATTAACAAATTGTGTTATCGATTTTCTTAATTTCATTCATTTTGGATATATGCTCACTAATTACAGCTATTTATACTATAGAACTTATTTATATTTGTCTCGTTTATGCGGTTGGGGATTTATTATCCATACAATGTCATTAAAACGGATTAATATGCATTGATTCTGCTGCCATTATTTTTGCTTCCAATGTCTGCATGTAATCCCCTTCTCCCACCCCTTCTTTTCGTGTACTCCTCCCCCTATTATTTTTTGGCTACTTTAAATTGCTTTACAGTTTTGTCTTAGCACCGCTTTGACATTTAAATTATGAACAGTTTACACTCCTACCAGTTTACTCTACAGTATATACCCTTACCACTTCGACTCTTAGAGAGCTAATATATATCTATCTTTATATTTCAATTTTCTTTATGTTCTTTATCGATATCGAATGCTGACTTAAAGGCTTTTGTTATTTTTGTCATACATCTAAGACTATTTTGCTGGATTAAAATTCCGATTTGGCACCCCAGAGTTCATTTTCTGTTCAATTCAAACTACTAGTGGGTGGGCTGGGCCGGTTACAATGACAGCGATGTAATACGAACGACAATTTCGATAAATCATGAAAATAATTGCAACAACGTAATGGCCGCAGTAACGAAAACTTTATTCTTGTAGAAACGAATCCGCCTGACAATTATGAATATCCAATATATAAAGCAGGTCGCATTATTTCCCGATTTTGGTGTTCTGTGGACCTATAGTCATGAGGAGAAGCAATTAAATTCTTAAGAATCAGTGTGGAAGGAAAAATAAATAACATTCTATAGTTGGAAGGAAATATCAATTTTTACAATATATATATATATATATATATATATATATATATATATATATATATATATATATATATATATATATATATATATATATATATATATATATATATATATATATATATATATATATATATATATATATATATATATATATATATATATATATATATATATATATATATATATATATATATATATATATATATATATATATATATATATATATATATATATATATATATATATATATATATATATATATATATATATATATATATATATATATATATATATATATATATATATATATATATATATATATATATATATATATATATATATATATATATATATATATATATATATATATATATATATATATATATATATATATATATATATATATATATATATATATATATATATATATATATATATATATATATATATATATATATATATATATATATATATATATATATATATATATATATATATATATATATATATATATATATATATATATATATATATATATATATATATATATATATATATATATATATATATATATATATATATATATATATATATATATATATATATATATATATATATATATATATATATATATATATATATATATATATATATATATATATATATATCGCCAGCCTCTAAGCTTCATTCTTTCGCTGACCTTTTAGGTTTCGTTCGTAAACTGTTAACAACAGTAAAGGAGATAATTGTGCAAGTTCGCTTCTGTTGCTATGCGTTCGCTATGGAGGCGCCGAAGTTGCTTCCACTCTTCATACTTTTTCTTCCCGTTGAGCAGTCAAAAGACGGCAAAGAGGACACCAAAAGCAACAGCAATAATAACGACAACAACAGCAACAATAGACACCACCAATCACAAGATTGCGATGAAAGGAGTTAGCAATTGCAATCTTAGATGGTCGCGTCAGATTGTCAGCCATTCCGCCGCATTCCCTTCCATCACATGTTCCATAATATTTCCATTATTCGCTCTCTATCTCTCTCTTTCTCTCTATCACTCTTTCTCTCCTTCTTTTTCCGTGTGTCTGGCCGTCTTTTTTCTCACTGTCCCCTTTGCCAATTTTTGATCATCTATCTAACGGTCCAAGCAACATATTCACGATTCCCTCTGATTGTCATTCATGGTCCCTCTCTCTCTCTCTTGTTCTCCTCCGTTCCAATCTATTTGCCGGCCATGCAACAAAATCTGTGCATACACCACCCCTCTTTGTAACATCCTCCTCTCTAACAAACTCGCCCTCGCCCATCAAACGGGTCGACTCTGCACGTGCTGCAAACAATCGACTCACATAAAAATGAGCACATGACAACAACAACAAAGGTATTACAAAGTCGCTTCAAGATACGGCATATTCTGCATGCCATGCAATAGCGACAACACCAACAACAGCTTTAGCAACAACACCAAGAGCAACTAACACCAGAGAAATATTTGCGCGGTACCATAATGAACAGAAGGGTTGAACAAAAAATGTGGAACAAAACAACAAAAGCGGAAAGGAAGAGAACAAAAACAAACAAGAAACTCACAAACAAAGCATGTGGCAAAACAAAAGGCGAATAGAACAAAAAAAATAAAAATTAACAATATCAACAACAGCAGTATCAGCAGCAAAAGCAGCCACAACAACACCAACAAATAGGATTGTATTGTACGATGTGGCATACCCGACGGACCACCGTATTTGGCACGCTTGAGATGCCATCGCTGGAATCGTGGCAGTGGCAAATAAGGTTAAGCTATGAGCGCCGACGGTTGTTGCCTCGTTGTTTGCTGGTGGAGTATTTTGCGGACGCTTTCGCTAAACGAAATTTATTGCTTTTGTTTGTTGCTTTTATTAATATTTCAGATGTTGCTATGACTTTCTTTTTGTTGGCAAACGCAATGGAAACATCTTCTCGAAAAAAAGAGGTTCGTGAAGGCACTTCTTGCGCGTGATAACGAAATTGAGTCATTCTTCTCCATCTGAATTTAAAATGTACGTTCACACAAGTCTATTATTGCAAAATGTTTCCCCTTCAGGAAAAACTATATAACAAAATATAAAACGGTTTTTAGTGGGCGAGAAAGGGAGTGAATATATGTAAATATTTATTATATTAAAAACTTCAAATATAGTGTGAATAAATTGATCGAAATCATATCGAATAACCAATCAGCCGTCCCCCCCCCCTTCGACATATATTAACTCCCTTGAAATGTCTATGCAACGAGGCGCTTTAATGTAAATGAATTTAGAATATCGTCAAACTGCCCCGCTCCTGCAGGTAAAAGCATATAAAGCAACAATAAAAAACAGATATATTACCTTAAATCATTCGTACCTCGAGGCCAAATTTTAGCGTCATTTTGACAACGAGAACCAAAACAAAAATAGTGATAAACGTTTATACGTGATTTCAGCAATTACTACGCTTATTGAAAAATTTCGAGTACACCGAATCGTATGATGACCGTATGACTAGAATAGAAGCTATTAAGAGCTCTTCTATTAACAAAAAGAAAACCACAAACAACCAAAACAATTACAAAAACATGCAGTTACAATAATGACTACGAATTATTTGTCGTTTGTCAACAACAGGTTTCATTAAAATCCGCACTGCAATTCCGGTACGGGGACACAATACGTCTGCACCACCCCACCTTACGAGAATAATTATAAACGCGCACCCGGTTCCACGCATTGTTTACAGTCTCTTATAAACACAAAAACACGCACACGTACACATATCCATTTATTTAAATTGACAACTTAAATGACAGCTTCATTTATGCTCCTCTTCTGATAATAAAAAACGGTTGGTCTGACTTTTGCCACAAAAATTATTAAGAAAAAAATAAGCAATATATTCCCGATGCATCACAGTATTGTAATGCTGTACGCACGGAGGTTTCTTTTTCTATAAATTGAAATATTTTTCCTATATTTGTATTTACTTATGTATACTTCATTTTGTATTTCATATGTATATACTTTTACGATCTTATATGAGATTTTCATATTTCTTTCCTGTCTCTTCCTGTTGTTGTTGTTGTTGCGTTTCAATTATTTTCAATTCAGCACTTCGTTTCGTTGCATTGCTTTAAGTTTGTATAGCATTACGTTATGTTGCTCTACGTTACGTTAAACTATGTTTGTGTCGTATTTCCTGCTTCAATATGCTTTATTAATTTTGTAGACTCGTCGCCTTCTTCGGGCTCATTTGTCGCGTATATTGCGTTGGTTTTACGACATATATCAAACTTTCCTTTTTATTTTTATTACTTTCTCCACACCGCAATAATATATGCTTTTCTATTTTCATTTACTTCTCATCGTCAGATTATGCTTTAGAATTGCATGTACGTAACCTAAGGATATGCTTTTTATCCTCACCGCTTTGTTAACATTTATTGAGTTTTTAGTAACTTTTCATTGCCAAATAAAGATTGACGTTAAAAATTCATTACTTAACAAAAAATCATCTACCTTCGTCAAAACCACAAAACAAAAAAGCAACAATGATGGAAGGGTAATCGAAGAGACAAGCCAGACGGACAGAAATTTAAGTGAACAGACTGTTTTACAGGCAAGCAGTCAAGTCGGCTGACAGACAGACAAGCAGATAGGTAATAAGTCAGTAGAGTTTATGGGCAATAAAAAAGTGAGACTCAAGCAGAGGTTTTTAATATTAACCAACGAATGAAGAATAAACGAAATCTTTTTGGCAAACCCACTCAGCAGTCAGTCAAAACAGTCAGTTCAAATGGGTCAACGAATGAATCAATAAATGTGTACGGAAGTACGAATGACGCATGATAAATAATAAGTATTTATATGCTTTTCTTCATTTAATCTAAATAAAAATGGCTAATTGTTATGAAAATTAATTCACTGAATCCGCCATTCAAAACAAATTAATAGTTAATCCGCTGAAGGAAGTACGTAACTAAAAATTTTAAGAAATTACTATGGGATGGTCATGATCACTATTGTAATTCAAAAGGGTGTATTCAAAGAATGTCGTCTTCGTATTCAAAGAGAAAACCCTCAGCGACAGAATTATGTCTTAATTTTACTTTTTTCGAATTGACAAGTTTGGAAACCATGACAATTCGAACATTTTATTTGATCTGGTAATTCTGAACCTTATCATAGTATTCTCTTAGGTTATATTTTGAGGGAATATATCTCAATTATCTCAATCGATACTCTATTTCAGCAATATATACGACCGGTAATGTGTGTGCTTTTAAGAGTAAGTAGAATTTTTTTTTTGCAATCTGTTGCCGTATATGTGGTAACACGAACCCGTACAAAGTTCACAGGTGCCACTGCATACATAAAAAGAAACTGGTTAGTGCGGATTTGGGGCCACTGGCGGTATTAGACCGTATTTTTGTAACGACGCTTCACCGTCATCATAGAGCTTTACAGATCAATGATAACCAACTCCAGTGACCTAGATTCGACGATATTTATTTCATTTCATATTTTATATGACGTTCAATTGCCTCCTGTCTCGCTCTACACCACTAGTTCAAAAAATACCGTCATTAAAACAGGTATTTCTATATGAAACTGATATTGTTCGTAGTTAAAATTTTTTATGTCAAACGGCAGCAAATGAGATGGAGCCAGATGATGAGTGATAATAGTTTTTGAACAATATCAAAAAAAAACTAGTCATTGATCAAAATAATTAAGTATCTGATTTAATTTTTTTGATTTATAACGAATTGATTTAAGTAAAAATTGTTTGGTGATAATAACAAAACCAACAATACTAATAACGACAATAATAATAATAATAAAAATATTAACAATGACAAGCCAAATAACAACAACAATAAACCGAAGCAAGTCGCATTACGTATGCATAAAAGTTTACTGACATCTACTAAAGAGAGAAAAACAATTTCTTTCCGTGAGCAACAGCAATACTAAAATAAAACAATAAAATCAACAGATACAGCAAAAACATAGTAAATGTTGAGACAATACAATATTGCTAAAGAGTCCACCGACCAACAAAACGAAATGAAAAACGTTAGCACTGCATGATATGATTATTGTGCGATGCATTGCGCCAGTTAAAATGAAATTTGATACAGTTTTTATGTCACATTTTTGTCTTCTTTGGATTATTTTATTATTCGCTTGTTTTGAATCCTTAAGCTCCTTTTTCTTCACCCTACTTAATTATAATATATGTACACACATACACACACGTTCACTCACACACAAAAATGCAGCTATAAATAATTAAGCGCAGGTCATAGAAAAGCGTCACCAAGAGCGATGTCAATATTACAGGGCATTAACACTCTTCTCTTTTATATCCTTTCTTCTTAATGGCTTCAACTTTTCTGCATTTATTTTCCTCTCCACGATTTTACTGACTTCAAATCTATCAAAGAAATAAATACAATTACATTCTTGCACTAAGTAACAACAGAACGAAGTTAGGCACCAACTACCAAACTCACCAACATCGACATCCAGCAGTAATTGCATTTATCGACACAGTGTGGTGTCACATGACAAAGGGTCGACGAATAAAAACAAAAAGAGGGCACGATGATATCAAAAAAGATATATCAAATATTAGTCAGATGTTTATCACAATACTGATGATGATGATGATAATGATGACGAAGGCAATGGCAATAATGATAAAGAAGATCTAGTGTCAAAGCAGTTCACAGAGGTCATCTCCATTAAGAAGTAAAGAATTAAGCGAAGCATTCATTAAGTCAATTTTCCATACATTGAGTCACCGAGATTGCGAAAAATGAAAGAGGGATGAATAGAGAGACAGGAAAATAGTATAAGCGGGATGCAGAGAAAGAGCAAGGAAAGAGGTTGACACAAGAGAAACTGGTATGCAATTTTATACTTCGATATTAAGCGATTGTTTAATTTGAAGAGAATTATGTTTTGAGAAAGTAGGAAAAAAAACAGAAAGTGAAAAATAGTAAATCTCATTTGAAGTGAGAGGTGCACGAAATTTCTTAAAATTGCAAACTCTTTAAATTACATTCCTTTCCTCTTCGTAAGACACAAATGTCTTTAATTCGAGGCTGAAAAAATATTCGGGACATAAGAAGTTTTCAAAATGTTGTCCACTCGAGATTCTCGTAATTTTTAAAATTTTGTCATCTTGGGATATTTACATTTGAGATTTCTACTTTATGCTTACAAGTTTGAACCCTTTAAAGTGCTTACAAGTGATTTCGCTAAACAGACTCAAAAATCCAAAACTTAAATCATCTAGAACTGTAACGAATTTTAACAAAAGTTAATGGACTTTATCATAAAAAAGTATCCAAGAAAGCCACAAGGTTACTTCATTGACGAAGAGAATAAGTAAGTACAGTTGACACAATTTCGTAACGCAAATCCAAATCGCTCGACACGCATTCCTTTTGCGAATATTTCCTCTAGGCCCACACTTCGCTTCTTTTTCATCAGTCGCATTTCTGAAAGATTTAAGGTTAGCAGAAAACTAGATGCAAGCCTTCTCCACCTCACTTTACTCATAGAACCTTTTTGCCCTTTAACGTTTGCTTCTTTCTTAATTAATCACTTGACTCCATAAACATCTCAAAAATAATAAAAATAATTAAAAGATGAAAAATAAAAACAATGAGGTAATGAATAGAAGCAACGTAAAAACGAAAATAAGAGGGCAAAATGGTTCACTTCAGCGGCCCACTCAAAAGTCATCATTTGCCCGCTTTACGGCATCATTCGCGATACATGATGAAACTTAAACTGGTCTCAAGTCACTGGACGGAGAATCAAGAGTTCTAGATGTTAACGTCATGTCAAGCAAAACGACCGAATAAATATGAAAAAAAAGAAGAAAGGTAAAAGGGAAAGAAGCCTACGAACAAGAAGAAGACGATGAGGACGCTGGAAAAGAAAAAGGATTAATCAAGGCTACCCACACGAGGAGAAACAAGACAACACAATGAATATGATGCTGACGATGATACTCCGTCTTACAACGAAGAAGGCTTCATGAATTGTTCTTAATCTTCTTCCTTTAACACATTGAGTACTACTACAAGTGCTATAATTACAACAACATCAGCAGCGAATGAGCAAGAGCAATACCATAAACAGCATCGTGAGCAACATTGTGAGCAACAATAAATAAGCCCCCGCCAACCCTTGCAATAGCCCGAAGATTTATGTATGCCAAAATGCGGCAGTTTCATCATGACAATTAAATATGGCGGCGGTAAAAGACAGGGTGTTTGAAGTAGCCTCTATGCACGGCTACATATTAGTGAGTATCTACTGAAATACGGCTAAGCAAACGAGGCCAGGTTAAGGAATAAGACAGGAACAGAAAAGGGAACGATGAAGAAAATATGCTAGAGTAAAATATGTATGAAATACTTTAAAAAATATTTAAAATTAATTAAGCTCAATTAAGAGAATTTAGAAGTGAATTGGAAATGTCATCGCGTTAAAAGGCGAAATGTTGTAATGACGAGTGGCCTGACTCATATTTCAGTGCAGTGAGGAAGAAAGAACGAGGAGTAAGGACCCAAAAGGTAAGTTTTATTTATTATCTTTATACAATTCTAATGAATTCTAGTGATTCTAATACCTTATATTTGCATATTATTTTACTTCCAAGCTAAGCTTTGTTGGGAAAGAATTTTCCAAAACGATTAAAAATAAGAAAGCGGCAATTAATTATCATTTTAAAGAGAAGGAGGAAAACTATTATTAATATCCCGATATAACAAATACGTTGACACCTAAAAGTAATAATAATTCTATAAAGCACGCTCTCATATTGATGCCAAGGATACGTTGACGCACATCTCTCATGCCGGTTGTTTAATTTGATGTCATTTGAATGCAGCAGTGTCCTTACTAGGAGTTACTTCAAAAACGTTTGCTTACACGATTCAGTTCTGTGTGCAAAGAGCGATGAAATATCTCGACTATGTTGTCGGCATATATATACGTTGCTCCCGACGTCAATCCGTCCATTATTCTTGTCATTCACTGCCATCACACAAATACCGTAGTCGTAACAAAATCAAATAAAATAAAACAGATTACCATCTTGTTAAAAACGAACAAATAAAAAATATTACGACTACCGTGTCGAATGGATTTTATGATTTTTAAATATCGTAGAGTTTTTATCTGAGAAATTGACAAATATGTATTTTTCTTAAAAACCAGCAATTACAAAAAAAATATGCCGATATTACGTAAACCCTTCTTTTTATTATTTTTGTTGTTGTAACCACTATTGCTACTGAATTTTCGAAGTGGTCTTTGTTGTTATTCCTGCCGCTACCACAGATTCTGTCTATGCTATTACAATAGTTGTTTTTGTTTTTTTTTTCTTATTACTACACATAATTTTTAATGAAAATGAAAACTACCTGCCCCAGAGAACAAGTTTAAAAAGACGTTAGGCAGGGAAGGGGGTTATTCGGTAAATGTGGAGTCCTGTTTACTCGCTCGTTTCTCGCCGCGTACCTTTCTGGCTAATTGACCAGAATGAAAACAACGAAGCATACGCGGGAATAAACAAAATAAAATTTAGCAATAAAAATTCTATGAAAAATGTTTATTAATATTCATGGAAATATAAAAAAAAACAGGATATAACTCCAGCATATTTCAAAAAGTGGGGAGTGGAAATGGAAGAGAATGGATGACTTGAGTGAGTGGGCATCCAGAAAGAGAATGACGGGTAGTTGTAAAAAAAAACAATAAAAACAAAATTCAAAAATAAAGGAAAAAATACAAATCAAAAAGTTGATTAACAAGAATCTTATTCTTTGTCAAGAAGTCATTTAAACAAGAAACAAACTTCGATGTTGGATGAAGTGAATCAGGATGGCATGCGGTGCCGTGCCGCACGCATCTTTTTAAACAATCTGCATACTCTGTTCGGCCATGCGCACAGATGATGCTTGAAAACTATCTGCTAGCTATTGTGGGTAGTATATAAAAGAAGAAGAGTAAGAAGAGCATTAAGAAGAAGAAATAAAGAAAAAGTGATTATCGTTACAATAGCTGTTGTTAGTTTCGACGAAGACGACAGATCGAAATTTTGCGTAGGTTATCATCATTATCATTTGAGCTTCGTTAAGTCAATGCTTCAAGCAATCATGATTGGATCTTGTACGCTTTATCTTTAATAAAACCGAGAAAGTGAAGATAACATCATTCAGCTGACTTTTTACGTCCTTATGAATACATGCACGCCCAGGGACGTGAATGGTCAAGGTGTATAGCCAATATATCGGATTTATATAGGATATAGCGGCGATAATCTTAGAATCCAAATCTCATTTCGTAGTTGACAACGAAGAGAAACACATCAATACTCTTCACTTATGTATCAAAAATATAATCAGCTGATTTTAGTTGATAAATCTTAATGAAAAACTATGATTAATATGAGATTATAGTCTAATGAAAACAATATTTGAAGCCTTGATATAAAATCAATTGAAGCATGTTGATGACCAATGAGTGACTATTTCAGATTATCGTTCAATCATATATCCTCAATTAAATTATGCTAGGGCAAATTATACAGTGCAATAATTAGATGAAATTAACTTTTACGTAAAATCATGTTCTTAAATGATTTTGGTTTACGATTTAATTTACTCTCTTCGAAAAGATAATGTAATGCGATTATGTTCTATATCTCATAACGATAACGATATTATTTTCTTTATCTGAAATAATAATACAAAATTTCAATAAATCACAGAATTTTTGCCTGATAAGGAAATCGTGTTTATTGCGTCTTCAGTTCTCAGCATTGCTTCTGAAACTGAGTTATATTTAGAGACGTCAAGGGTTTCTTGTAGGACGTTGATAAAAACTTAATTACAAGTTTAAATTTAAAGTCACTGAGTCCGAAGTCTATGAAAATCAAAAAATGTATTTAAACTTATCTTCCTTAATTAAATCTAGAGGAGGCAACTCACATTTTCTCCTTCTTCTTCTTCTTCTCCTCCTTTTCTTTACATTCATTACATTCCACAGCGATTGTATCAGCGTTTATTCACGGAGATTGAAGTAACGATGGAAGGAACACGACTGCTTACGAGTGATTGACAAAGCATAAAGTGCGCTCTTGCTGTTCCGTATGTTGAGCACAAAAATAGCCGGAACGGGGATGATGGCGTGGGTGGTGTAAGGAGATACGCAAAGTGAAGAGGGCGAAAATGTAAGTAATCGTCTCACATTAAAATTTACGGGCGTGAACCAAAAATGGATACTGGACGTGGACGTACGAGAAGTAAATGCTAAGAAATAAGATCTGATAGTTTTTGTTGTTGATTTTATGTACGAACAACATTATGTTTATTTTATTATGTCAGTACATAATTCATTCATTCTGTCGTTCATTCATTCATTGCTTTACTCGTTCAGTTATTCATTCAATTATTGATGCATACTTTCATGTAACGCAATTCAGTCGATCGCCGTTTGAGCTGAATCTCTTTAACCTCTTCTGTTTATTTGCTTGTCGTTCACTCGTTGCTCGAGAAGTTTTCATTATCGAGTTTTATATGCGTTTAAACGAGTTCGATGAAGAGGACTTTTTTAAACTGCGTTTTAAGTTTTGCTCTTACGTAGGCGCAGATTAACGAAAAAGAAATAAAAACTACATACACTATAAAAAGCACTATATGTGCTGTAAAAAAGTCCTATATACACGCTATAAAAAATGGAGGTTCGAAGTTCCGAGTGTGCATTTATAAGCTTTTGTGCAAAAAGATTCAGTTAATAAAACTTTTTTTAGACCTGAATCATTTATGAGTATGTATACATACGCATACTAGAAAAAGTGTTGTACACAGGTGTACGCACACATTGATATAAACAGAGAACTATCTGAATTGAAAAACAATTCATAAAAAATAGTTTTTTCGCCATTTCATTCTAATTTTTATTTCATAAACCCGGAACGAGTAACTTGCTGACGTTACACAAATTGAGCATCAAGGCTACTCTACAACAACAAACCCAGCAACAACAACCATAACAGCAGCAACAATAAAAACAAGAGAGAAGTTAGCACAGCATTTATAAATTTCATAAATGTACGTAAACAACTTGACCTGTAAAAATATGCCTAAAATACATTTTTATAACCTTGCCCTACTCCCTTGCTTTGTTGCTTCTTTTGATGCTTTTAAATCGTTTAAAATAAAATTAAAAAAAAAAGAAATCGCAAAAATATCGTCATTACAAGGTTCAAAAGAATTCCCTCAATCACATAAATAAAATTCCTTTTGAGTTTTTCAGCAAAGAACCGAAGAATACAAGAGACAAACAGAGTGGGAGAGAGAGATGGTGACGGAAAGAAACTAAAGACCTGAACCGTGAAAGAGAAAAAGAGAGAAGTTAAAAAATCGACGATTGATATAAATGAATACTACTGAAAATAAACAAAATTACATGCAATACGAATGAAAAATATTGATACGAGATATCATTAAAATCACCAAAGGCAAAAGGATTTAAATTTTATCAATTTTGAAGAGCGAACAATCGGGTGTATGAAATAAAATACAATTATAATTCGAAATATTCATACGTGAAGTGATGGAAAAAATGAGAGAAAGGTGAAATAAATAAAAGATTGCTTCATAGCGACAACAAAATCAACATTTTTTTGGTTTGAAATTGAAATAAAAGAGAAACATTGTTGAATGAAATTCATAAAAATGTTTCTGATATTTTCAATCGAGATTAATCCTTTTGATACAAAGAGAGTTTTGCATTATATCTTTTTTCAAGGTGTGGTGGCTAAATTTATTATATATATAATTGATGCGCCTTCATTTACACATGTATATGTATGTGTGTGTAGAATATTTGTAAAATGCGTTGGTGATTTTCCCAGAAATCTCCGCCTTTCCACCCACCCAACATTTCTGGTGCATTCAAAAACGCATACGACGAACTTACGATTTCAATCACGGGTCAGGGTTTGGTACTCTTCGATTCGCCGATTTAATAAAATTTTTCGATATTAAAAATAAGTGGCACAGATAAATGCTTGTTAATTAAAAGTAGTTGGCGAAAGATGAATTGAAAGGCATCGCAAGCCCTGAATGCACTAAAAGTAAGCGCATTAAGTGCCACGATGGGATGAACGGGGGTTGGGTGGAGGGTGGTGAGGGGTACGATTGATAACTGACAATCAACATCGCAAATTTTCACAACCAGTTCCGGATGTCATTCGTTTCTAAAAGAAAACAACGTATATGAACTCGTTTATATTTGGATACAATGTATGAGTGTGAGTGAGTTTTGAGTTGAGTTCACAGCCCACCTTTTCGAAAATCGTGGGCATCATAATTACTTATTTCTTCTTGTCTCGCGAATAAGATGAGACTGACACCGGATAAGGAAATTTCGATTATATTTGCTTTTCGATTAAGCATTAGATATGATTCTTCTTAAATTCATCTCTTTGCGGGTGCGATAGTACAAAATTAGGCCAAATTATTTCAAAAGTTATTACAATCATGACTCATCCAATAATGCAGTGATCGTAATGAGAGATTAGTATGATTAGTATTAGTATTTCTATTAGTAAAAATAATATCACATAATCAATACCTTCGAGTATTGATGTAAATATCTAATTTAGGTCTGCTAAGACATCTCCAACACAACTTCTCTCAAAAAGCCCAAACATGGTGCAGTAAATATGATAATGGTCCATTTTTTGATGAATTTATAATGACGAACAAATAAGATTTCAGCTTTAAAACTTACAATTTTGCCCACTTTCAATTCTAACGTCCTATAATGACACAGAATATTCTTAACAAATTTCAACCAGAAGTTCGTATCCATACGTGCTTGATACACCTTTTTTGTCTGTGTTCGTCCCCTCACGTAGTTAAGGAACATTTTTTTATTCACTGAATATAAACGCAAACCTTAATACATTTAATTTCTTTTAAAAATTTTGAGAAGCTTTTTAATTCGAAGAAATGCTATTACTCCAATACAATAACATTTTACGCAATATATAATTGCTGTTATTATCATTATCATCATTGTCTACTCCGTTCTAATCATCATCATTATCTATTCTGTTTTGTAGGCTTCAAATTCATGTTCACCTTTTCCATCAAGAAATTAGCACGTGTTTTCAATTTAATGAAATGTGGATTATTTGAAATTTTTGCTTGTCAAAATTGCTACCAGATGTTCGCCTTATAAAATTTAAAGAACTCGTAAAAAGTACACAATGTCAAGAGGAACTGCTTGACAAACGGATAGCTATTGTTGTTCTTCTTCTTCTTATAAAATAGCGATACCCGGTCAGAAGTAAGGGAGGGGGACATTCTGAATCTGATATTCATTACAATCTGAATTTTCTATCAACTAAATTTTCTCCAAATATTGCAAAAGGTTTGCATATTTTTCTTCGTTGACTGTATTTTTTGCTATTGGGGTTGTTTCGTGTAACTCTTATAACGAATATATGTATATACACATAAATTGGTATGCGTATGCTTCTTTGCCATTTGCGTATTAAATTACAAAAGCATTTATTAGCCTTTTTATGGCTTTTTGTTGCTTCTACCCAAACGAGCCGTTCTCTTTTATTTTCCTCTTTGTTATTTCCTTTATTTTTGTTTCCTGAGTTGTTTTTTATTGCTGTTTTTGTAAAAATAGCGTCATCATCTTTGTTGATTTGATTGGTTGTTATTGTCGTCATCATTGTTGTTGCCGTCATCATTGCCGACTCTTCGTAATACCTTTGATATCCTTTCTTTGTCACATGTCACATGGTCTCACATGCATATGAGCTACGCACGAGAAACAAATAAGTTCAGTGTATAAAGAAAATTAAAAACTAGCAAAAAAATTTGAGACCATAAAAGCGTAAGCAACTAAATCATTAAAGAGAATGAAAGAAAACAGAATGGAAAGAAGGTAAAGGAAAGAAAGTAAATTAAACGAGGCTTAAGCATTACTTATTGTACCCTACGCCTGCACTCAAATGATGACGAAGGAAAAACAGCGTAGGAAGTGAGATCAGAAACGGGGCGAACATTCGCATTTCTTTCTGGATGTTCTTTCTGATGGCTTTTGTGTTGCATTCTTATTTATTATTGCCAAAATACGGTTAAATTTCAATTCCCTAAATCAGTATGGTTTGATTTTCAAAGAAAGTATTCAAAAGGGGCGTTCTCATATAAAGGGGGCGAGGTGGGAAGAATTTAAATTTCCTTCACCTTAACATATTTACTAAATATTTAAATCAGATGGCCATTTTTGCCAAAGCGATCGTCATGCGTTGAAAAAAATTGCGTATAAAATTTCATCATAATATTTTTCCGCCTTACTTTTTAATTCCTTTCATAAATAACACATGCCTTAATCACCATTTCCTGTTTTTGGTAACTGCTTAACATTTTTCTTTGAAAAAATTGCAATTTGGCAGTTGGCTTTGTTTACCGTGTGGATGTTTTTTACCAAAACATAGAAGGTTCAAAAAGGTATAAGATCGTATATTAAAAAAAAGAAAAAGAAATCGAAAAAGAAAATGAGAGAAGGAGCAACTCGCAACATTAATAATACAGGTGGAAAGTATCAAAATTGGAAGGAAGGACTTGAGTATAAAAATAAAACCGCTGATTTCATGACTTTCCCTTTTTTTCTGTGACTCATTTCTACTACCTCTTTTTCCTACTCGTCCCTTGTTCAAGCACCAGGATTAGAATGTTTAATTTTGGAATTGGCTCAAGGGTAAAGTTAAAGCCAACCCTAAGGGCCCTTTGAACGAACAGAAGATTTGAAAAGGGTACATTTTCTGATGTCTAATAATCTTTAAAAGATGCATTAAATTCATCTGTTTTGGGAAGCTTAATTAAATTATCTTTAAATTATCTTTAAATGGGTCCTCGTACAAAAGCCACCTAATTGGTTTAACGAAGCTTCCATCAATTAGGACATGAAATTATGTGCAATTTAGGAGTAAAAAATGGGTCTAAAGGTATTTTTTCTCTCAGCCTTCTCAATAACCTAAATAACGTTAAAGGAGAATGAGAGGGTGAACGTAGATCAACATCTAATTGAATGAAAAAGATTTGATTTTTTTGGAGCCTTTAAGAAGGGATCGCAAAACAAAAATATTAGAAGTACATAAATTTGTTTTTATTGTTTGTAAGCTCTGAGTATTTTTCTGATTTAATCGAAATTTTTATTAGAGAAAAAAGTACTAAAACAAACAAATTAATATTAATGGACTAAAAATATCCTTAGCGGATTCAGATAATCCGAGATTCGTTTAAATCAGCTACTAATGCGAAATACTAACAGAACGAATGACCCCTATGCAGATTTTCCGCGATGGCAGTTCAGTACCTAACGTAAGGCATTAAATGTGTCGCTGTTTATGATCCTTAATTTCGTGAATTATGATCAATTTCTCCTCAGTTCATACAATGAAAATCTTTCACCATTAATTTTTTAAACTGATTATAAAAACGTCATTCCTTTCTTAAATAGGAATACATTTTTAGGAAGGTCTCGTCAATTCTGGGTCTATAAACTCATGTTCTCGCGTCGATAAGACCTTCTGTAGTTAATGAAATTGAATACGTTACAAAACTAAATATAGAAAACTTTATCACGTTCTTACTGACATTTAACGCGCACACGCTGACGTACCGCCGATAACCCGTAAGAAATAGACTGTACGCAATGCTACAAACAATTGTGCTATCTGACGGAACATAACATCAAATACTGTAGGATTATTTATTTAGTTATGATTTCTTTCAGGCCAACCGCTGACCAATTACATTACTGGAAAGTAACCATTCATTCTGCTACTGAGCGAATAGATACAACTCGTGTATACAAGTTTGAATAAGCTACAATCGTAAGCCGCTAGATAAAACGCAGCATAAGTTTGACCGCCACCTCACAGCGAAATGCCAGCAATATTTGCAATAGAGGACACAATCCGTTAAAACAAAATTACCATTGCATTACTAACGCCCTAATTATATGGTTTGATACTAATTTTGCGGCGTGATTAATGCAGAAAATATTATTATTCCTTAAAATAATGAAAAACGAAAAGCTTTTAAGTATTTGTTATCATTACATCTAAAAATATTCCATGTTTTTGTTTACAAGCACTGTTGCCATTACGGTCATAAGCAATTAATGAAAAGCAAGGTCAGTTAATGAAAGGCAAGTCATTCAGGTCGTGGCAGATTTTTGAATTAAGTTGTTCGAATGGAGTTGGATAACGTGTTAACAATTTATTGGTTAATTTAGGTTCTAGAACGTGCTACTAATCTGTTTGTCGAACACCCAATCCCGAGGAGCTTAATATTTGCCTCTATCCGGAAGTCCTAGATGCGAAATAGCATTCGCGTAACTCGTTTCCCTTTATTGTATTATGAGATGCATGAGGAGTTCATGAGTGGGGCTTTGTTAAATGACAGTTCGATCTTGTATCTATGGATGATTGTATGATTAGTCTGATAATAATGGCAATTGATTACTTAGCAGATATGTTTAGAAGAACTTATTCATTTGTGTGAATGAATATTACGTAAGGAACCCAATAAGCCAAAATCATTCCAATCCAGGAATTAGAAAATAGGAATTATAATAATTATGATAGTGTTGGCGAACAATTTCGTTTTGAAGATAATTTAGTGGTGCTATGAGAAACACCCAATGACTATAAAATTAATTTAATATGGGCTTATCATGAATTATTTTCAAAAAGTTAATTCCTATAATGATGTTAGTTTTGTGATAATCGTAAATTTTTGATACGATTTTTATATCATTTTTTTGGCATCCTCTTGAGAGATTTTTTTGAGCTCTACAGTGTATTCTAAAAGTATTGTACTATTATATATCTAATCAAATCGAACATAATCGGTTGGAATACTAATGAAAACGTGATAAGGAGAAATAAAGCTAAATATATCTTTTGAGCTTACTTGTTTATTTGCCCTTATTAATTTGCATTATAAAATAACAATAACAAAATAAAACAAAATAAAATAACAATAACAAAAGCCCATCCAACTAAAGCCTGATGTAATCAATAAAGACAAAACAAACGACAGCAACAGCAAAGACAATGACATAACAAAAAATACAACTAATTTTATTCTCTGAGAAAAGAGAAACGAATGACTTCATCCAAAACAAAACCAACTGCAGAAAACGGAGATGCAGTGTCATCAATAGTTGAGAAAGAAAGCGCTTTGATAACAATCGAATTTCAATCGTAGCGAAGAAATGGTGAGAAAGAGAAAGCAGATAGAGAAATAAACCATGACTGAGTAAATGACGACTGACTGAAGAAGATGGAAACGAGCGAAAAGAAATCTGTATCTTTTACTCGAACTTTCCCAGAAGCGAACAAAAGTAAAAACCAGAGACGATTCAACTTTGTCGAAGTTGAAGAATACGCTATACTTAAAACAAAAGGAATGTAAATAAGATATTTTCCGTATCGAATTGCCAGCAAATACCGGGCATGTATTCAAGAGCATATTTATTTCAGTAGTATTCTTTCTATTACTTCTATTATTTTTATTTTCATTAACGATTAAAAGGTAGAATTTGGTAGAATGAAATTAAGACACAGTTATCATTATGTTGTCGTTCGTTTTGGCTGTGGAAATACCATTGCTGATGTGGTCACCCCCTCTGGGTGAGTTACGACAATAATGGGGAAAACACGGAATATGAATAAATAGCAATTGCATAAAAAGCCAGAAGAAGAGAATTTTTAATTTCCAGAAATGAACTGATTGCAGCAATTATAATTTGCGAAAAAGTAAGAACCGCAAAACGTTGGCGGCAATCGAATCAACGATGGCGAAGTTATTACAAATTGATAGCATCCATGCGGCGTCAATCAATCGGAGAGGGGCGGCTACAGCAAAACGTCTAATCTATCCACTGCAAGAAAACTACAGACAAGAAAAGTTCTCTAAAACTTGCGACGCCACGGAGTGGGAGAAGTTAATTGAAAACAAAGTAGAAAGACGAGGCGAATTCAACGGTGTTAAATATTGCAAGAAACAGGAAATGATTTAATTTGATGCTACAACAAAACTGCTACAACAACAGCAATGGCATATGTATATTTAATAACTCAAACACCCTCAAACACCAAGAAGCAATTGTATTTCCACAAAGATAAAATTAAGTATAATTCAAAAATGTTAGATATGTTTCGTTGACAGCAATCATAAAATCGATTAGATGAATTCGAATTTAAGAGGCAACAAAAAAAAACAGCAATAACAACGAGGAAAAAGTGACACTACAGATGTTTCGTCGTTAAATAAGCAGATCTTATAACGACAGTACAACAACAATTGCAGCCACCAATCTTAAGAAGCAACATTACAAAACAGCATGCAGCAATCAATTGTATTTGAGCTGGCAGCACCGCTTATTATATCGTTGCACTGGATCATCGGAGAGTTAGATAAATGGCGTTGTAACAGTACGATAAGTTGCATTTGCATCTTCTTTCTGTATGAATTATCAACCAACCGACATCACATTGTCTTTTTTTCGTTTCGTTTCTTCTTCTTTTTCTTCTTCTTCTTATCTATTGACTATTGATTTCCTCGTAATCATCACGCTATTACCATCATCAACGAAAAACGCCTTTGAAGTTTCTAAGCAAGAGTCAAATCTGTCACGTTTGTAATCTGTCACGCCTGTCAGGTCTGTACATTGATCTACAACACTTTTATGGAAAATCGTAGGTTATCTAAAGGTACGAGCAGAAAGTAATCTAAGTTTGCAAATTCGTTTAGTTCTGACATATTATCGATTGTCTTTAGGCAAGGCCATTATGACGCCTATCTGAGGTCCACGTTGATGATAAAAACTTTGCATGCTTAACATAATTATGATATCACTTTCATGGGACATTAAGTGGAAGGCGAGGAACTGAAATGGAAATGGCTTCTTAATGACATCGCAAGAAATGGAACAATTTGCAGGTAAGCCTATTTCGGAGTCTTCAAATATTTACCGGATGCAATTTTTTCATGACCTAAACAATCAATATAACAGCTAAGAAGTAATACCAGCAAATCTAGGAATGAAAACAATTTGATGCGTGTCGTCTAACGAAGTATTATATAATGTAGTGAAAGGAAACTAAATAGTTAATGAATTAACTAAAAGTAAAATTAAATCAGAGATAAATTCCAGCCAAATATCATGACTGCAATCAATGTTAATTCTGCTTTCACGGGCAATTAAATAAAAGTGTAAGGCTGACTCTGCCAGGTGGTGAGCCCTTGCATGTCATGCGCAATTATATCTGTTGTGGAATTCCTTTACCTTTACATCGAAATACATTACATCAACACACATTTTACATAAAAAAATTTCAGTGTTCGATTGATTATGCATTTGAAAAATTATTATTGCCACGACTGATTTGACTATTCCGTGAATCAGTCCGTTTTAGTGAGTCCAAGCAATCGCTTGAGTTTAAATTTTGGAAGGTAAAAATTATAATCGCATCGCGCATTGCTTTAACATAAGCGTGACGTTTACGCAGAATATCGTTCTAAAAGGATCCTTTGTCGTCTACTGTACTGCTCCGTGTTATCTCTCTTAGTTGTGCGAGCAGAAACCCGCAATAAGTTTGCATATTTCCTTTATGTTTTTGTACTATCTAGCTGTTTCCATGGCAGGCTATTTCGGCTCCTTTTTGATGACCTAATTGCTGGTATAATTCTATATAATTTTTGTGTAATCAATTTATAGGACGACAGGAATTAAAAGGGGAAAAGAAAAAAAATCTGCAGGCGTAGCGGCTTCCTTTGTGACACCAATATATTTCAACATTTCAGCGACAAATAAAAATACGATAAAATGAAAGGCAGCCATCCTTTTACTGTAGGTGATGGTCCATAAGCATTAAAGCGCTTGTATAACAAAAGGAAAGTCGCGGTAAATATTTTAAATATTTAACAATTTTAATGTTTCAACTTGCAGCTTTAACTAATTTTTTAAAGCAGCCTCTATTTACGTTGTGTACGAGAACTGTTCAAAGTATTTTTGGCATTCAAGTTAAATCACGACAAAATTGTTTTCCAACAAGATTTTTTTCAGGCCTGAAAGCAAATAATAAACACCAAGTTCTGAATCTAGACTTTAGGTCGAGTGATTAGTTTCCCCGAAACCACATTAACGTTTCCGTAGTTTACGCTTTGATTAACGAAAATGACTCATAGTAAGGTTAGGGGTAGCTGTGCTGATGATTTCCTCCTTTTTGTGAGATTCATTAAAATGCTCACTGAATCTAAAATCAGTGTAACCCTGGCTGGGAAAGTGAATGAATGTCTGAGGGGTTCCAATACATTTCTTGTACCCCTCCATAGACTCATGTTTACGCTTAGGGTCATAACGATAAACTTCAGCTTCATTGCCGGTAGTATTTCGATTAAATATACTTGATGAATTCTCACCAAGGGTCTCAAAGTTTTCTGCAATACTCGAGTCGTAGGTTTTCTTTTTTGTGGGGAAGAGGTGTGGTGACCCTGTTTTGTGTGTGTGTGTGTGTGTGGGGGGGGCGGTTTGCGCCAGTAATTATACTTAACAATGTAAAGTGGAAAATTAATGATTACAAGTTAATTAAACCTTTGGAATTTATTTCATATCATGCTCCCTTGATTATAGATATAAGATGCAAAAAAAGTTATACGTGTAAGGTGCGTAGTGTAAGGCACTTCTTTATTATTATTTGCTTTTCCAAATTTTTTGCTTGGCTAAACGCGTGGTTTTTCTAATGTTCATTCATCAAATGCTCTCCAACATTTCCGGAATATTTCGATGCCATTGAACACTGCCACGGGATATTTCCAACTACTAGCTGCGCCTGTAAATCAAGATTTACACGAAGTTGTTACGACATGTAACAACTTGTACATATTTATTTAGCCATATACACTCCCTAGATTAATATAATAATGATGTTCTCAAGAGACCACAATAGTATGACCACAAAGGAATAGCATTCGTCTGCCATATTCTTAATGAATCTACAGAAATTCTATCAAGCAAGGAATAAATTATTCATCGCAATGCAGAGAGCTAAAAGTATAGACGGAAATTTACATCATTCTTCATAACTCCCCCCTACCCTCCCACCCAAAACGAATATTCAAGTAAAAATGACACACTGACTCAATGACTATTAGTCTTCTGCAAAGAAGAGAATCCTTATCAAACAAACAATGGAAACAAAAAGAAAAGAGAAAAATATTCTATAACAAAAAGTCTTCCCGAAGAAATATCGTTTTACCTTGAGTGAACTAATTTCAGAAATTTCTGTCTACGAAGAAGAGGGTGGATTTAAAAATGATTTTATTCGGTCTTTAGACAAGGCTCTTCATATATCCTTGTATGTTTGAGAAAGGCAGATAGATACAAAAATTACAGAATGATGTCAGATTCAGGACCTGAATTGTATTGTCTTGTAATTTAATAAACAAGTTGATACAAATGAAAAATGATGGCAATGGTTCGTTAATATAGAAACGTGTTGGTACATGGAAACATTATTACATTAGGAACATACATACAAACGAATATGAAAGTATATATAAATATTTATGGAAGCAACTTAGGCTATCTATTCATATTAATCCATTTCTTATGTATTACTATGGATTTTGTATTAGATTGAAATCTTATTCTCTATCTCTCTTCCTCATCGGCAATCTCCGGATCATTGCATTAGAGCCTTTTGAATTTAATAAGTTTTCTAAAAACATTGAAACAATGTATTACTTGGAATTACAAGAACTAAAAGATATTTAGTTTACGCAACAGCTTTCGAAGCTGGTTTCGAACACCTATTAAAGAGAGAGGGAGAGGGAGAGAGAGAGAGTGAGTGAGGTTTTATGCAGAAAAATAATAACATCCCACAGACAGGAATATTTCGATAATATTCAATAAAGTGCCTAAAAAAGCATTAAAGTCTTGCGTAGCTACAGCAAATATTTGGACATAAGATGAACACAACGATGAACAACCCTCCGTCTCTTAAGACGCAGAAGGATAAAATAGAATCCTTGAAAAAAATTTTATGGGTTTAATTTTCGACAATAGTTATCATCAACAGTTATCAGTCAGCCGAGTGTCACGTCAATGTGGACGTGTTATACAGCACGAAGTCACTGTATTGTCAACGAACCGCCCTGAGAACAAGCGTATTGAAGTGTGTTCTGTTGACAATTAAAGCGAAGGCTACTTTAACCTGAGAAAAAGATAGAAACAGATATTAAATTTCCACCCCGATTCAAATTTCGTTTTTCATTCTCTTTTACATTCTTTCATTCTTTCATTTGCGCTCTTCCTCCATTTTCGTCATTTCTTTTGTATCATCGCGCCGTTAACATTCCCGATATTTTTTCTCTACTTTCTGTGAATGATGAACACGAACTG
Source organism: Physocephala rufipes (assembly GCA_963966595.1). Lineage (NCBI taxonomy): Eukaryota > Metazoa > Arthropoda > Insecta > Diptera > Conopidae > Physocephala > Physocephala rufipes. The sequence continues at coordinate 3,847,581 of OZ016505.1, forward strand.
CAAAGAAGAAAAAAACAAGAATACGGCTTTGGAGACTTTTGGGGTGGGCTTATATTTCGCAACTCATTTATTAAGGCATAGCAATTAATCATCAGATCTAGGAAGCAACTGACGGCACGAAATGTTAGAAAACTTTAAACGATTTTTACACTAAAACAAACATTTCGTTTGAAGTTAATTTTAGAAATCAATATTTTTACTGATTTTATCGTTTGGGAGATTAGTTTTATTGTTTTGAATTATCATTCGTAGGTGCAATACTAGTTTATTAGCTTTTAACTATTGCCTACAATACTTTTCCTTAATGGGAAAAAATTTTTTATTGTAATAATTACCAACTTGTTCAGTAAAATTATAGTTTTTGAATTAACTTGCAGTTTTTATAGTTTTTTTAGTATATTTCGAGTTTCAAACTTTTGAACCGCGCGAGATTTTCCTACTTTTTAATTATTAAAAATTGGTATTTTGATTGTTAGCTGCCAATTTCTGTAGTTATCACTACTATTGTGTTACAATTAAATTACAGATTTGTAATAAACTTACAGTCTGTGGTATTTATTGTGGTAACATTTTTTCAGTGTACCTTTTTCTTTGATATATGATCAAGCATAGCGCTTTCATCCAAAGCAATTTCAAGCATTTCAAAGAAACGCCATTCCAAGGCAATGGTAAAGAAAATCAACAAGAAATTAGGAAACATGTGTTGTCCCCTCCCCGAACATCATCCTCAAGGATGTACAGAGTATTTATTACCGACTCTAATCTAAACTTATAAGTCTAATTAAGAGAATTGAGATATTATTAGACTTTTCCTTCCTAATTATTTTTAATCTGGAGCCCATGTCTATCAGCTTGATCTATTTCTTGTTCGTGACTTTTATTACAAATTTAAGTGATGCTAACGATTAGTAATTTCGGGTGCTCCTTAGATCGACTGGGGAATATGTTCGTTCTGTGGCAGGGTACAATGTTGGGAGCATTTAATATGGCGTTATGTAGAATATAAAACATTACTTTTAATATTACTCTTGCCCATTCCATGGTCGATAAATCTTCATTCTGTTATTCAATAATTCTTCTTATCCCAAACTTTTACATGGTGCAGTAAGTTTTATGCAGTTTTCGTTTAGTAAACGACTTTTTAAGCTCATTTACGACAGACAAGATGGACAGGAATCAATGGATCGACATCTCATTTATCTTTCGTCTTTATCCTTCAAACTCTCTATACTTTTCAATTACTCAATGTTGACTCAAGCAATTTTATACGTTGGTTACTTCAACGAGAAACTTTCTAGCTCTATTTCTTACAATAATTCCATCCAGGTCATCATGCATTCACTCATCCAACCAGCCATCTGTGCATATCTTATTTCCTTTCAGATGTCCGTAATGAACTAATTTGTTGATGAATTTTCACCGATTATCGTTGCACATCAAGCTCTAAAGGTTCGTTTTCAGAGTAATATTTTCTCTTCGCATTAATCTTATTCACTATTTGTTGTATTCAGTTTAGGAATATGTTAGGAATGAATATAAGTATGAAATGCTCGGTGAAGTATGAAATGCATATAAGTATGAAATACCGTGATAAAGAAACAATAATTAGTGGTACACCCAAGGGATACAATTATACTGTAAAAAATCTACTTTTAAATTATGGAAAATTCTAGCTCTTCGCAGTAAATAGTAGACGGTTTTAGTACATTATCAAATATGGAAGAGTAGTAAACTAATTTAGTGCAATGGTTTTGTACAAAAAAGTTTTGAAATTATTATAAAGTTCTTTACTCCTTACAGTATCAGTAAATCCACAAAATAAGTTTAAGAGACCCAGAATGCTTATTATGATAAACTGAAATTGTACGCAAAAAATTCATTCTTTTTTCTTTCCTTAGAAAAATGATTCCGGTCAAAGAATTCAAAACAAAACACAATGAAGAAGGTCAAAGAATTCAAAACAAAACACAATGAAGAAGTTTCCAATCCGTTCAATATAAACACCATTTTCAATACCATAAATTATCAGCATTAAAAGGCACAGAACGGGAGAGGAAGCGGGATCTAGGGAGCGATATCAGCGCATGAATAACACAAAACATAAATAACAGTGAAACATCCGGTTTTAGTCATTTACACATTCAATAGCTTGTGATAATCCAAAAAGAACAAAACAATAACAAGAATGCATTTAAAAAAATACTGATAAAATTAAAAAAACAACTGTAATGATGTAAACACATACAGTTTAAAAATAAATGCATTTACTCCAATTGACTAGTTAACATTTTTTAAACCTTTAACAGCTGCAGCAACGATTTTGGCACACATAGTATTCACAAAAGAGGGAAAGATAAAAAAGAAAATAGAGAAAGTAAAACAAATACTTATTCGTTTCTAAATCCCGACAACTCTCCAAAAGTTCTAAAACGTTTCTAAGCTTAGATTTTACAGAAATTAAAGTAAACAACTTGCCAACAAAAGACTTAAGAAGAAAGGCCCTCGAATCGATTTCGACCATTTCGGCAAGAGATTAACAAACTTTCGCCAGCAAGGATATTCCTCTTTGCCGCACAAAACTTGGCAAACTTTGTTAAAAGATTAAATGCAAAAAGGAGTAAAAGCATAGAAATAAAGGAGGAAGTAGAAAACAAAGAATGGGAGAAATGCGTAGATTTCAATTTTGATTATATTTGCAAATTAAATATAAATATTATTGCCAAAAGCTAAAGTTATTTTAATTTGTTGGATTCTGTCGATTTCTTTTAGTTTTCGAATTATTCATTACGAACAGAAAATTATCTGTCCGCCTGTGATAATCAGGGGCTGAAGAAGAAGAGAAGAAAAATCAAAAATTTAAATAAAATCCAAGCAATAAAAATGAAGGATTTGTTTTCTCTTAAGTAAATAAACAAATCTTCAAAACAGCAACTGCTGGAAAGAAATTTGATCAATAATAAAAATATTGCGGTTAGCGATAGACAGGCGTGATGGGTATAAGTAATTGACAGAAGAAATAATTTGATTATTATTAATTTGTAAAAATCAGAATTTTATTAAATATTCAGGAAACTGATAGACACGTCTAATACGTTCTGAAAACGTTCTGGTTTAGAACAATTTTGTTGCATCATTTTACCAAATATTGGACATGATTACGCAAGAATGAAAACTACACAATATAGTCCGTTCGTTTTGAATTCCAGTAAAAATGAAAATTCTGATAGATACAAACATAAAATTATTGTTTTTTTTTTTTTGGCAAAAACTGGAGTTCTCAAAGGTTAACATGAATGTGAATGATTTACATAAGAATTTAAAATTTCTTTAAGGGTGACTTTTGATTACTGTGCCGTTTTTCCTCTTGCCACGTTTCAGCCTGGCGGGGATTCTAATACTTCAAATTCGATAAACCTTCCTTTTCTGAAAATAAAGATCAACCAATCCTTCGATAGATTTTACTTTAATCTTGAAAGGATTGAATATTTTGCCCTTGATTTCATATCAGTTTATTCACATTTCAAAACTCATTAAAGATCAAAATTCTCTTTTTAAAATTTCAATAAACAATAAAAAAACACTTATTTTTTATTAAAAACCAACAATTTTCAATAAATCACGTGCTCTTAGAATTGATATAAACTCATTGGGAATAAAAAAGACTAAGAGGGAAAGTCCAGGCCATTAATGATACAAGAACTCATGAACACACACACACATACATGCATTCAAATTTTCGTATTAATATTAATATATGTTCATATTAAACTCTTGCCTTAAATATTTAAAACATTTTTCAAAATAGACGACAGGCAGTTTCGTGCCGAATTAACAAATTCTATTGTTTATTTATTAAAATTTTAATCATGGCCAAAATTTCGAACAGAATTATAATCTGAAATAATTTCTCATAATTTATTCATAATCTTGTGTTTAGAACAGATTTAGTTAATTTTAAGAATTTCAACTCAAAATTCTGAATTTCTTCTGTCTACTGATTTCACAATAAATTCTCTTTCTATTCTCTTCTAATTCTGTTTCTAAGCGTAATGAATTATAACACCTTATTACTCTTGTATTGTTGAATTAGTGTATTGTTGTTTTTTCACTTCTGAACTGACTCTCTATAACACGATTACTTACAGGTGACTTTCTGAGATTATTATCATTATTGATATTACTAATCTCATTTAAATTTGTGATTTGGAAAAGTCGTAAAATATTTACACCTAATGTAAAACAAAGGAATTTTTAAATAATTTCGCATAATTAACGTCTACGATTTCTTTATTTTTTAATGAATTGATTATATAGTAAAAAAACCTGTTCTTTTTTTTCCTCATCGAACCAACCTTCAAATTTTTTGACCGTTTATTTTCAAAATTCGATAAGCACAGTCAACAACAACAATTGAGCAACCGCACCACGTGCCAGAAGTCAGGTCGGGGGCTATGTTTGGTTTTTATTTTACAGACCTTTTCTGTTTGATGTAGTTTTTCGTAGCGTGTGTGTATTCTACGTATTTCTGTCTCTTCGTGCGTTTCTGTGTTTTAATTTCGAGATATTATTTTTTTTTCTTTATTTATTGAAGGTTTTGTATAAAATACACAAACGCAATAGATAGTTTTATAAATAAATACGCGATCTGTAGAGTAATAGATAGATTTTCAATTGATGTAAACAAATCAATTAGAATAGCGTTATTTACGTTTACAATTCATTGACATTGTTTACTTTCGTGTGGTCTCTTGTAAACTCAATGGAATGATATTAAATCCGTTGCTATTTTAACCATTTTGTGGTTTTACTATTTAAGAATTATTTAGAACGTGGTTTATGTTATTTCCTCGAAGAAAGTATCATTTTAAATTCAGTTTAAGTGATTAATATTTAAAGGTTAGATACGAGAGTTCTCAAGAAAGAAATGTGAAGAGGAAGAAAGTTATGGCGGTGAAGAAAAAATAGCGATAATGTTATCGTTACTGAATTATGTACGTGCTGCAGCTACTGCTGGCATAAGTGGCATTGATAAAAGTATCGAATGAAAAAAAAATAAGAAAACGCAATCTTTTCCGTAACGTAAAACACAAATTCATTCAACAGAATTTTTTAAAAAGAAATTATTCCAAATTTAAAAAATTTTTAATTATATTACGCAATTATTTTATGTTATAAAAATGAAATTTCTATTTCTTAAATATTTTAACGCTCACAATCAGTTCTAAATTCCCAAAAATTTTAAATTCAGTTGCCGCAATTAATTTCCATAAGCATTTTTTTAATTTTGCATTTTTTCTTGCTGAAAAATTTGCACCAAAAAATGTATACACAAACAAATGTATTTGTTTTTCGCACTTTTCTCATCATAATCATTTCAACTCGCCCCTCATCGCCCACCACAATTCTTTTATTCATCAGTTTGAAAATTGTTCTAAAGAAATTTTGAAAATATTATTAAAATAGCTGGAATTGCTAATCATAACATAACTGATCATAACCATCATCATTTTCATCATTGTTTTTTACGAAAAGTAGAAATATTTTCGATTTCGTTACGTAATGACATCACGATTGCTTTTTATTTCTTTTAATGGTTTCTTAATAATCGAGTTCGGCATTAAAGAAAGGATGATTATATATGCCATAAATATTTACAGATTATATGTCTTTAAATATTTTAATTTAAATCAAATTTTACAAAGGAGTTTTATTGCTTTAGAGCATATTTTCTCACAAAATGTGAATAATTCGTAAATCATCCATATTTGACGATAATATTTTAACTCTTTTATATAAGTGTTTTTCGAATTTGTAACCCTTTAATAAGCTAATGAATACAGGTTTTCCACAGGGCCTAATAAGGCAAGTGACAAAGTAAAACAAAGGCGGAAATCTTCCTTGTAGGTCAATTAATGAACAGAAATATATATGAAAAAGTAGTAGCTATTTTCTTAATGATTGTACATTAATATAGCGTAATTATTGACACAACGTCATCAACATTATCAACATCATTATCGCTGCTTCATGCTTCATTCTCTAAGGTTGTCAATTTCGAATGAATATCACAATAGAATTATTCTATTGTCTTTGCTGCTTTGCCCTAACCTAACTCAACGTTTTAGAAAAGTCTAACTTTATTTCATTCTAAAGAATTCTCTATAAAATTATTATAATAAATTTCTATTAAAATTAGGACAAAGTGGTTAAAATTTTTAAGAATTTAAGAAAAAGGCAAAATTTAAAAAAAATTATAAAAACAATAATTTCTTTACAATTTTTTTAAAAACACAAAAGCAAACTAAGATGATAATTCTCTTAATGCCCGATAAAGGCATACATTTTGCTGAGTAACAATTTGCTAAAAATAGCGACTGAACAGCAGAATGAGAATAACGATAAGCACACAATGTCGCAATTGTTTTTTCTTTCTTTATTAAATTATTACTTCAATGCTTCAATAATTGATGCATCGAAACTTTTTCAACAATTTTTATGAATCACTAAATTTTAAAAAAACCATAAATACTGATTCATTTTTTGAGTACTTTCGACGTTATCAAGACGTTATCAATGACTGGTTTGTGAAGTGCTTTAGACAGATTATTTATTTTGTTTAATAACAAAAAGAGGAAAAAGAAATTGACTAAACAATAAATGACAAAACAGAAAGAGATTACTAATTTTTAAACATAAATCGGAACTATAATTTTTATTTATTCATTCCCTTTTCATTCTCATTTTTTATGACTTATCAAGTTGAGTAAAAAATTGTTCTCATATAAGTTTATACTCCGTTTTCTTCTTCTATAAAATTTGATAATATTTATTTATGACTGTGAATAAATTTTTTATAAAATATTAAAGAGATTGAGATAGATATTGAGGAAAACATTTCCTAGTGATGGAATAAAATCAATTTTGAAAAGATAAAGACAAGAAAATTTAAAGAAGTGTCACCACAAGAACAATGAATATTATTGTTATTATTATCACTTTCCGTTAACACTATATTTATTCGTTATTAGCTAATCGACAGTTGTTCAAAAAAAAAATTCATTTATTTTTTTTTTTGTTTTTCTATTTTTAACAATTTCAAATATTTGCACAAAAAAATATTTCGTATTGGTTTTTATGTTTATCAGTGGTGTTAATGATCATTAATCGTGTAATTTAATAACTTCCGTTTTTTCGTTTCATGTTAAAGAAAAAATAAGCTAATCTAAAAGGTTTGCCGGTTCGGCTTTTAATTTCGAATAATTCACGCGATGTGTCAGTTCTTTTACAGAATAAAAATAACGCACTGCCTGCAAAAAATATGCTTTTATATTGTAAACAATAATAAACAATAAATTCGAAATATTTAACAAATTTGAAATAAAATATTTATTTAATACAAAAATTCTACACCGAAAATGTATTCAACATAAAATTGTCAATAGAAAATAAGCATAATAATATCAAGGAAAGAAGCTTTATAAAGCACGGATTAAATGTAGGATAAATTGAATCCATCTCAAATTTATAATCACATGACATTTTATGATTGTTTTGATAGCATTTTTTTGGAAAACTAATCAATCGATTTATGTTTAATCTCCATCTTTACAAACCTGTTGCCATTGATCCTCGATCGAAGGCTGCGATGAAAAGTAGCCAGTGGTGCAGATACGTTCCAATTCGCTAAAAATATTTCCACTCGGAAGGATATCCATATTGAGGTCCATTTTATAACCGAAACTTTTTAAACGAGAATTGAATAAATAAATTAAACTTACAATTATTTTTTTTTAATTTCTACGAATGCATCGTTGTTAAAGAAATATCACAAAATCACGTTGAATTTCACTGTGAATCTACTATTATTTTTTTTAATTAGTTAATTAATTTTCTGTTTAGAACATTTGTTGTTTACACACTTTTCAAAATTTAATACCATTAATGTAAATTGGATTGAATTTTGATTTTTTACATTTTATTTGAATTAATTTATAAATTTTAAAATTTTAATTTGATTTTTATAATTTTTTTATTAAAATTTCACTTTGGTATCACGAATGAATGAGCGAATGGAAGGCTGTTTCTCAAAAGCATTCAAATGAATTAATTTCTTTAGCCAACATTTTAGAGGTCTATTTTTGTTGTTGTTAATTGGTGTTATTCGAAATTTATTAATTCCTCGGAAATATCTGAAAAAAGAAATGAAATAATTATCAATTATAAAAGTTTAGTAATTAATTTATTTTTCGTAAATTTAAAGTTCAGAAATATGCATTTCCGATGTATCCAGATTGAGGAAATAGTTCACATTTGATTAAAGCTTATAACGAAGGAAAAAGAGAGAAAATCTTAAATTTTTGGAAATAATTAGAAACCAAGAGAAGGAAAGTTCAGATTGAGAAGAGAAATAGAGCAATCGGGAAGCAGTAGATGTACGAATAATATTCTCGATGGTCCTTTTCCAATGAAGAAACAATACTATGCGAATACTACAAAAATCAATATCAAATAGAGAATAAAAATAATTACTATGAATGAGAAGGAGTGAAAAAATAGTTAACAACGAAACGCAATTATTTTAAAAAGAGCTTAAGCAACGGTTAACGCGCTAATTATGTTTTGTGCTAGAGAAGAACAGAAATCTCAAAATAAAAATTCCCAAGGAAAAATTGAGCCCAGAAACAGGTAAATACGAAAGAGAAAAGAAACGATTATAAACAATGTATTTAAGGTTTTTGGTGTTCATAAAAATTAATTTTTTTCAAGCGAAAAAACTGCACTCTTAAACACTTGAATTCGAATTGAAAAATTGAAATCTACGAAAAACAAGGAAAATTTTAAAGAAATCTTTATTGGAAAATTAGTGAAAGGAAGGAAGGAAATTATAGCTTTTACTTAATCATAATTTGAATATATTTTGAAAACAACAACAAAATCAATAACAATAAAATAACTACGCTAACGAAATAGCATGTGTCTGAGCGGAATAGCGTGAGCATGTGTTTGAGTGTAGTAGATAAATAAAATCATCAAAGAGAAACTTTCTCATGGTACACTCATAAAAATTCATTAAAACAACAACAACAACAACTACGACATTATCATTTGTGTGTCACACGGTGTAAGAGGTAAGAGGCTATCATTATTATTCAAAAAACTTCCATTTCCCGAGCACGTAACCCTTTATAACATTTCGATTAGACCGTAAATGTAAATAAAATTTTTGAGTAAAAGGAAATGCTACATTTTGTTTAAATAACCAAATTGTTTACTACAGAATCTTGCATGCGTTTGAAAAGGCCGAAAAGTTATAGAATTATAGAAGTGATAGACGGAAGTACAGAGTTAATAAATTTTATAAGCTCCGCGCCGCTCCGCATTTTCTGAGCTGCAAAAAATATCACTTTGATGGTGATGATATAGCGGAGAACACATTTTCCTTTAAATTTAGTTGCGCATTTTTAAAATTTTTATCTATAAAAACAAATTAAATCTTCTCTAAATAATGTGATCGAAGAAGAAATTCCTTTTTGAAATAAATATTAATTTTCTATAAAAAATCTTTTCAACAAAAAATACTTTCAATCAAAAATATATAAATAACTTTCATGTTTTTTAAACATTTTTCTTATGTTAGTCGTGTCTCATATATTTCTTTTATCAGAATTCATTGTTTTTCAGCGTAAGAGTTTTACAATTTTTAAATTTAAAAATAAAAACAATTTAACGCCAAATTAAATCAAAAGCATAAACTAAAAAATATTACATTTTAAAAAGTCTCGATTAAATCATTATCTTTAGATTAATAAATTAATTTTTTCCAAAGAAAGCAAAGAAGGAAACTGCGCAATTAGCGTAATTGCTAGTAGTAGTCTTAACCAACATACAATTTAACGCTAATGACGTCAGTGACGTGTTACAAACAGCAACGCACTGGTGGATTTTTGGGTTAAAAAAAAATTAGTTGATATCAAGTAAAAAGGTTGTAAAGTTGGTGAAATGAGAGAAAAGACATTTCGAAGAAATTGCTCGTTTCGAGAAGAAGAGGAAAAGGGATGTTCAAAGAGATGAATGCTTTTAGTTTGTGGTTACCGCTTCTATTCCGGCACAAGTAGAAAGGAAAACAGTAAGAGAATAAAGTAATACAAATGCATAGAAGCAACAACAACAGTAGCAATAAAAACAACGCCGAATGCAACAACAACGCTAACGAAAACAATACGAATGAAACAGAAAACTCTTTTCAATTAAAAAACAAACCGTCGAAAAAGGGAGAAAATGGCTAGAGAGACCAAGACCAAAAAGAAGAAGAAGAAGAAGCAAAAGCAGACAACATTGAAGTAAAAGAATAGAATTGAGAAAGAAAAAATGCTGAACGTGGCTAACAACGAGGTTACTGACCCGAAATATTCAATGGCTTTTTATGGATTTGTAGCTGACTGCACTGTTATTATTGCTATTGTTGTTCTTGTTGTTGTTGTTATTTAATTGTTCTCGTTGTTGTTGTTGTATTTGCTGCTGGTGTTTCAAATGCTTTCATTTGAAGGAAAAAAAAAGGAAAAAGCCTACAATAAAAAATTTCAAAAAACTCTTTTTCAAAATAAACCACAAGCGAAAGAGTTTTGAAATAAGCAAAACAGGTCAAATTTGTTCAGCGCCATGATCATCATCGTCATCATCACCATTATTTTTACTTCATATTAACGATCATAATATTTATGATGACGATGAAATGAAAAGTTTTATAATAATTTCTTCTGATAATTAAAGAGATGCGTAATAACACTAACATCCATAATTCCTACGTTGTTTATTTTTTAAACTTAATTTGATTCAATAATTAAGCGAAGGCGAAATTTCAACAATTTGCTTCACTTCAAACGTGGTTTTTTTTCTTTAGAGATTTTTTATAGAGTTTTCTCTTTTTTTAAGCTTTCATCTTTAGGTCATTAATTTATTTAGAATAATTAAATACCATCGGAAAGTCTTCAGGGAAGCAGAGCAAAAAATTAAGAAATATATTTCTTTAGAATTATTTCATATTTTAAAATAACTTTGTTTAAATTTTCTTAAATTATTTATTGGAATAAAAATTGAATAATTTTCTGATTTAGATCACAGAAAAAATATTCACTGACGATATCCAAACATTTGGCAAATTTAGGAAAATATGTATCGAATCCCCTCACACAATTCCTCCCTTGATCATCCTTAGCAAATAATTGAGCAGTTTTCCTCGTCTCTCCCTCTCTCTCTTTCTATCTCTCTCTCTCTTTAACCAACAAATATACCGTCTTCGACTTAGTCAATGATAGAAATTTTTCGAAAGTGTTGGAATTCATTGACCCTCCGCACCGCTTCAATTTTTTATTGAGTACCGAAGTTTTATTCAAATGTTTGAACAGAATTTGTTCTATTTCACTTTGAATCACTTTGGTTATTCAGAATATCTGATCGTACAATATTTTGTTTTGTTTTGTTCACCTTTCGTAAATCATCCTTTCATTTTTTTATTTATTTTCAGGCTCTTGCAGTAACCTTAGAAAACTACGCCAAGGAAAAACAACATGAATAACAACAACAGCAACGACAACGACAACAGACTATTCAACAAGTCTTTAGAACGCCTCCAAGCAATGAAGGCCGTAAAGAACAAGAATGAAGAAAGTCAAGAAAATATTGTAAAGCAGTAGGGGAAAAAACAAAGCAGGTAAACCACTTTTTCATTTTCTTTTTTCCTGCGCTTTTTTCTTGTTTTTATTCTTCAAGTGACCAAAGCCATAAAGTGAGACAAAACATAAAAAGAGTAGGAAATGGAAAAGAGATTTTGTCCCCACATAATTCTCTTTGGTTCTATGGAGGTGCCCACAGGTAATAATTGTTTCCTCTTTTTATTAATTTTCTGTGGTGTGTGTGCGTGTGTGTGCCTTTGTGAGCGCACGTGTGTGCGAAATGGTTTATGTTGTTTATTTATAAAATGCTGCTGTTGCTCCCACATTTTACTTTTTTAATTTGAAGATCTCTTTTATTTCTTTAATTTTCTCAATTGAATTTCCTTTCGAGCTTCATTTTTTCTATCGACCATTTTTTTTAGATGTGCTTCAAATTGAATGCAGACCAGACCGTATAATTCGATGCCGTACGACATTAAAGCCGACAGTAACAACGACAACGACAACAGCGATACCATTAACTATAGCAACAACACCAGCATACTGCATAATTTCAAGGGTTTGAATGTCTTTTAACACCAGCAGACATTCATTCTTTGAACTTGATTCTCTTTCAACACAGAAAAAAATGAAAGAATTTCGTAAAAAGAATCAAATACATTTGTTTACATCTCCCTTGTTCCCTAACCGTTCCCAATTTCCCACCCGTTTTTAACCCCATAACAGCACTGATGATGATTACGCTACCATCTAGCGGTCTTACGACTTGTCTTTTGCCACTTCTTAATTCAATCTGACTTTTTTATGGCTGCACATCATGCATACATAAATTTTACTTGATCCTTTTCTTTCCATCTAGTTTTGTTTTTTCTCTAGATGGCAAGAAAAATATCTCTTTAGCGATCCACCAGTCGGATGATGCTGGTGCTGCTGCCGCCATCATTATCTGTTCTATCTTTTGTGTTATTTAGTTTGGGTTAGAAGAGAGACCGAAAGTGTTAAAACATTCCTGTTAAAATCAAGGTTGAGTAAATAGCATTGAGAATTGTAAGAGTTAAGTCTAAAAATAGTATTGTGTTTATTTTTTGTTGAGGCAGTATTCCTAAGAACAAGGAATGAGACGACCAAAACTAGTCGAAAGCATTCGAAGGAATTAATAGTTATTGATGTTACAGAGCATGGAAAAGAGGTAGAGAAGTGTGAGGGAGGGGTGGATGCTGATGTGAGAGGGACAAAGAATTAGAAGTTTATTGTTAAAAGAAAATTTATTAAAAAAAGTCTGCATCAGATAATGGTTCACATTCATTCACATTAAATTCAATTAGAAAATCATTCACTTGTATAAAAAAAATTCAAAACAATGCGTCCTCTCGGACTTAATTTTAGAAAAAATACATTAAGAGAAGCATTACTCTTGTTAACATCTAAAAAAACATGTAAAATCTTGTTCTCCAACGAGAGGCGTTTTTCTTAACTCCTTATAAAAATAAATAAGATTTTTGCAACATCCACGGAATGTTTAAAGTATTTATTAAAAACTCCTGCACAGCAATTGTTTATTAAGCCATGATTAAAGTTTCAATTCGTTCATTAAAATGCAATTCAAATTTACGATTACGGTTATTACGATTAAGGTTACTCTAAGATCTTCCACTCATAATCACTGCAGTTAAGGTTATTTACTCTTTAGGGAGCTAATTTAGTACATTTACAATTCAACCAAAAGTAAAAGATCTCCACCAGGAATCTTTTATGAGATGCTCAATCATGATTTTTAGAACTCTTGCTTTCTTCAAATGAACAATTAAAACTAACTGAAGTAGACCAACATTTTGTTTGGTATCAGTTATAAATTTTATGGAAAGATAAATGTATATTGGGCATAAAAATTATTAATTATTATTTACCTATGATTCATTAAAAAACCTAGGCACTATAAAATTTTCACTTCTCGGGAGGTTTAGAAGTTATACCTATTTCACACTTATATCTCACAAACTAAGTAGCTTCAATTCTTTCGGAAAAGACTAGAAATTAAAAGAAAAATTATTATAAATTTATTATTTTTAGATTTTCTTCTCTTGTTATAAAATCTCACTTCACTCCGTATTTTCTAAATTAAAAATTAAAGCATTCCCATAGGAATCCTTTTCAATTTATTAAAGCCGTATTCTTTGAATAGAGGCACATATTTGAAACAGGTTCCCTGGATCTATGTGTATTCAAAAAATTTTTCTCATTCCATTAAATCCCATATATCACAATCAATTTCTAACTTTTCGAGTTTAGAAGTTACAAACAATCAGAACGAAAAATAAATTTTCAATGTTTTGAAAAACAAAAACGAAAGCAGTATAAACACCAATGATTTTTTTCATAAAAGTTTAAATATGTTAAGAAAACTTTCGAAAAAATTTTGTTTTCACCAAAAAAATTGTGTTTGCTTAAAAAAATATCAGACTATTTTAAACAAATATTTTCCAAATTTCTAGCGGATGTTGTTGTTGGTGTTATATTTGTTTATTGTCACAATAGTTACAAAAGTGAAAAACCATATACGAACTGCATAATTCATTGCAAGATCCAATTGCACTTCTGCTTAATACTGTTATCGCTGTTTCTTCAATACAATTTCACACACACATCCTCAACCACATTGCCTGCTTCTGACTTACTCTTCTTTACTCTCTTCATAATTAAAACAGCAATGACTTTTTGTTTTAATGAGGGAAGCAGGTCGCCCGCTTGCTCGTTAAGCACTTATAAATGGCACTCGCAGCTCGCGAGGAAGAATAATCAGTAAACGAGTATTGGTTGACTCGAAGGAGAGAGAGTAGTTAATTGGACAGGAGATAGAGCGAGAGAAGGCGAGGGCATGAGTTAGTTAATATCAAACTAATTTAAAAATAAAGGAATGTCTTTGAAATTCATCATCATCACCATTATCATGATCAACATCACTGTATTTACGTATGAATGGCTCATGCCGGATGTTCATAATAATAATAATAATAATAATAATAATAATAATAATAATAATGATAATGACAATAATGATGATCAGGGCAACAGAGTCAGCAAAACCAAACAATAACAACACTGTAGTTTTATTAAGCATATGTTTTTCCTTTGCCTTTTTCTTTACTTTCATCAAAATAACTCTACCTTTTTTATCAATCCTGGTCAAATATGGTTTTGCTGGAATGAATTGACTGATTGTTTGAAAGACGCGACAATAGAAATAAAAAAGCAATTTGTTTAGCAGTTGAATAAAATCTTTTCATTTTTTCCGTTTCTTGCCTTTGTTTTTTTTGGATTTTGTATTATTAGTAATGGATTTTTGTTTTTAAATGTATTTTTTATCACACTGATTTTTTTTATAGTGCATCACTGTTATCGATAATCAATCATGTTTACTTGATAAAATACTTTTCAGGCTGCTCGAAATCTGAGAAACCATTTTGTGCTTTTTGATTTAAAATTTCAAGGTTGATTTAAGTTGCCGTTGTCGTTGTTGGTGTTGTTGTTAGCGAAATGCAAAATCGGAATTTTTGCTTTTTCCGATCTATTACTTTTATTTTCTCTCCAACCTTTAAATACATTCACTGTTTTTATTTTAGTATTTTTTTTTGTTATCTCTTTTGAATTTTTATTGAAAATTGTGGAATCGTTTGCCTTTTTCTTAATCAATGGAATCTTCTCGTATTTATAGACTTGCCGACCGTTTCCAACTGATTATTTGTTTTATTAAAATCTGTATCAATAAAAATTTATTGGAATTCTATTTCTTTGGATAATCATCATATTTCGAATCATTTCATTTACAGAAAAAAAATATCAAACTTTTTACTTCGCAACTGATTAACAAGAAAAGAATAAAAAACAGCACAAACTACTGTAAAACTTTTGCAATCATACATGAAAAACGTAATGGCCGGCTCGGTCAACAAGATTGACCTTTCCCCCCTCAATTACCCGCATTTAAAACTAGCGTATTCACGACGGGCGACGCCGTTCGCGGTGCTAGAACTGAACACTGTGGCAACGAACGAGACGATGATGGTACTTATGATGGTCGCGACGGCAACAACAGTGTCGGTAGTGTTGTTGATGATGGCAGCGGCGGCAAAGACGGTGACCACGAAAACGGCTATAGGACGATTTAAACGACGCTCACGATTACAATTATGTTGCACGCTAGCCGGTATAAACAAGACTGAATGCTGCAAATGCGCTACCAGAGCGAGATGGCCAGTACGCCAGATGGTAAAATTACGCTATCGCAGTTGGCAGAGCAGTTGTATCGTATGTTTTGTTATTGTTCATGCTCTTGCTTATGTTATTTCTCTTACTAAGACCGTTTCCAAAATGTTTCGCTTATGTTCCATGAACGCTGTTATCAGCGTCGTCATTCATACATCAGTGCAATTATTGTGTATTTTTTATTTTTATCTGCTATTCCTATTCCTCTTCCAGTTCTTACTCGTATTTGTATACTTTCGAACTTTCGTTTCAAACTGTAATCATCGTTAAGTTAAACCGATTAAGAATAACGCATTCTCTACTTCTGTTTAATTGGAATCCAATTCGTTCAATTTCATTTCACTTCACTCCGTTTCAACTGTTTAATCCACTGGCGTCATCACTAAAATGCCGGTAAAACCTTTATAGACTTCGAACATGGGGTTGCTTAGTGAAATAATGAAAACCATAGAAAATTTTCGTCTCATTCACTTTCACGTTTCATGTTTCATGTTCCATTTTTGAATTTTTACTTGAAATGTTTGTCTCTTTATAAATTGAAGAAAAATCGAAGTTCGAATAAAATTGAGAGAGCAAAAATACATTATACCACGAGAAAGTCACAGAGAGTTTGTTATAATAAATAAAAACTGACAGAAAACACAGCCTAGGTACGTTTACTCTTTAAATTGAAATTTCTTTTCTCTTAGCAGTTTAAATTTGATACACTAGGCTCTCTCTTACAACATTATTCTCTTTTAGTTTATGTTTTTTTCTTAAAACAAATCGTCTGCTATACTTTTGAGGAGATAATAATATTATAGTACTTATTTTGCGTTCCATAAACAATCGAATGCTACCAGATGCAGATGTTATGATACCGTATGGCTACCCAAATTGTTGAATTTCTTTTGAGTATTGATTGAGAATCTTCAATTGCTCTTTTGAATTGGAAGTCTATGGAAATTCGAAAAAAATTGTAATTTTAACTACTTCCATCGATTAGTGAGTCATACATTAGTAAAGTATTTATAAATAAATGTCATACTCATAGAGAACAGATATTAGTTGAGAAGTTTAACATAATTTCAAAAATTCTCGGAACGTGACAAATATTTTCACTATAAAATGACTCAATTGATCTACAAGGGTAAATTGTAGGTAAAATGCCAAAACGCTTCACACCTCTGGCAAACGCCTCGAGGTACCATCACGTTCATTATCAGCAATAGAAACTTAATTGATTGCCAAAATAATTACCGGTTTCCAAACAGTTTAGAGTGGGTCAATTGAGGAAAACCGATTTGTCAACCCCACTCAATCAATCAACAAGCCGCCCTTGACAATTTTCACGCCTCATTCATGACGAATGAAAAAACAAGCGGGAAGAACAACAAAACCGATAAAGCGAACAGTCAGCTAGCTAACAACGCAATGACTGACACTCACACTAAGCAATTCCTGATCGGTGTTCGATTCAATTTAGAATTATCCGGTTAACCCTCATTCCGTACGAGAACGATACAAGTGCGTTAAACATCCATTCGGTCAAAGTTCATTTGGTATACCCGCACCAGCACCTCCGTCACTCCCGACCTCGAACAAGAAGAAGAAGAATTGGATTGACAATTGATTTCGCATGCTTAACATTCAAGTTACAATTGTAACAACAACAATAACAACAATGTTATTAATTCCGTTGGTGAAAGAGATCGAAGAAGGAGCCATACAATGGAAATCACAACAAAAATAAGAACACCAACAGAAAGGCAGCAATATCGCACAACAAAATCTGCAACCTGTCGAATGACACGATTTGACATTCGTCTGATTGCGTTACGAATCAGACGTCAATAACTCTTCAACTAATAATAACGGAAATCAGGTAGTGAATACACGACACACAGTATATACCCCATACGTACAAAAACACATATACGTATGCTCAATTAATGGTCGTAGGTCCAAAATTGGCACACTTCGTGAACAAAAGACGAAGAGGCCAACATGCAACATTCATTGTATTCGAACGAATCGTATATATCCGATGAGCATATATAAACATAAAGAAAGGGAGAGCAAAAGATAGAGAAAAAGGGACAGTGGTAGAGAAAGAGAGGTGGACTCAAAAAAGATTAATCCGATAAACCAACAAGCAGATAGACAGTTGCACAGACAAGTAGACAGGTAAAGCGTTAGCGTTGAGGCTTACCTCAGTCGTCTGAGGAAGGTACCCGTATCAGCAAATCGATTGGTATAGGCCCGCACGACAATGCAATATGGCATACATTTCGCTACTTTCAACACGTCACGTCATTCTAGCCCGTATCGTCCCTAAACCTGCTCTGCGTTTTGATTGCAGCCGCTTTTGGACGTGGCTCTTTATGTGTTTAATGTCTCGCTTCGTTTCGCGATATTTTCGGTGCGTACGTTAATGCGTTCGTGTTTCAGGGCTTCGTTCATTGCACTTCATAGTCCGAACTCATTATGTTTTTCAATTCGATGTGCATCATCATCATCATCACCATCACCACCCACCCACTCTCCTACCATCATAATCAGAAAATTACCTGACCCTCTTATGGTGTAAAGACTTAAGCCATGATTTTTCCTATCGATTTATTGCATGAATCGGCGTTACTGAAATCTGTCCATTGGTGTTCGATTAATGGCGATGCTGGTGAGTGTTAATGGATGAACGATAAGTGCGCTTAGTCTCAATGGTAATGGTGATAGTGATGATAATGGTTATTGACCTTTAAAGTAGGTTATCATTTAAGGAATTGTTATAGGACCTAAATACTCTTGTTTTTACTGCTCCCAATTACTTCTTGGGAAATATTAGTATACTATGAAAGGTGAAGTTATCGCGCCTGGTCTATACTGTTAGCATTACTCTTTACACGGGATTAAATTAGCTTCTTAAATGGTTGCTTAAATCAGCTAAATAACTTAATTTCAATTTACAAGTGACCACTGCGTATTTCACACGTTGCTACCAGGTCTTAGTTTCCTAAATCGATACAATATATTTCAGACCGAATACTGTTTATCTAATTAATTAAAGGGAGAATAACTTTGAGCACTGTGGGTAATCAAGAGGCTAGTAAACATATAAACCAGCAGTTAAGGGTGTTCACTCATCGAATAGTGAAGACCTTCAGAAGATCAATTAAAGAGATATTACTTGGCTACGAAGTGTACCCAAGTAATATCTCTTTAATTAAATCTTTCCAATCAAAGACGACTTTCATTGATTTCTTGATCATTGCGATGGTGGAAATCTGCATCTTCTATCAGAAATATTGCAATTACGAGAAAGTACTTAAAACGAATATTTGAACAATATTTTATTAAGTATATATTTGATGTTATATATAAGCAAATTTGGTATTTGTATGTGTATATGTCTTGTAGTTGTGCGAGTATTTTTGTTCACAGACACGACAGAAAGGAAATAAATTAATATTCAACGAATGATCATCATCGATGGATGGATGGATATTCAGCTACATCGCATTTATATCCACGTTATGGTGACAACGACAACAACGACAACAACTACATCAACCAATAAAAGAAATTATGGTTTTCTATCTATTAAGGAAATCATAAAGCAAGTGAAACAAATAGCACTAACGACAGGTTGAAAAGGGAGGAAGAAATACACAAGGAAAAAGAGAAAGAAAACGATGTGGAGAACTGGTGGTTAAGAAGGTGGACGACGAAGCCGAAGAAGAAGAGGAAAAAGGCAGTCAGTGAAAACCTTTTGTGCATATTAAATAATTTCTGTCAATAATAAAAATACCTTTTATACGACGAGGTAGCCCGACTAATATTCGAAAGTATAAACGTAAATACTTTTATTCGAATAAAATAAAAACAAAAATCACTGAAATATATTTACAATATACACATTATATAAATATAAATATTATAATGGAAAAAATTTTAATAATAATAAACAAGAATTTGAATATTTAATAATATCGTAATAATTTGTACGTGTTAAAATTTCTTTTATACGGTTTCCACCTTTGGAAATTGTCATCAAAAGCACCAATATATCACAATGACAGCAACAAAAATAACGAAAACCTAACAACAACACATATGATCAATATCCAAAAACTAATAAAATTTTATGAAATTATTTAGAAGCCTATATTTTGGGGTTCGTGACCTCAATGGATGTGTTTATGAGAATAACCCGGTAGAAAATTAGGCTATAGAATTGAATGACAGACACTGAATTTCACCGTAAAATATATAAAAAAACTGTACTTTCTCGCAAAAAAGTGTCCGACGCTGTGCCAAAGATATATTGTCGATATTTAGAGCAGTTAAAGATTCATGAAATTCTACCGATCATCAAGAACGTAAAAATAGAATGGTCTTTCCTTTTTGACTCTACTGAGAACTGCTGCTTTCAAGCTTTCGTTATAAAGGAAGTTAGTCAGACACGAGCTTTTCTTTATATTCTCCGTGCAGTCTTAAAGACTTTCCCAAAAAACTAATTCCGAGGATAAGTTTCCAATTAAAAGAGTCAAGGGATTCAAACAGAACGTTTACATTATACATTGACCTCGCTTAACTAAAGTCCTTCATTTTAAAAATGTTAATAAATCGATGTTTTTAATAAGTACTCGTCACTCGAAGTCATATTACGTATTTTTAAAGTTAATATACATCAATAGATATGAACAAAAATTTTTTTGGCTTGTTGTATAGAACCTTTACTAGCTGAATGTATAATTAAAAGCTGATTTAAAGAAAACAATAAAATTTTGTTAATATTACACATATCGCTCAGTAGAATTTCCTAGTGGGTATGTGCAAAACAAAAACTCATAAGAAAAAATTTCATTTAATGGGAATAATGATGGATGACAATTAAGTTTATTCATCCCCTCGGTCACGAATTAAAGCAAATGATTCACCAAATATACATAGAATAAAATTCGATATTTCCTGAATTATTTGGTCGAATATTTCAGTTTACTGAAAATGTCATTTCATCTCTGTATCTAGAAGAGCATATTACTCCCACTAATTCACTCCTAATAGTGAAAGATTCACTTTCTCACTTTCTCACCTTCCGCCTTTACCATTTTCATTCTCATTCATTCATTCTTTCATTTATTTTTAAGAATGCGCCACAGAATTTTAATGATTCCCGAACACATTTCCGATTGTGAAGATATTTTGTACGATTGTCAATTTTTGCGTGGATCGATGGGAAATAGATTGTTGGTGGGTTGCTAAGAGAATGAAGGAGATGGTGGGAATAGAACTATTCGGGTTCGAGCTTATTTGGTGGATGATATTTTTCTATCTCGTAACTACGTTCTACTCAATTCGGTTTAATGTGTTTGAATCAGTCTTCGTCGGTATTAATGATATATTCATGCATAATTTTATGGCAACATCGCTGACGTCAATGGTAACGTCATTGGCAAGTGACAGAGTATAGACGGTTCGACACTAAATATTCGGTTGTAGAGAATTTGCGGTTTTCACTTATAATTCATGAAGATTATCACATGTTGGGACGATAGCGTTTTATTTTGTTTTAATTAGTATATCATCGGTTTAATGTTGACTGCATGTAATCCGTCTCATATCATTTTCCTCTCACTTAAGAACTAATTTCCAATTATTTTTAATTAAGAATAAAGCTTAAACTGCCAAGGAATAATTTTGACTAATTATACACTCGTTCACTCCTATTTCGTTTGAGTGTTCTGGAAAGCTTAAAAAACAAACATCTTTCATCCCGGCTAAAAGAATATTAATAATTCTTTTGATAAGGACGTTTTTGTGAGAAACGCTAAGATGTTCTCAATAAATTAAAGTTTTAACATGAGCATCTAATGGAATTATAATTGTAGTTTTTCTATGAGCTTCCTTTGGGGAAGAAAATGACCTGCACTCTTTTTGATCTTCTGCAAAACCAATCTAATCCAATTCACATCCAAAACCAATCCTGAACATAAATACTGTACAACAATAAATATATTTGTTTGGATTTTTTTTAATCTCTTCATTTTATTGCAGTCTCTAAGAAGATAAATTCACTCAATTCCTTCTTGGAGACAAATAAAACCATAAATTTCACGACTGCTATTTTGTAATTTTTATCAATTTTCTTCTTTTCAAATAGAGATTTTCTAATATTTTCTATATTCAGTGTCTTAATGATTCGAAGCAACTAACTGACATTTCGATGGAAGAAATGACAGTGAATGTTGTTCGTAGATTTTGAAAGGATTGGCAAATAGTTGCTTGAACTAGACGCTGTTATTGAATACTTCTAGATAGTGTTTGACAAACTTTCTGACAAAAAAATAAGCAAAAGATCCGAAACATACAAATCAAGAAGCAGCAGAAGAAGAATAAGAAGAAGACGACGACGAAGACGATGATGATGATGAAAAATGAGAAAATGCAAACTGCATGCTAATGCGACGAATACGTCGACGCATACAACACGAATAACATGTTACGTGATGTTGCAAGGAGTTTATCGAGTTGATGGCTTGAACGAAGGAAAAATGAATCTATATAAGCAAACCGGTCATGTTGGCGGTAATAGCGTTGCTAGCAATGATGTTAGTACTACTGGTGGTGAGGGATGATGGTTTTTTGTTGATGGAGCTAATGGTAGGATCTCGATTTGTTCGGGTATATGCGCGACATCAGTTGCCATCGATGGAAATGATTTTTACTTATTTGTTTTCGTTCAGCGCCAAGAAAAATACCACATTCAGTGTTGAAAAGAAGGAATGAAGTAAAAACGACGTGGATTGCAACAATGCTAGGATTGATGTGACAAATGTGATTTTTAATTAAAAAAATAATAGAAAATATCATCATCGCAGCAAGAGCCTGACTTCCGAAGTCAATTTTTATGAGTTTCAGAGAAATATTATGATTATATTTGTGTAGGAAGCATCAGCAGCTTACCTAAAGACCGTGTGTCCCACTTTTAACGCTTAAAAAAGAAATAAATTAGAAACAAAAAATATGCTAACTTCCGCCTGGCATAACCTCATATACCCTACAACCGTACACACTGAGAGAAATGAGGAAGAAAACTGAAAACCAACCAAATAATTTGAAACATTTTCATTGAAGTCTTACTGAAATTTAAGTTTACAAATATTAATTATTAATTCTACTTGGCGTCGAATAGAAAGTTTTTCTTTATATTAAAATCATAACATCATTATTTTTTAACATATTTTTTCAGTGTATGATGTTAGTAATGTAATACAGTCGCCACGAACCGTCACGTCACGCCACTCAACGCCACCGCCACAGTCCATCGATCAACCACGAGTGACTAATTGTAAATAATTGTTCATTGTTTCATTCGCCCCTCGACGTCCTGATGTGTTGACGTTTAACTGTCATTTTATGCATTTGTACGATTGTTGTTGACTGTTAATGTATAATCTCCATTCCCCTCCACCACGCCACCATCCATCAATAATGCCCATCCCCGTCATAGACTTTCACTAAAACACAAACATGACAATTCCAACCAGACGCCACGTCACTTATTCCCTCAAATTGTTTGTTTCTAGACAATATAAATAATGATTATGGTGGGATATTGATGATAATTACGATGTTGATGATGTTGTCGTAAAATAAAAAAAAAATAATAAGTAAATATTGTAATTTAAAAATTATGTATGCGCACACAGGCTTTCAAAGATCTATAGATTCTTGACAACGTCGGAGAAGTAAAAGTATTTATTACAATATAAAAAATGTCAAGGATCGCGAAAAGGTGAAGAGAACGAAAGATAGATAGAGATAGAAAGAAAAAGATGAAAGAGAGGGAGAGAGAGTCGTGTTAAAGTTAAGAAAAAATGCAAAATTTTTCAAATAAAAAATTAAAAGCGAATTTAGAACATCAAGTTGAAGAAAGTTAAATTTAAGTCATTTTTATTTAAATAAAGGCCATTTTTATTTAAATAAATCAAATAAAATTTTTTAAATAGGTAACATTAAAATTAAAATAAATAACAAAAAGCTTCAAACATAAAATAAACAAGATTAAGATTATGGATTATAAGATAAAATTGTGATTAAATTTTAAATTAAAAAATTGAATTTAATTTTGAATATAAAGCCGTTTCACTTTAAAAAATTAGAATTGAAATTAAAATGTAAATATTTGGTATGCAAAATATTTAAAATTCAAATTAAAAATTAAAATTATAAACTAAAATAAAAAAAATTAAACTAAAATAATAAAAAAACTAAGTTAGCTAAATAAAAGTAAAAACTTTAAAAAAACATCAAATTGAATTTAATTTTTGAGTTGAATTTTATTTCTTTGGCTTTTCTTAATCACTCTTTTAATTGTCGAAAGTACTTTAAATTATCGAATGAATAATAGCTCAATTTATTATTCATTCTTCTTTAATTGTCTTGGAAGTATGTCATTCCAAAACTATTTTTGATTTTAATTATTCCTTCTGCCTGCTATCGTTCTTCTGTCATATTTGCGTCTTTGAAGTCAAAGTTGAAGAATTTTATAAAAGTTTGAGCAATAATTAATTTGGGAATATATCTAATCTAATTCTAAATTAAGAGACACTAACTGAAAGAAATGAGCGATCAGAAAACTTACAGAAAGAAAAAAGGACAAGACTTTTTCAAGTGAATTGTTAAATTTTAACCGCCAATAAGTTTTTAAAAATTATTTGTAGGAAATCTTTAGGTATATTTTTGCAAAATCAAAGCGTTTCTCTAAATTTGTAAATCATAGAAAATTAAATTAAATTCACTGACATTTATTTTGAATAACAATTTGGCTTTTTTGCGTTTGACGTTTATGAAATAGTATGGCTTAAGAGCAATACCGCATTACTTGTCGCCAATTCAGTAATAAAGAGTCGTGTTGAAGCCGACACTTTTAATCAGACGCTCATAACCATAACTATACATCAACGTCATTGGTTTGTGATTAAAAGCACTTCAATAAAATTTAATAGCCATCAATAAGGAGTTGTTTCCATATATGAAAATTCCTCGTCTCGCTCTCCTTCCTCTGCCCTTTTTCACTAAACAGGCAGATCTTATCAATAAAATAATCCTACTTTAAAATTAAAATGCGTCAAATTTCAATTTGTATGCACTAAAGCGTATAAAAGCGATCTATAATAACTACTAATAATGCGTCAACCCATCAGTCATTCGGCTGTTTAAACAATTAATTTTTCTCATTGATTCGTCGATTACTTCTTTTTATGATGATTTTACTCCAGGCTTTACGAATTCATAATTTGTCACTTTTATAAATTTTATTTAAATTATCTAAACGTCAGGTATGAATATTTTTCCCTTATTTTTCTTCCTTTCACTGTATATGGACATGTCGTAAATGTTTTTCTTTGTTTTCTTCTCAAAGCTTTACTGAATTCTGATTATTAAACACTTCATCTTGGTCTGGCTCAATCTTGCTTGGATCATAAACTTAGTTTACTCAAATTGAATTTCTTAATTTTTTAGAATTTTTTAGTTTAAAGAAATACAAACAGAACAATTTTCCTTTTGCAATATATTTTCTTAAAAGGAATAATAGACTGTAATTTCTGTGAGAAAAAGATTATTTATTTTTATAAAATTTTCCATTTTATTGCTTCTATTTGTTTCTTCTTTTGAATTTGGCTTTTGAATGTTTATCACTACATTTTCTGAAACTTCTCCACTCTTTTGCTTTTCAAAAGATAACACAGTTGACAACTAAGTTCTGACAGTTAACAAATTATGACAAATTTAAAATGACACCTCTTATGGAATGTCCTAGTAGTACAATTTTCTCATTCATTTCATAAAGAATGAGTGAAAGGCAGATAAAAGATGAAGATAGCGTGATAAAGACAAAGGTGGAGAGAGGAAATAAGATATGGAAAGTGAGAGGGAAAGAGAAAGAAAAGAAGAGAAAGCAACGAACATAAACAGCCAAGAATGTTTCAATAATCTTTAGAATTTTATTTCCTGACGAATAATAATAATAAGAAATGTATTGTAACAAATATTAATTTGCCCTTGAAAGCTTTTTGCCATAAATGTCGTCATAAAGTCGTAACATAAAATCGACAGTGAAGTCACACTTTTCCAAAATGGCGCTAAAATTACAGACATTCGAGCCACAATCAATGACCAGCTGGTTACTCGATACTGTTATATTTAACGAGTTCTTGCCACACATTCACATATCGCCTACTTCCCACCCTTTTTATCTCGTATCTATCTCCCTCACTTATTAATGTTATGGTTGTTTCATAAGTTTTAAAAATGTACTGTCTGCTTCTGTCTAAGCGGCAAACAATAAGGACATAAACAGGATAAAATTGAGTCGCTCTTGTTTTGTAGTTTTCGGGGTTTTATGAAGGATTTTCAGAACTTTTATTATTATGAGTGTTATCACGTTTGTCTATTCGTGACGTGGGCACATGTGTGCGTAATTTTATGTGGTGTAATTCTATGTATGTGCGAGTGTTTGTGTGAATGTGTGTGTGGGTGTGAATGTGTGTGCAGGGATGTGTCTGCGCTTGTGTGTGGATGACTACGTGTGCCTGTGCTAATGTGCTTCGAGGTGTATGTGTATGCATGCCTATGCGTGTATGTATGCGTGTAATAATAGTTGTGATTGCATCTGTAAGTAATTGGTAACAAAGAAACAATATCAGTAAACAATGACACCTACAACACAAACGCATTAAGCTCATGGTCAGCTTCTTGATCCCAGTTTTATTTGATTCGTATTATCTCTTTCCTTGCCATCCGTGTATTGACTTTCTACTTCTTTCATTAATTCTCTTATTCTCACTTTCCGTTGTTCCTAAAAAATACTCAGTTCAATGTCCATGACCTGGGTCAAGTCTTAATTGCTTCTTCTTCCCATCTCCTCCCCATCGTTCTATACTATTTTTTATCATTATTTGGTTACAACATTTTTATTTTGTTTTTGCTTACGCCGTTAGCTGCCGATACCTTCACCCATTATAATCCTTTTCCCACTCACCCTCATCCCCCTCCCTCTCGCACCTACACCGTCTTCGTTTGCTTCACACTGATCAATCGAACTGCACTAAACCGTAGTGGGCCAGACGGGCCATTTTATCGGGCCAATTTTTCCGTTTCTACATGCATTGCTTTGTGTTTGTTGGTTATTATTGGTGGTAGTTGTTGTTGCTATTGTTGTTGCTGTTGTTGTTAGTTGTTAGCTGTTAGCTGTAATGTTATCCTTGCTTTTGCCTTCAACGATTGAGTACTTTGCTGATTTATTCCTTTTCCTGCATCGGTGCCGCCATCATTTGTTTTTGCTGTTGTTGTAGAAGTAGTAGTACTACTATCAAATGATGACGATGTTGTTGCTGCTGTTGTTGTTGTTGTTATAAAAACCTGTCTCGTACAAGGATGCTTTGCCGTCTGAAGGTTTTTTATTGTCATTTTCATTGTGTCGACCTCGACCATCATTTTGTCGTCTAGTTTTTTATATGGACGGCTTTGTTGTGTTTGCTGTTCTTATTATTGTTGTGTTTGGCTTGGTCTTTTAAGCTTTTTTTGTATTTTTGTGTTGTTTTTTTTTCAAGGATTTGCTTGAATTTTATCTACTTCCTTTTTGTACCCTTTCGTGCTTTGCTCCCTTTGACTGTATTTGAGCTATGAAATTGAGCATTTAACGGTATTGTTGTCTAGAGAGATTTTCCGTTTTTCTATTTTTCCACTTCTTTCCTTTGACTCCCACACCTCCTCACTTTCAGCTAGTTTTAGTTACGCTTCTATTTTTTCTCTTTTTTCATTTCTATTTAACAATCATACATTTACGCCGTCGTCGCTCCCACTTCTTTATCTTCGTCTTGTGATTATTTTTTTCTCGCTATTCATTTTAATAAAATTTACCGCGAAAAAAGTCAGTTGTTGTCGTCCTGTCGCCTGTTGTTGATATGTCGATTATTTTCTCCACTCTTTTTTTTATTTTGTCCTTTCCACGCTTTACGATCCTTTGCGTTGCTCTAGTCCTTACGATAATGATGTGAAAGAATTTTTTAATAAAGCTTCTTGCTCTGAAAGGAGCGATGAAGTTAATTTGTGTATGTCTTTGTCAGGATCATGAGACGATAGACAGCCTTTACTTCTTTTTATTGTACGTTAATGTTGCTTCCCATCAATTTTTAATGATGCTTTTAACACGAAAACGCTTAAAAATGAACCACTCTTCAACACACCCACATCTATCACACAAACACATACAAACACACGCACACACGCGCGCATACAAACTTTTGTTCAAATTGAAGAGATTTAAACGCAATTTTTCTTGGAATTGGAGTTTAAAAAACTGCTTAACAAATCTTCTACAAGAGCTATTCAATCCGTGCACTAAATGATTTTTTAATAGTCCCTGTGGAGTAAGCTAAAGTAACTTCATAGCTGTCATTTTAATTCAGATTCCTATTAAAGCCGGTCTTGATGACCTCCAAACCGGTGCTAAACTGAATTGCATAAAAATTTTAAGTAACAAAAAATTGGAAAAATCTTGGCGAGTTTGCAGAGTTTATGAAGCAGAAAAGATTATTGGGGTTTTAAAAGCACTTTGAAACCCGCAACTCATCTAACCTCTATAAACACATCTCGATATCGATATCGAAACCATTATCAATATGAAAATTACCCTAAAAATTTCTTGTGGCGAGTAACAAAGAGTCTACATAAATTTCCAGCATCAACTGCCGTCTGGTTACCCTTGTTATAAACCGCATGGTTCGTATTTCATGGTACTGACATGAATCCAGAGGTCAACTTTATGGATAATACAACATTCCTCTAATAATTTAAAATGGCACCACTAGTTGAAGTGGCCAAAAAATTTTTATAAAAAATAAAATAAGCACCGACATCAATTTCCACGAGGAAAACACGCAACCAAATTTACGTTAAAGGGCATTAACCTTTGTACGGCATTTGATTTTGAACCTAGGGAAACCCTTGAGTGGGGTGCCCCACTCGGGCTAATAACGGGCTAAAGAGGAACGAAAACATGCTTAAAAGAACACACAAAAATAGTTTCTTTAACTCTCGCCTAAATTAATGTTATTACTCAATAGAATCATAAAATAACAACAAAAACTTTCTCTCTAAACAGGGAACAGGAAATAAGACATAGGATAAGAAAAGCATATCATGACACGGTTCGTTAGACGGTATGCGTCAGCCTCACTGACCACAATGAAATCTACCGCGTCATACATGAATGTGGATGAATGGAATGCATGGATGTGCGTCTATGCATGCTTGACAATGATTACGAAAAAATTAAAATTGAATTTGAAATTGGAAAAGTCGAGATGGAGATAATTGTGATGAAAGGAACCGAAAGGAAAATAATAACTCCAGGAAAGAGCTATAAAAATCTTAAATATAAATAACGCAGAAAAAACAATGACAGTAATAATAATATTAATAACAATGATAAAGCAACAACAACAACCAACATTAGTATTAAAATGAATATTAAAAAGTGTGTGAATGAATATTAAAACGAGTGGGAGTTTTGTAGAACCGCTGAATTTGTTAGTATTATTGTTATTATATATATCATCATTATGTAAATAAGTATTACACATATGGCTATATGTTGGTTCTTTTGCAGCATGCCTATTATTGCAAATGTATTTTTTACACCAGCGCAAATTTAGATCCTTAAGCAAATATTCTGAAGTTGGCAACAAACGAGCAATCACTTATGAAAGGCATCCCAAGCCGCAACTTCTTTAAAACAAGTGCAATACAATGTCCGTTGCCAGAAAAGCGACAAACGAGATGACAGAACGACGACGTAGTGTATGAGAAAAAAACGACATTTTAATGATTTTTTTACATTATTTTGCCGGTATTTGCAATGTGCTTTCCTATTCTTCCATCCTTCCGCTTTCAGTGCAGCGATTGCAGTAATAAAGAGAAAACAAAAAGAAAAATCTACAACTGGGAGAAAGAAATAGAGCTGAAAGAACAAAACCAAATTTAACTTACCAATACATTTCCATCAAAAGATGTATAGAATGCAATGTCTGCACTCAGTTCTGCACAGATTCGAAAAATTAAGGGAAGGCCGAAACAAAGTTGAAAACGAATTCGAAGTCGAAATTCGAGCGTCGTGAATTTGAAGAGAAACTTTGCTTAAGTTTCTGTTGTAGTTGTTAATGTGCCGAGGGGAACAAGAGACGAAGTGACAGCCGGTAGTACAACTGGCACTTAACATTCGCGAAATATAGTACGTTCGTACTACGACTACGAATCCACGTTAAACCCTTAAAGTTGTTTGCTACTTCTTTCTCTATCTTTCCTTCCTGCTGTTTACATCCTGCTGTGCTTACATCACTAACTCTCTCTTTCTTACATTACTGTTTTCTACACGTATTTATTTTTCTCTCGATTAAAAGTTCTGCATTCTGTGCGCCTGAAAAGGTGCAATGGAAAGCGAACGTGTACGTTGCCCGCAATCGGTAAGTCTGAGCGCAATATGCCGGCAAAAATGCCGTAATAAAATACAAACTCTTATAGGGCAACAACACCACGCAAAACCAATTGAAAACGAAACGAATGCTGCGAAATGAGAACACACCGAGAAAAAAATGGAAGAATTAATGACGACGATCGAAGACGATGACGATTCAATGCAATGTCTTCCCGGCGAGCCACACGCATACACACACTTGAACGAACAATTCAACGAATGAACGAATACATGTACGAACGGAAGAGCAATGCGCGATACTAGTAAGGATGACCGATAGTTTCGCTGCCGACGATGGCGGTGAGGACAACAATGAAATTAAGGAAGAAAACGATGATGAGACGATGACAATAATTACGGTCGCAAGTAGACCTGTCTGCGATTAGTCAATGCAATTGTTGTTGTTGTTTATTTATTTCTTTCTTTGCTATTGGAGTCACAAACACGTCACATAATTTTTGACACTGCCGAAAATCAATTCGATTTATGAACAGAAATCGGAGGAAAAATTTAAAAGACGATGAGGAAAAATAAATGGCGTTATTTAACAAAATCGCGAACATCTGATGACATCTTTTTTCAAAATACACGTTAGTGCTCACACACCACTCAGTATATGCCGTCTATATAACCTACACAACTATAACTTTGATATT
Source organism: Physocephala rufipes (assembly GCA_963966595.1). NCBI lineage: Eukaryota > Metazoa > Arthropoda > Insecta > Diptera > Conopidae > Physocephala > Physocephala rufipes. Next base: position 3,878,693 of record OZ016505.1, read on the forward strand.
ATATATAACAGTTAGTCGCTGTAGTTATTGCTGTTACTGCTGGCATCGTCGTTGTTGTTGATATTTTTGTTGGGTTCGTTGTAGGCTCTATTTCTTAATATATCTCGGAACACAGCGAGCACAATGACCCGACGTACTCGAACGTTGACTCGTTTCTGTTCTGAATGATTCGCATGTTGCGGCAACTTTTCACGATGTCTGATAACTACCAGTCACCAGCCACATCGTGCTAGATGCGCTTCTTCCTTTCTATTGTGTTTCTGCCAGTGTCCTTCGGGGAGCAGGAGGAGTAGATATAACTGTTATATTCGATTTCGTCATTTACGAAAAAGAAAGGATATATATATATATATATATATATATATATATATATATATATATATATATATATATATATATATATATATATATATATATATATATATATATATATATATATATATATATATATATATATATATATATATATATATATATATATATATATATATATATATATATATATATATATATATATATATATATATATATATATATATATATATATATATATATATATATATATATATATATATATATATATATATATATATATATATATATATATATATATATATATATATATATATATATATATATATATATATATATATATATATATATATATATATATATATATATATATATATATATATATATATATATATATATATATATATATATATATATATATATATATATATATATATATATATATATATATATATATATATATATATATATATATATATATATATATATATATATATATATATATATATATATATATATATATATATATATATATATATATATATATATATATATATATATATATATATATATATATATATATATATATATATATATATATATATATATATATATATATATATATATATATATATATATATATATATATATATATATATATATAATTTTAGATATTTGTAAGGGGGTATGTGCGTGTGTGCGTACGTGTGAAAATAATTGAGGTAGTTTCCACAATTTGAGTAAAAGCTCTCTTCAAAACTCATTATTTCTTTTTCCGACGAGCTCTTATTGATTCAATCAATTTTCCGAAATTTTTAAGAGAACTGATGGTTCTCTTTTGACTCTCACTACTGAATTCGTATTACGTTATCGTGAAGTTTTAAGGGAAATGTTTGAAAGGCTGCATAGTTGCAGACGGAAACCATGAATGAATTCTTGAGGCCAAAAATTTGGAGCTTTTCCAGCACAGATTTTGAATAAATTAAACCAGAAATTATAAATTGTATTTTTATAAATAACAAATACACATCTAAATTTTTATTCACATCCAAAACACTCCAAGATTTTGGATGTACATCACACTGACATGTCTATGATTGGAAATACAGACTTTTGTATAGACAGGAATTGTGTTTTTAAACACTTTAAGAATTCGTTAAACTGCAGAGGCTATGTCACAAAATGTCTATTGACAGCCTATGCGACGAGGCCATAATATGGATCCTCGGGCTGATTTCAGTGTAATTTGCAGACTGATATTTAGCTGCGTTTATAACACGCAGCGGCTTCGCATTCTCATGAACTGATTTTGATTATAGCCATCTAAGGCTGAAAATATGAATTTATTTTAATGGTCAGGTTACTAATCAGAGAGAAAATATATGGCCAACTATCTCAGCTGTCCTCAACTAAAAAATGAGATATGCCTACTCAAGAACTCCTTGCTAGCGATAAGAAGTGTGTCTTATGAACGTCACTAGCAACATCTACACCAGCAATCAAAACGAAAAAAAAAACGACAAAATATTACCATAAATGGAAATATTCAGCAAGTCAGCACTGCTTATGATTAATCGGTGTCTACGAATAATTTATCAATGTCCAATTTAAAAAAAAAAACAAAGATAAGAAGTGAGAACTTATAGAAAAAAGGATTAAGGCATGAGGGTATGAGATAGTATAAAATGACCATGTAAAGAAGTTGTCACACGTTTTTGCTTGTTTGATAAGGCTTATAGAAATTTATTTCTATATTATGTTTAATATAGAAATTATTCATAGACATATAGAAATTTGAAAATAAATTGATAATGGTTTCATAAAAGAATGTTGCAGCGAGAGAATCAGGATAGATTTTTTAAATTGCAGCAGTTAACAAAAACTCAATATTTATGGGAATGCGCAGGATAACAAGAAAAGGTTTAATTTTGTTGTTTCAGTCATGTCAATATTAAATTGATTTAATATTCTAGACACACACGTGGAGTGAAATAAAGTTCTTCCTCAAAACATACTGCGAATATAGAAAACGATATCTGAGGTTGCAATTTATCGTCAATATCTTGTACCCTTTTGCTCAAAACAAAGATAACATTCATTAATTATTGTTTACTATTAGAAAATTTACTAAACGCATTTCTATTTCATTATCCATTCCAATGATGAATTCTAAATTTTAGTTTATTAACGAAAACTAGAAAAAACTTTAAAGATTGCGTGTGATACCCAGATCAACATTAACTCGTTCGGGTTCTCCTTTTTTTGTCATAACACTCTTCCTTTAATCCAAATTACAAAATATAAGACTTTGCAAAGGAAGACACGAAGCTTGTTGTATGAGAAAAATGAAGAAGAAGAAGAATTACTTTAGACAAGAGAATCTTATCAAAGAATTTCTATTTAAAAATTTGTCAGGTCTTCCATTTCAACACTTAAGTTTATCAAATATCATTCATTAAAAGAGAAAGTCGATGCGACTAGAAACGAACAAGAAGCACGCCTAACTGCTGTCGGGTGTTGTAAAAGAACACTCTCTCTCTGAAACGACGCACAACGTCCCTTTACGCCGTTTGGTATCGGGTCCAGGTCGCAACAAGCTGGCAGGCAGTTCCACTAACCGACCAATTAATCAATTCACCAACCAACCAGCCCACCCGACCCATCATCAACCGGCACCACATTAAGCAATCTCCCAATCATCAACGCACTAACTACGCAATCCTTTGACTAAGCATTTCAATCGACCGACCAAACGACCAAACGACCAACCGACCGACAAACCAACATTTCAATTTCAAACGACTTCATGCTTATCTCTAAAGTCATGCTGACAGAAACAGCTGAAACGTTGAAGTGAAACGCTATTCTTATATTCGCTCTGGCTGTATCAACGAATACGGAGACAACTCACAGCAGCCGGAAAAAGAAAGGACATACTCATCACATTCGTTGGCGCACAAGTTGACAGTGAATGATTTGACCGTTCGTTCATTCGCGTTAGAAACTTGCAAATGGAGCAGTCGGTATATGATCAGTATTAGCAAAGCTGACGAAACGAGTGAAGGACCCGTGTGTGTGAGAGAGAAAGAAAGTGGAGAAGCTGGAAGTCATGGGTAAGGGACGAGAGAGGGAGAGAGAGTAAAAGTTGTGAAAGCGTAGGAATAGATCTAGTTAGGCTGATTAAGGATATTTTTCCAACCATAACCAGCTTCTCGAGGTAAATCTTGCCCCACTCTTGTTTCTCTGCCACTTTATCTGCTTTCTCTAGCCCCCTCTAACTCAATCTCGCTTGCGCTCTCTCTCTCTCTCTCTTTCCTATCAGCCTCTACTGGTTATAAAAAGGGACTTGTAAAAAATTATGCCTTCGGATTTTACAGTAATTTAATGCTTTTCTTAAAAAAATGACAGCAGAATTTAATAATAAAACTTTTTCTTTGTCAAATTGATGAGTGAGAGTCTATTTCCAGTAAAGAGGATATAAGACATTGCAGCTAAGGGCAATGGGTGTGGAGAGGAAGGGTTAAGAATTCACGTATTTGTCATAAAAAGTTTGTCAGAAAAAAAATTACTTGAAACTTGACTTATTATTCAGAAATGAACTTACTCGAGAGTAAATTGCTACAGGACCGAATGAGCCACTCATCAAAGAAATATATTGGCGACAACGATGAAATTTTATTAAAATCATGTCAACTCAACGAAAATTGAAAGAAAAAAACAATGTTAATTAAAGTCTAAAATGCATATTTTTATGAAATGAATTAAGGAAAATTGCGAATTTCTGCAAGATCTTTGTCAAATCCTGTCTTGGGAAAAAATTTTTTTAAATGAAAATTGTTAGACTAACTAATAAACGACTGACCGGAAGTAGTGAATAGAAATGAATGAATTAACTGCAAATTAATTAAATCATGGTCAAGATTTGATGAAGCAAACATTAGTGAAATTAGTTTTTAGTCATCGGAAACTAATTGAGTTTAAAGAAAATTAAGGATTTATTAATTTTATGAAAATGTATGAATAAAATTTGAGAAACAAAACCAAAACTTTTTGTTTATAAAAACAAGCCCAATATTATCTACATTCATAACCTTAAAAGGGTATGAATTTATATCTATTTTGGGCCACAAGCTCAAGTATAAATTAATAAAAGTTCTTAAAGGGATTAAGCTAATCTTTTGTTAAATTTTTATAATTTTTCCAAGGTTTCCCCACCAAACCTTTAAAGGAGGATTTTTATGCGGCGACAAAAGAACCCAGTTGGCTTTTGTTAAAACACAATTTTCTAATTCTTTGAATTATCCGTTGGTCGTCTGATGTTGCTTTTGTAATTTTTTGTCCTTGACTTTTACTTGCCATAATCATCGTCATGAGCAGGATCAGTAGCAGCGCCTAGAGCGGCCACAGCACTCAGTTTCCATTTTTGTTATTCTATCCACAAAAAGCGGTTTTCTTCTTCTCCCTTTTCAATGCGCTGCTGGCCATGATACTTGCAACAATGTTGAATGCAGCAGTGTTACACCATGTTTTCTATAAATTAACAGACATTTTTTTGGGACTTAGATCATTTCATTATTATAATCAGATCCCTTCTACCACTTCTTCCACTTCTGCTTCTTCTTCGTCATCTTCCGCTTTTTGATTTTCTAGTGATACTTCCTTCATCAAAAAACAGGCCTTCCTAAAACCGGATAGGAAACATTCTGCAACGCTACCAGAGTGAATAAAATTCTATTTACCACGTTTGTGTATGTGTGCGTGGCTGGGTATGGGGACGGGGATGTGTGTGTGTACATTTTATATATATGTATAAAATCCGCTGTTTACTCAACTGCTGCATTCATGTTTTTACGTTGTCGTCAGCTTGTGTTTTGCCGCAACAACTAGACAAACTATCGCATAGAAAAACGTAGAGGCAACAGACATTGTATGCCTAAAGCTAAATGCATCGCGCTCAGTCGACATTTTTGACAAATAGCGAGGGAGGCTTACTAAATACGTCATCCCTCCCTTCATATCTGCTACAACCATTCCCGCTTAGGCTGTATTGCCATTGTTGAATATATTGCCGCCGCACAGTGGTCGAAATTTTGGAAAAGCAGCCAAAACCTTTTTCCTCAACTATCACCGATTTAAATTAAACACACATTTCACCCCTATTTTGCAACGTTTCGTGATGAAACAGAAAACGTTCTGACACACCCAAAAGACACCTACAAGGATGCCAATAGGTCGCACCGTGTTCAGAAATTATCGATATTTAACGGTTTTTTTTTAATTTCAGCCACTGTGCGTCGCCGCCTTCATAAACTGCCTCGAAAACAAATTTTAGTAGCTTTCTCTATTTTCATCGTCTTGAGATTTTATTCTTATTATCACCCACACCCACCCGTTCTTTGTTGAGCTTACATTATTTGCAGCTAATAAAATTCCAAAAATTTTTATAATAGACTCCTTTATGCTTCCTTGTGCCTTTGTGCCTCACTTCGTCTGCAGTTCAGCTCTTCATGAATGAATGTGTACTAAAAGCAGCAACCGCCTTACCACCACGCCATCCACCTAACCTCCACCTCACCTAACCCCCTTACCTAGTTCATTATCCATATTTCTAGAAAAACATAAACGAATCGTTCGTGAAATTTCGTTATCATCTATTAAAAGTGAATGTTTGTTCTATAGTACCGTTGATAATTATGCTATAAACCTATCTCTAAAGGGTGTAAATGAGCTGCGTAACTATGAAGAACTATTATAAATTATCGTGTATATGATCCGATCCGAATTTAGTTAAACTTATAAAAGCAAACATGGTTTCGTCAGTGATTCATCAATGCCGGTAATCATAAATAAATCTTCAGATTTCTTTATATAATCGAGTAAACTTTACCCATGGGGACATATGTATATGAGTGTGTCTGTTTATGTGTGCATGTGTATCCGGTGTTTCACCGGTTTCTTATGTAGCGGCTGCTACATGGACGACGTTATCCTGACGATCTTGTGAGTGTCTGGCATTTCCTTTCATTCTTTTCTTTTCTCTTTTCGATGATTCTTTTCGTCGCCAAGTCTTTTGTATATTTTTAATTTATTTTAAATATTAGTCGAACTACAAACAAAATATTAATATTAGAACGCTGCTTTTTAAGAATGAAAAAGAAAGCGTGGGTAACAATTTGTGGAATAGAATTTCTCTTAGTAAATTAAAGTCATGCTGTAAGTTTTTAATCCACTCTAAAAATTATTCCATCTTAAATCATAAATTGAGCATAAATACGCGATAATTAAAATTAAAATAACTGTTAAAACATTTCATTTAATACGACAAAATTCTACAACAACATCAGCAATATTATACCCACAGCAACAATAACCATAGCACCACCAACACCAACAAAAAAATGACCATTTTGATAAATAACAGTTTGAAATGCATGCATTGCAGCTAGCGTTTCCGCAAATGTTGAATATATTAAAGTACAACAACAAACACCAACAACAACGTAGAAAACCCTAAACCAATAGAGGCACCAACAACAACGACGCCGCCAACAGCAGCAATAAAAAGCATAAAAAATTAACCCAAACGGTCACGCTAAGTGATCATCGTCAACGACAACAATAACAGCAACAACAACAACAACATTACCATTCACGTCAGTATTAACAACACTAACATAGATGACACCCACTCGCGAATGGTTTGCCTGACTGTGGGATGATCAAAAATTGCTGTCAATACGTGGGTCCGACAGCAACCTACGTCGATGATATATGCATCGAACAATACTCACTAATGGGGTCACAATAAGCCGCAGCAAAGCGGCTGCGATGAAAACTAATTTTTGGGGTTAAACAAATCATTATCGGAAGGAAAAGGTCAAAGCATAGATCGAAAGAGAACTGGAATTGAGACGGAGCATAGGGAATGAAATAAGGCGATAATGATGACAATCAATGATGGGCGTACTGAAGAAGATAAAGAAAGGATAAACGAAACAAAAGGAAGAAAAGAAGGAGGGATAAAGGAGAGAAAATGAATAAAATAACAGTAAAAAAACACACAACCAAAAAACAGAGCAAGAATAAATTACCGTTTTACCAACAAACGATTTGAATTCGAATTTCTATTAAAATTTAATCAAAATGGAAGACCAGGCAGATTCTTAATGGGCGAAACAACATTTGGAAATGGAAAATTATTTAAGGCCTTTGACAACCATTTGTGTATAGTTTAGAAATGGTTGTGAATGTGTGCATATGGCTTGCTGCTTGCTTGTGTGTGCATGTATGTATGTTTGTTTGATGCTTTGCGGAGGAAATGAAAATTTAATTAGCGTCTCACTAAGAGAACAGAATAAAATTGAAAACAATCGAAAATAGAGTATTTTTTCTCTCTAACCCCTAATGTGTGTGTGTGTGCGATATTTACCACTGGCAAAATACTGCCCTTTGTGCCACTTTTCTACATGAAAAGCCTGGATGTTTGCTCTTTGAACGAAAAGCAAGAGACAACGTTTTTTATTATTTATTACGTCTGCGATGATAAAAATCGCAATGACCAGGACGATATAGGGTTTGCTTTGATTAGAAATGAAACAACAAATGAAAACACATCAAACATCAATTGAAACAGCAAAAAATTAAATCAACAACAACAGAAACAACGACTGTGATGACAAATGTCGTCGAAATGAACGCCATGAGAATAACGTACTTCTAAAGCACCCCTTCTCTCTCCCTCTCTTCCATATTCGCTCTCTCTCTGTCACACACACCCCGCAGTCTATTTATCTCTCTCTATCTATTTCTCCATCTAACACTATCTATCAAAATCACTTTCATACAAAAAATATTTGCCTACTTCTAGGGGCAGAGCAATTGATCTGCAATGGTGGTCATATTAAGGTCGCTTCCATCGAACGCATTTTTCCGTCACACCCATCCACACACACAATGCACTTTAACGCCATTTGATTCCCCAATATTCACCACCAGTATCAGTCGATATATTTTACCGGTCAATATTTCGGTACCAGTCATAGCAATGATTGTGGCAATTTCTGACACATTTAAGTTCATTGGTAACACATCCCAAATATCATTTACGTCCTCACATCACTCTTATACCGTCTCTATCGTTCTTTATCTTTCATCTACGATCATATTTCGCCCTTTTATATCCAATCCATTTATTGTGCCTTTAGCACATGATTCTCATCATTATTCTTGGTCGATTGTCATTGTGTGGACTCGGCTAATGGCTGACTGCCGACGGCGGTATACCATGAACACTCGTTTCTCGGTTGTTTCGCACGGTGGTTGGTTGCAACACGTTGCTTGTGTGCTCAGCAACGTAATTGTTTCTATTAAAAACTCATAAATTTTATTACTTTCGAAAATGATTCGAATCTTCCTTTTCGATTTATTTCAAATAAAATCGGATGGGTGCAATTTAATGTCGGACGAATGCAGCAATTGCAATAAGCAAAAAAAAAAAAAAAAAGAAAAAAACAACAAAACAAAAGCAAGCAAAAATAATAGTAATCCTGAGCATTTTGATAACGATAGTGAGCAATTTACGAAAATGTTTAATATTTCTTTTCATTTTATTGGATGTATTGAAATCAATCTTGTATTGTACCCAAACACAATTTAATTAATCTTTCCTCTCGTTTCTTAAATTATTAGTCTTCGGCATATTTTTAGTAGAATAATTTTGTTTTTGTAACTTGACAGAAATTTAAGTATTTTTTTAAAGATATGAAAAAAATTATATGGACAGACTGAAAACCATTAAACATTTTTCGAGATATGGAGATTAAAACTTTTACTAAACCTGTAAGAAAGATTATGTAGTTTAGAAATTTTTCGAAAAAGAAAAATATATTTCAGACTTACGGTATGGAAAGGGGGGAGAAATTTTCCCCTCGGTATCTGACATCCTTTCCTTCTGCCTTCTTTACATTTTACCTTCCTTTAACGCCTACATGCGTTATCCAATTTCGATACTTAAAAAAATCGCATAACAAGAACACATAGGAAATAATCCAATATCGACTTCATCCCCGTTGCGTCCCTCAATTGCGGCAATCGATTGGGACCACATGCTGCAGATTTTTACAAATGCTCAGCGGTAGATCATTTGGTTTGACCAACCGACCGGATTGACCATTTTATTGGTTTATAATGGAATTAGGATTGAAAGGAATGCTGAAAAAACGAATATTTCATTGGAAACCTCCCGTTGATTGCTGCGTGATTGATAAATAAAGGGTAGGTAGGTTTGATGAGCTGTTAAGCATTTGTTCATTTGGATGTTTAGAATTTATATCTCCTAAACTCTCCCTCTCTGCATGGCTTTAATCGTTCGTTAAATATTAAAAATACGTGTTAAAAAATTTGCATTTAAATTTGTTCATTTAAGAGACATGCTTCCTCTTGCCTGCCACATTCTTTTTTTCTAGTATTTCTGCACGAATAGTTTTCATAATATTTGAAAATTTTCTATTTTTCTCACCGTTAACCGCAATGTTAATTTCATTTATTTTCTGTATCGCTTAATTATAAATTTATTTAGAATTTTAAAGAGATGGAAATTTTCTGAAAAATTGAATTCAAATCTATTAATAAATAGCATAATAAAATTTTATGCTTTAATTTAAAATTGTACAAAAAAAAATAATTAAACAAAAACAACAGATATGAATTTCCATCATTATCACAACAAATACAACGCCGAACCGTCCGATATAATTGGAAAACACAGAAAATGAAGAAGAAGCAGATTAAGAAGAAAACGAGTAAGAGGTTGTGTTGCCTACAGGATAAAAGTAATAATGGACTCATAATAAATATGTCAACAGATCACACACACAGCACAAACACGGTCAAATAAGGCGATATTAATAACAAACGTACATGGTCCCATACGCGCGCCCACACGTAGACACGTGTGCGTCTACAGAAAAAACGCAAAATAAATGCGAACAATAAAAAAAACAACAACACAGATCATAGCTTAAAATCTCGACATTCAATAGGCTTAAGACGACATCAACGAAGCATGCATGATATTTCACTAACGCGTGTAAAATTGTTTTTAAAAGGAATTTCTTTTCTTTAATGACATCGGTAAGTTTAGTTTATTTGAATTTTTGGATTCTTTTAATTATTAAATTTTTTGTAATGAATGCATATTTTTTATATATAATGAATTATCAGCCATACATGCGAGCTTATAAATACCTCCAAACATTTCTTTTTGTTAACTTTAAAATTTGTGATTTCTTAATATCGTTTTGTTAATTTATATATTTCTTGCTGCTTCTAATTTTATTAATTTTTTAAATTTTAATTTATTTTTAAAATTTATTTATTGTTAATTCGACTTGTTAATTTGCACTTCGTTCTAAAGAAGATAAATTTTCCACTGATCTTATAATTCAAAAATTCTATCTTCTTTTCTCTTTTGTAATATATATCTGTAAAACCTCAATTGGATTAACGATATTTTTGATAGAAAAAAGAAGAGGAAAGGATTTATTACACTACGTTTCTGTTTGCTTTGCGTTTGATGTGATGATCTTGGTGTTGGTGTTTGTGTTGATTGTGTTACATTTTCTCATTTCATTTCATTCTCATCTTGACAACAAAAGGAACATTATTAACAATAACAAGAGCAATTACTGAAAATTTCTTTGTATCATTTGCCTGGTAGTCATTCCGGCACCTGAGTATTAATGTTCATTACTTGCTTTCATTTGTTTACAAAGGACTATGGCACTACCTTTTGCCACACACATACGCTATAGCGTGTCTTCAGTGTTTTATTCCTGCATCCACATTTGATTCAACATTCGTTGTGAAATTAACTTTCGATAAATTGTCCATGAATCAGTGATGAAAATACTTGCAATCGCCTGAACTTCTTGTGTTTTTTTTTATTTTCACAACTGCTCATTTTCATTTTGAAATTGCTTTAGATTCCAGATCTTTTTACTGGGAAAACATCATAGTGCAGATTTTTAATCAACTTCCCGGCAAGCCGCTGAGACATCTTGAACTCATCGCCGAGAAATTAACCCTCATTAACTTCCCCACAGGTTTTCGTTTCAATCGATTATGTTTATTTCTTTAAGTCGCACCTTACATCGCGCATTTCCTTTCAGCGTTTATGGATTACATGCAAATACCTCTTGTTTCATTTATTTCCGCATCATCAACGAACATTCCGTCAAGGATTTATCATGGTCAATAAACAATAATCCAGACATTTGTTGGCTACTCGTTCTTTAAAAATGTCGCCGTCGTCGACGATTTTCAAAAGGAGAACAAGGAGAAAATTAAATTGGAATTTTTGCTGATTATTTTATGTCATCGATAACAATTTTATTTGATCAAGTTGGTTTTTTTTAAAAAAAGGTAATAATATAAAAACTTTGCAACATAGAATGAAATTGTTTTTCCTTTACAACAATTTCGTTATTCTGCAACATTTCCCATTCATAAATTCGTTTGTGCGTGTGTTCAAGTATGTATGTGTATATCCGCCATTGTGATATACTGTAAAATCTGAGAATACATTGAATAATTTAATCAAAATTGAAAGGAAATTTCAAAATTGAAAAAATTTTGATAATATTTAGAGATCTATTGACAATCGCTGGCAATGGGTTAAACATTTTATTTTATGATTTCTATCCAAAGAAAAAAGAAGAAACGTAAACGAAACGCAACGTTACAACGACCATAAAGAAACAAATTTATTACGGATCGGAAGGATATCGTCGAATGAAAGCTTTACGATTACTTCAACCAGAATTCGAATCGAATCATAAGGGTAGAGAGAAAGAAGGAAGAAAGAGAGAAAGAGATGTAGAGATACGTGAAAATTAAACGGCTTATTTGTAGCGTAACCCATTGACCGATTTAAACTGAGTAATTGTAAACAACCGTGAATGTGAATGTGAATCTCGATTTCCAACTGGCCAGCCAAAGGAACGAATGAATGTATTTATTATGTGTGTACGAGCACTTGGGTGTGAATGAGAGTGTAAAAAGTTTCACAAGAACCGAGTTGTTAGAAGGCGCCATCAGTCCATCAGCCTGTATTCATTGCATTCAAGCATTCATCGCAACAGCTGTCGCCAAATAAAGCATAACAAACGAGAAACCAATAACCGGTGACCAATATTCGTTTCAGTATCAAAGTTGTTCCGAGTTCATTTCAACGCCGAGGGCATTCTTATCATCGACTTTCACCATCATCAACATTATTATCACAGCTATCCTAGTGCAAACCCTTCGACTGGAAATGCAAACCAAATGTTTGAGGTCGTACGTTGACGGTGATTGGAATTGACCATATGGAAATGGTTTATAAATTCTCCAATAGTTTTGGAATCAATTCTCACAATCCAGTAGAAGAAGCGTGAGAACAATAATTGCTTCAAAAGCTTATGAAGATATTAATGATAATGGACATAAACATTCTGTTGACTACGAAATAATTGGATATATTTCCATTTACGGAAAGCAGTTGTTTTGTGTTATCGATATTCCTTCAACATTAAATTCTCCCAAAATCTTGTTTAGTTATCGATCGAATGGTTATTAGAAAGTACCTTGAGGTTATTAAGTAACCTCAATTGGTTTGCCAGTTTTAAATTGGTTCTAAAAATGTCTACGCAAATTTTGTTTATTCTAATTTATTGTCGGCTAAAATCCTTCAGGGGAGCGAAGAATTTAAATTTAGAGTTAAATGATTTATTCATTTTGCTACCGTTCAACACCAATCATGATCAAATTTTAGACAATATGGTTTAATAAAGTAAATAAAAACAGCTAAGATGAATGAAAGGGTTTTGTCGGTTTCTGTATTTACCAAGCCAACATCATTTACAGTGAAGGACGTTGGTAAATATCGACTCTTCATCAAAAACTATTTATTAAATAAAACTCTCTCTCTCTGTTTCTCCCTCACAAGAGAGCCCCCCTTCTGTCACGGCATCTGTTTAAAGTAATTAAATTGTATAATTGATCGTTCGATTCGACATAATCGATGAAATTGATTTAATTACAACTTTTATACGATCTGGAGCAAAAATCACTTTAAAATGAAATTTTATTTAAATCACTTCAGCCCACTTCAATTAAACTCATTTGCAGCTCGTATTTGATTTTCTTCCGCTCGATTATATTTCAATTGAGGTATTTAATAATCGAAGTCACGGTCCTTAAAAAACAAGTATCGGTCACGGTGGCAAAAATGTCTCTACAAATGTTGTATACTGTGCCACCATAATTGACGCGCAACAGAAACAAGCACCCGCATGTAAAGCTATTGGGGGTACCCTCGTCAAGAATATACAATACGTACAAAGTGCTGACCGAGTGACCGCCATTGAGTTTTAATTCATGGTTCTTAAGCATTTAGAGCTTGATATTTCTGTTACCACATGCTGTTTTTTCGACCAATATTATTTATCGGTGATGCTTTATTCAATTTAAGTAAATAATATTTCGAATGAATGATAATTATATTAAATTAATTTTCTGATAAAACCACGCGAGGCAAAGACCATGAATGACAAATGAATCTACCCGCTTATAATGAAGTAATTGATAATTGAATCGAGAAATGGAAAGATGCAATGATGGAAAAATGTAGGAAAACAATTTGACATGTCTTTAACCTTTCAATTAGGAAATTGTTAGGAATTATCGCTTTTATTTTATCGTATGATGTTCCAAAGAAATCGAAAATGAAAATTCATTGCATGCGTCAAGATCAGATGATAAATAAACTCAAATAATGATGATTATGTTTTAGCTATAAAATAATCTAGAAAGAAACTATTTCAAATAATTTGATAATCGAAAAAAATTCTAAATAAAGACGGATTTTTTCAATGAAATTAAAATTTTATTTAAATAAAAAGTTTAGTCTTCATAATTATAATTTAAAAGCAAGAAACTTTTCAAACATCATTCAATTGAATGTTATTTGTATGCATAGATTTTTTTCAAAGTATTTGAGGTCAATTTCGTATATTAATGTGATAATTAATAGATGTAGTCATGATGATAATTGTATTTCTAGAATGAGGGAACCCCACGGAGGCCGAGAACTAAATTATAATTCCCAAAAAATGCTCTATTTTGCTCTTCCTCTTTTTCATTTTGAAGTGAGAATAGAAATATGAAGTCATGTAGATGACATAGCCTTACTTTAAGATGACTAACGGACATTTTTTTATATAATTAATTTTATTAAATGAAAAAGATTTTTCGAAGAATATTTTATAAGAATAATTTTCAATGAAATTTGAACAATGAATTTTGAACAATTTGTTTTTTAGAATTAATTTGAGGAAATTTATTTAAGACTTTTAAGAGGATTCATTTAAGACAATTACCTCAAGCAATTAATTTCAGAAGTTTCATTTAAGAATATTTACATTGGAAAACTTATTCACGGAGATCCATTTATGAGTCAATAACTTTAATGGCTTTAAAAGATAGTTTGAAAAGATAAATTTAAAAATATAATTTTTGTTAGATTTGCATAAAATGATGCAATGATGTGTCTTTTAAAATTTTACGTAGTCCACCAATTAATTTTCCATTGACTAAATTGCTTCGAGAAGGTTCACTTTTAGATTTTCGTTTTTGAGAATTATTTTAAAATAGATTTTTAGAAAAATTTTTGTAGAAGCGTCGAGAAGAAAGTAGTAATAAAGGGATAATTGTTGGAAAATAAATATCGTCTTTTTTTAAGTGTTTATATCATTAACGAACTAACTAACTAACTGATTTTACCCGATTTATTATAAAAAGCTTATACCGATTCCCAATTTTATTATAAAAACGTTTATGGACTTTCAATCCCTTGCCACTTCTGCAGTTAAGATTAAGAAAAAAATATATAAATCTTCTACAAGAGAATAAACTTTGAACACACATCAATCTAAATTTTAACAAACAACTTTTGATTTAATTGCTCCAATAGTCGAGCCATAATGAAGCTTTTACAAGTATACACATCATCCAAATATGCGGTACATATTTTTGGACTAATTTAACTCATTATAAAGTTCCAAGGACCCAGACGTACGCAACTAAGGCAGATAGACAGAGAACTAAAACGAACCACGTCAAGACGAGACGTTCTTGAGAAAATAAACTTTTGAAAATAATTTCCGTGAAAAGCAAAAATAGAATTATTCAAAAGAGAAAACAATGCCAAAAATGTCTTTTTCATTTAGGTTCATCCTCATCTCAAGCCACTGCGTTGCAAACATTTAAGTTCCTAAATGGTTGATTTAATGAAAAAAAAACAAAACCAAACAAAAAGAAAGTCGTAAAATGGGAGGTATTCTCATCAAAACGAAGACGATTTCAACCCTTAAGTTAAATCCTTCAAATAAAAACAAAATCCGGAAGATGCTGCTGAAGAAACAACAACAACAATAAAAACATGCTCGACAGTTGTGACAATGGTCCTCAGTACGTTCTAAGTATGTGGGAACCTATAGCAACAACAACAACAATAACAAAAATGATAATAACAACACAATAATAACACAATATCAAAACACTACAAATACCACTAACGAAAGTTTTATAGAATAAATCATGAAAGCATTTGTAACGGCTCAAAAATCATTTCCCGAAAAATCGTTCATGTTGTCCGCACACAGGCCATGAATGGATGAGACTTTCCTTGAAAGTTAAAAATTTTTTTGAAATTAAATTTTGTTCAAACAATGCTGCTGTTTTCGCATAAAAATGTATTGTATATCATGCTATTACAATATAGCTTACGGAATATATCTCCCTTTCCGTTTGAAGCCTTTCCGTTTGAAATTATCGAAATCATATTATACCAATCCAGTTAGCGCGATTCATCCCCGGAAATGAAATGTCATGTATGAATCGTTTACGATTTCGTTGAAAGCCATGAATCAATATATTGTTGCTTTTGTAGAATTGTCAACGCATACTATCTAAAAGTGTTTTCCTTTGTTTTCGTATTGTTTTTTTTTCTTGGGAATGTGTGCATATATGTGAGTATATATGTGTGTAAATGTGTG
Organism: Physocephala rufipes; assembly: GCA_963966595.1. Classification (NCBI taxonomy): domain Eukaryota; kingdom Metazoa; phylum Arthropoda; class Insecta; order Diptera; family Conopidae; genus Physocephala; species Physocephala rufipes. The sequence continues at coordinate 3,895,099 of OZ016505.1, forward strand.
AGTAGCGTGTTGTTGTTGTTGTTTTTATTGTTTTATTTGAACTTTGAATGCACTTAACTCAACGTAAAAACCATAACGAAACCAAGTCGAAGAATCCTTTCCGCTTTTGAAGGACACTTATGATTGAGGGGGAGGCTTTTTAATGGGGGGGGCGGGGGCGGGTTTGGCAACGCTCTGCAACTGTTAAGCGTAAGTTTATAAAAAGGGAAGAGGAGAAGGGTTTCATATGTGATGTTACGAGTATGCTTTGCAGTCTCATTTCATCATAACATAAAACGAATCAAAAAAGTGTTATTGTTTTCCATCTTGTCGAGCCTTTTCTTTATTTTCTTCTCCCTCTAACTGTTTCTTTCCTGCTGACGGAAGTGGTAAGAACCGAAAAGAGTTGAAATTATTATTATTTTGAGTGTCATCGAAAGGAATTGCGGCGTTTAAAAGCGAGTGCACTTGATTATTTGTTTTATTTCAAAGAACTTCAAATTAAAATTAGTCGCTAGAGCGTTTGTGAATTTGAATTATTATCAATTAAAAAACTTACAGCATTTTCCACTCGGTTTAAATCTATCAATGATTCATAAATATATATGTCCTTGCAATAAAAAGGAATATAAAGGAAATTTATAAATCAATTATGGGTTTTTGTTAGACTTTCTGTTAGATAAAAGATTATTAATAATTTATTATTATTTAGATTTAATTCAACTGGATTAAAACTGCTCCGAATACTCTTGAAATTTCCGAATAGAGTAAGATCTGTTCCTTCCAACAGTGAATCTCAGAGAAAATTAACTTGAAAATGAACCACGCAATGAACATTGCAATGAACTTCCTCACATATTATTTTATTATACTTCGAAAAATTATTATAAGTAGTTTCAGACAAACTACATTTTGGTTTTATATCTTCGAAGTGAATTTGTACTTCTTCTTCCTCCTCTTCTTAACTTACTCTTATTTATCCTTCTACATATTTTTCTTCTTATTTTAAAATAAACCAATCCATAATTGCTCCTTTGACTAGACTGACATTTCTTTTAGGATGTCGATAATTTGTCTGCCATAAAAGAAGCAGTAAGACAGGCAAAACCTCCATAAACGCACATTCATACACCAACAAATACATACAGACACCAACATATATGCATATACATAACACACACACATACACAGTTGCACTTGGAACCATTCCGTGGGTATTGTGTGTGTGTGAAAATTAATTTTTCATTAAATCATCCCGCATGAGTTGGAATCAATTTATTGTGTATCGGTTTTTCCTCACTCCGCTTCTATGTCTCTTTCTCTCTCTCTCTTTCTATAACTCATGCTGTATCTTCTTCAGTTCTCTCTTGCCAACCTTCCATCCTTGTGTCTATGAATACACTGTATGTATTATTATATTTATCTATCAATATTTCAAGATTTCAAGACTTAAGAGAAGCAAGTGTGAGACTGTAGAGCGCTAGATAGGATTCGATAATTCGATTAATTGATTTATTAACTCTTTGAGCGCAGACTATCAAAAATCAACAGTGATGTTAACGATAAGACAGACAGCAACAATCACACACACGCAGCCATAAACAAAAGGCAATAACAATGGCAAATTACTTTAGCGAAAACAACAAAAGTGGTTTGAGAAGTAAGGAATAAAGAAAAGGATAAAAGAAAGAATCATCAAGGAACCAGATGTGTACTGTCTGCTTTATGTGCTCCTCGTGTAAACTAAGAAAAAGAAAAAAAAGATGAGCACAATGACATTAAGCGATAAATAGTAGTCAGATACTAAGCCACATCATATAGGGTAACATATAACGATTTCCGGTTGATTGCAAATTTACGTAAAATGGAAATGAAATAAAATATTGAAACCTCTATTAATTTATGTTTAATTTTCTGTTATAATTATTAATAATTTCTGAGTTAATTTAAAGACTGCAAAGAGGTAAACTTTCTTTTTTTTTGTTAAGCTAAAATTATAAAAAATGAACTATATCACGTTTATACCGTCCACCCACAGGGTTAAGGCTTCTATAAATGTTTCTAATAAAGTTTGTACTTTTTTGAAGTAAAATACTGGCTTTTACAATATTGTAGTGAAATTGCAATTTTGATAATATCTGAAATAATTTTTGGAGTTAATTAACCCCTCTTGAAAATTTTTGTTTACTATATTTTTTTAGTTTTTTAGTTTAGTGTTTTTTAGTTTAGTTGTTTAGTTCGAACGCCTGAGAAAGACTCAGAGTAATATCGTCCGTCCTGCCAACCGAATTCTGCAGTGACTTGCCATCACATCCGAGTTAAATTTCACCAAAAGTGTTAATTACGCACAGTTATTTTTAGTGGTTTCAGCCGTTTCTGAATTATCATCATAATATTATTGCGGCTTTCAAAGCGACGTTAAAAAATCTCATATTTCTAAAATTATCACTTATCGCTTTAAAAACGCTGGTATAACACAGAAAACCATTCGGTGGCCCAATATGATTTCATTCAATGATTTTCATTCATCTTTAACCTTCCTAATCCGATTTTGATATTTTATGTTTACAAAAAATATAAATTCTTTCATTCATTCATGCATCCATTTATTCACTCAGTTCTTCATTCATTTGTTTATGCATTCTTTTAAGGTTAACGAAAAATTAAAGCCTCTAAAATATTTGCCTTAAGCATTTACAAGATTGTGGCAATATTTGTGGCAATACATAGTTGTCAGTCGTACGAAATAATAAAGGCATCAAAGGAAATGATACGAACGTTCGAATGGATTCGGGAGGCAGAATTCATTTACGAGAACCCTGTTTACGAGTATCTTCCCTAATCGCCTAGGTGCGTTTGTGTGTGTGTGTGTGTATAGCTGTGTGTGCGTATGTGTATTTGTACGTATGTATGTGTGTATGTATATGCGTATGTGTGTATGTTACGTATGCGTATACACCCAGAATTGAAGTTAAAGACTGATATTATCGTTTCGCTGTTAGGATGACGGCAGAAGTGACGGTTGATAACTAATTTGCTGCAATTGAATGGCACGAAAAGCAGTAATGGCTAACTTTCAACAATTAACTGTAAATGCATCACGGACTATCATCATCATCGGATTAAAATTACAATAGATATTAAGGATTACTAATAAAAGTAACGGTGATGGAGAAGCTAAACGGAACTTACGCAGATCTAAAGCTGTTTAAAAGCTTAGCACGCTAAAGAAGAGATTTGGTGTGGTGGTGGAAGGGGGAGAATTTTGTAGCAGTTAGGACAGAACCAAGGAAGAAAGGACAAAAACGGGTAGCGAGATCAAACAAACTTTAAGCATAACATAATCCTTAATTAAAGTTCGCTAAAACGGAATGAAGAAAAGTTATTGGTGTGGAAGAAGTAGAAGAAGATGATGATGAAGAAAAAAGGAGGGAAAGGAGCATTGTAATATTGTACGCACCTAGAGGGTCAGCGTGGAGAATGGGTAACAAGTAAGAATTAGTCGATTTAGGTCGAGATATAAGTACATTATATCGAATATGCGCATGATACGCAATGGATGGCATTGCGGAAGAAGGATGTTTTATTGCGGTCGTGTCTCTACATTCCACGAGATTCAATGAGATTTTCAAAGAGGTTTTTAATGGCAGGCAGGTTTATCTTCTCGCAATAAACCCCAAGGAAGAACTAATTAAATTTATCTTAAACATCAGTATTTAATAAAAAACAACCTTAAGCATCAATATTTAATAAAAAACAACAACAAAAAATAACAGAGATAATAACAGAAATTTTAAAAAATTGCACCCCCTTTCCCTTCCTCACTCTTCTCCTTCAACCACCCTCTCGCCAATAACGTCAGACATTTCACAAAGAACGACCGAAAGTTGAAAGAAATTTTGAAGGCAGAGACACGACTGTTTGATTACTGTCATAACAAAAACAGTAATTAAATTAATATTGGTTTTGATGATTTCATTCACAATATTTTCTCTCCTTCTACATCGTTCTGAAAGGTCCTTCGCCACTATTCTCCGTTATTTCTCGATTCCTTTATTAAACGACACGTAGTTTCCATGGCAAATATCTTTTATCTTGAACTACTTGATATAATATATATTTGTATATATCGATACTGCGTGACGCAGTAAATTCGTTAAATCATAAATTTTATTTCAGTTCAATTTAATTTCATCGGAAATTTTTGATTTTTCAACAAACAGCAACAACAACAGAATCAACAAGAGTAACAATTTCAGCAATCACCAACACCCATAAACGCCAACAACAGCACCAGATCGAAAATCTAGATCACATCTAAATTTAATTTGAGTTGAGTTAATTTTGCACAAATACTTTGCTTGGACGTGTCTCGGCTCGTCCTCGATTTTTGTCTATTTCATAAAAGGAACCAAAGATTCTTTATCAAATTTTGTGTGAAAAATTAAATAAAGTGCGTGGACGCATTCCGAATATTGGCTGGGGCATGTGATGAATCAATCACGGATCGAGACAACGTTCACAACTGGGACAAAATGTTCTCAGAAGGTCGGGAAGATGGGAATGACGATGTGAGCGATTTTTTGGCCAAAAACAGTACAATAATTATGGAGCAGATAACGTATTTCTCTGATCTGGCCATATATATGAATTTTTCTTGTTCCCGAAATTGGAGAGCCCCGCCAAAGGACGGTGCCACGCTACGATTGGAGTTATAAAGACGCCATCGAAGAAGAGGCTGAAGAAGTACTTCGAGGACTGAAGAGAATGTTGGAACAAGTGTACAATATATGATGGGAACTATTCTGAATGGGTTCAAATGGAATGTCACGAATAAATAAAAACTTTTACAAAAGAAAACATAAAACTTGCAATACCTTTTTGAATAAACATCGCGCGTATATTTCTTCCTTGCGATATTGTCTACTACTATTTTCTGTCAGCACCCTCTTTCTTCCTTTCTTCCTCTCCCTTCCTTTTTCAATTGATCAATTATTAGACAAATTTATACGTTTGGCTTGCGAATACCGGGGGCACCATCACCAAGCTCAACGAAATTATAAATAAAAATTTTAATTATTTTTTGCGGCTTCATTTTTTTGCCAAATTTTCCGTGAAATTCCTTTGGGTCGTAGCCTGTATCAGTGCTTTACACTTCTGAATCGTGCCCTCAGGCTTTTACTTGCTTTGGATGAATGGGTGGGTTTTTGTGAGGTATTCACCAATTGTGCATTCCCTTTCCTTCCATTCCTTGCATTCTTATTTTGTTATCCCATTGGGAATTAGATTCATACAATATTATTATCCTGTACTCTCTTCACATCCTCATCTTCTTGACCTCCTCCCTCAACTTCTTCCTCTGGAAGGCCTTGCTTTGAGCTGCCGCTTTATATCGTATGACCTTGTCTTCCCTTTCATTTTGGTAGGTTTTATTAATCCCTTTGCTCCAATTCGCTCCTATTGTTTTTGTATTATTGCCGTATAATACGCACATTTTGTTGTTAAAATTCATGTTGTTTGTTGTTGTTCTTGTTGTTGTTTTTGTTCACATTTGATGTTGATCTTTAGATATTTTATGAGATTAAATTATTTCGATGTTATTTCTTTTAGGCATTAAAATGAACACTTCTTTGTGATTTAATAAATATTTATGGAACGCTCGAGCTCAACATCGTAATAGTGTTAGACGGCACTGTGCTTCTTCTTCTTGTTGTTCTTTCATTTTCCTCTTCGATTATATGCTCCATAATAAAATATATTTATTGTTTTTTCAGTTTTCTTTTTACTTTTTCTTATTTCTTTATTGATTCACGTCCTTAATCTTAAATCAGGAATGAAAGAAGAGGATTTTAGTATCTAATAATATTTTCCGATTACTTTAAAAGGCTGCCTTTTAATCTAAATTTATTGATGTTTTTAACTTTGGGTTTCAAATAAACGAAGATCATAAAACGTCCTTTTATGAAATAAAGGTTTTACATATTATTACTCTTTTGCTTCCTTTTCGCATAATTTGAGAAAAAACCTGAACATTTCTGATCCCGAACACCAAAATCCTGAGGAATGAAAAATCCTTTGTGATACAAACGAAGTATTGACGAAAATATTGATCGTTGTAATACGTCTGGCGTTTATAAGCTTTACAAATCATTCAATTTTCCTAATCCTTTCCAATGACTTTCTACTAAACTGTTTCTCCCCCTCTCTCTCTCACACACACATCTTTTTCTCTCACACCTTTCATCCTTTTAGTATGCTATTCATCCTACCCATTCGTAATATGTATTCCTATTATCACACGCCCGGCTCCTTTGTTTGTAATGCATTAAAGGAGGCGTGGCAGATGTGAAAAGTGCATAATTCTGGCTCCGAATAATCTTACGAACCCCTTCAGATCATCTGCATTCATGTCTGCCTATCTGTCTGCCTCTCTAACTTATGACTCTCTCTCTCTCTCTCTATCTGTCTATCACATGTCTCAGAACATGTCTCAGGTCGGACTTACATTTGGTAATTTTCGACTATTCTGATTCTATGCATTTTATGAATGTATTTTTATCTCTTTTAGGGTGTGGCGAGAAAAATCGAGGACATATTAGATGTATAGTTAAATTTTTTTTGGGAAGGCGTGTCGGTTGATATCCAGGTTTACTGGACTGGACTGTAGTGAAGAAGAAGAAGAAGGTGAATTTGGCTATGGTGGTTGTGTTTTTATTAATGCTTTTATTACTGGAAGACGAAGATTAGATAAATGATTTCTTTACGGGAAAATTTTGTGTGGCTGTGGCACTTTCCACCACACTGTGAAATAAACATTCCTCAATTGTTAAGTTTTTAATAATTTGTTTAGGTTGGTGTACAAGCTATTTTAATTCACCTCAGCACGGTGCATGCTTAAGCTAATGCTTTAAAATCAAAATTGTTAATTATTGAAAATAGTAAAGACATCATTCTTGGGTAAAGTATTTTTTATTTGCAGTTCTATTTCAACTGTCGCATAACTATCCCGCATATTTTCACCACTGCAACCAGAAAGAGCGGTGAAAAGAAACCCAAAACAAATCAGGTCAGATTGAGGTAAATCTACCTATATCTAGTGAAATGTAATAACGGCTATAAAGACTTTTCTTCGTTATTCGTATCTTTTGTAACCATTGACGATATATAACGTCCTCATAGTTGCATAATACGGAAGTGATGAAAGTAAATATATGACTGCGCAATGATGATTATATATTATATATATATGAGACATAGAAGTAAAGCATTTTTCCAACTACTAATCTCTACTATTGTACTACTATACTACAATATATACTATACATATCTAGAATGAATGGCATAGAGATAGATGAGGTGGAAATTGGTCGTCATCGTTTAGCGTGCATCAAGGTATCTTCCTACGAATGGATGCTCACTACCCAACACATCGCTGTTAAAACAAGTATCAAATTGTTATCCTATAAAATTGCCCCTCCTCCCATTTTTATCCAGATTAATAGTTAAACACAAATAATGAAGCAATTAAGCAAACCGTTTTGTTAAATAAATATGGATAACCTTGTATGACAAGAAAGCCGATGTGTGTATTGGTCTATTTGATAAAGGACTTAACAAACAAAAGACTTAGCAAAGGTATAAAAGTTGGAGAATTCCAAGACACGTAATCAGTCTAACTTCGCTCGTCGAAATTTTTGCGGGACAATTTAATTTTTAAAAATGAAAATCATTGTCTCCATTTTCCTTCTGTTGTTTCAGAAAGTGTTAACAAACGATTTCCTCTCAATGATGAAGAGTCTGGAAGAGAATATAAATCCGAGTACAGTAATTTATTTTGATCTGAAGGAAACTTCTATACTGGAGAAGCTGCTGCGCCAAAGCACTTTACCCCATCTATTGGTGCGAGCTGAAACCAACAGTACATTTTCAAATCTCTTTCATTCTAACGTATTATCGGTTATCTTCGTGGAGGAATACCATGACACTTCCTTGATGGCTACATTGGAGACATCGTTGCAACGTTGGCATAATTCCGATATCGTTTTCGTGACGCCTCTAATGAAAATCGAGGGATTGAATTGGAAATGGATTTTTGAATGGTGTTGGTCTAAAGGATTCTACAAAGTTTTGTTAGTTTCTTCTAACCCAAAATCCAAGGCCTTGCTGAGATTCATCAGGTTCCCAGATTTTAATGTTAGGAATACTACGCGTCAGGAATACTTTACAAACATTCGCAATACATGGGACAATTTCCGGGGATACCCAATACGCGCAGGAGTCTATCATAATCCACCGAGATCTATAGTCTACGAAAACTTTGATAATTCTAGAAATAGAAATATGGTAATGGATGGAATCTTCTACCAGCCAGTAAAGCTGTTTGCTGAACGGCATAATGCAGGTTTGGTGTATACTACGCTCTCTTCCTCCATTAAGGAATGCTACGAAATGTTAAGATCGGGCAAGCTCGACATTTGCACTCAGCCAGCATTTTATGCACCGGGGTTACCAGCAATGGTTATATTCCCAAATCTCTTTGCAGCTAATATTTTAGTTCCACACGCTCAGCCTTTGGATAATTACAAATACTATCTCTTGCCTTTCGACAACGGGACATGGTGCGCCATTGTATTAACAGCTGGCTTTCTTGCCATTGCTACGTCATTACTTCACCTACGTCATATGGGCGCGACGGACCTGAGCGGTTCTTTCCTAACGGCATTTGAAATGATACTTTATTCCGGTTTTCGACTGCCAGGAAGTGGAAAATGCAGGCTTTTCCTATTTTTTATAGCTGTTTTCAACGGATTTATCATCACGAACTTGTATTTGGCTCGTCTATCAAGTTTCCTCTCAACCAGCGTATACGACAAGCAGATTGAAACCTATGATGATCTGTCGGCCAGAAATATCACAGTAATCTATTCGTCGCTTTGGAAGGAAGTAGTACAAACAAGTCATATCGCGGAAGTTTTAGGGAAGCAAATGAAAGCTGTTGATCATGGATTTATTGTCGAACGTGGGTTCGCTTTGGATACTAGCTATGCTTACTTGTGCCCAATTGAAATATGTGAGTTTGTTGTCCATCAGCAATTATTTATGACATTGCCCCGATTAAAGATAATGTCGAAAAAACCCGTCTTCGAGCTTGGGGGAGGGTATCCAATCCGTATTGCTTGGCCTTTCGATGAATTGTTTAAACAATTTCTATTAAGTTTGTACGCGTTTGGTATTTTTGATAACATAGACAGACAATGCCGGCGAGATGCTGTTAAGAGAGGTCTGTTGAAGTTGCGACGCGACGTTGTAAATGACGTTAAACCGTTGGCCATAGAAGACTTTCAAGTCATGATAATTATATTGGCAATAGGTTACGCAGCAGCTCTGACTGCCTTCTGCTTAGAAAACTTGAATTTCTACGCTCGTAGATTATATCGAAACGCTCGAGAAACTAAAGGGCGCTAAATCAATTCGGGCGCGTCCCGAAGCTAAATGAAGATGAAGCTAATGTCAAGCAGATTAGTAGACGAACAATACGATGTCATAGATATTGCACAGATTCATTAGGATTGTTTCTCTTAATGTATTGCTCAATTATTGCCCACCTCTATGGAAGTGATTATAAATGTTATTATTCCATACGCATCTCGACTAATGCAGATTGCTATTGCCCCAATAATTTATTCGAAAAATAGTCGTTGTTTAAATGTTTGCACCACTAATAATATTGTTCGATTTGATCAAGCGTATTGAGAAAATTCTCTTTAGGAGGAAATATATATCAAAGGAGGAAATATATATCAAACAAAACTTTTCGTCTCTGATTATTATTGGCGTTTTATTCCATTTGAAAGTTCGTTTATTTGTAAAAGTTATCACTTAGGGGACGCAAGGAAAAGCGAGAGTAAGAGCACAAAAGTTACCCTATCGAGAACTTTGATGATATAGATGAGACGCCGATGTCACCAAAACAAGATCTGGATATTAGTAATATTTCTCTTTCGGTGAGACGACAATTAATTGTAAATGTATGAGAGAAACACGGATAGATCAATGCATCAAATCAGTTTTGGTGATTTTGATAGCAAACAGTCAGCGTTTTGCAGTCTATTATACTTAAAACTATGCAATAGATCTATTGTCAGCAATACCTATTGTCAGATAAGCAACAATTTGCATGGTGACAGTAGTTGCCCATAAGAAATATCTTTTTAACAATTCTCCCAAAAAAGAAAATTCTCTTAATCAATAAATTAATATTAAAGAAAGACTTATGAAACTTTGTGCGAATTAGTTTCCGCTCATTTGATCATAATTTCGTATATTCATTCCACCAATAAAACTATTATTGTTTGAAGGATTTTAACAGAAGAATAATAGAATTTAAACCAATGAATTTCTTATCAACGATCGTTCACGAACGAATCGTTAACTGTCTATCGTTTACCAGTAAACAAGAAACGAAAAACAAAAACGAACAAAGAAGCACGTCCTCCGATCGCAGACCGAAAATGCGACTAAACTTTAAAAGTGAAACAAAACTAATAAAAATATGTATTAAAACATATGATTTTTTCTATTTTTTTGGTATAATTTTCGATCTGATGAAAGGAAAAGTATAAATAAAAAGCGAATTTAATGATGGCAACGCTTTTACTGTAATTAAGGTATGATTATATGAACCCCATTCTTGCTGATGATACCGACGGTTATGTTGCTGTTGTCGTTGTTGTTGTTGTAAGCATGTTTTCATCATTAAAAAATTATACTCAACCTGAATAAATTATCTAAACGATATTTTCATAAGCTATGGGTCAAGTTCAAGGAGAAAGGGACCAAATTTCTTTCTTTTTTCATCACCCAATCCTTCTCTTCCTCCCTCTGCTCCACCAACTTCTCTTTCCCCTCTTTCCTCTTCTCATTCGCCTTAATGTTATTTTCAGTCTTAATCATTCTCATTCGAGAACTTTTTATTTAATGCTAACTTTATAAAATATTGTTGTTGCTGTTTTTTGTTGTTATTATTATTGTATATGACTTTTAATGCAACTAAAATCTTGGCGAAAAAACAAAACGTAAATATTTTTTTCGCAAAAATTATATCATGCCAGAACCGAAACAAAACCAACAGAACAACAACAATAACAACCAACTCGCGTCAATCGTAATTGCTATCTTGGCTCCGAGAATTACCAAACTTCAGAAACAGGATAATTGGAGCAATTTAAGAGTATGCGAAAGATGTGCGTTATCCGAATGGATACAATCTGTTCTGTATTAGCTCATTGCGTCAGCTTGCACTCTGCGTCAGTTTGGACTCCTGCGAAAGGCGATCTGCATTGGGAATAGTACCATTAACATTAACAACAACAACAACAACAACAGCAACAGCGAAATGGCGAAACAAAGAAAATAACATTATTGTTGTTGGAGTTATTGTCATCGCTTTGTTATTTTCTTTTTTCTCACAAACTATTCTTGGAAGATATTTGTCTTGTGAGAAAAGATCCCAGAGGTGATCCCTTACGGGTCCAAAGGAGCACCCAACGTATCCTATTTGAGGGCAGACAACATGGTCGGCAGACAGGCAGATAGTATCGTGTTTGGGAAATGAAAATTATATGCCTGAAGCAATAAGTCCGTGAGATTTCTTCTGTTTGCATTTTTTTTGAAACGACTTTTTGGCTTTTTGAAAATTTTATGTTAACGTATTCGAAGCAAAATTTCTAAAATACCTAAAGGACTCTCGAATTTACAATTCTCTTGGGTTTCATACCGCAACAATTTTGCCAAAATCAACGTTTTTGCAATCAATAAAAGAACATACAAGAAATCTTCACGTCGGTTCATTGAGTCCTCCAAGTGTCATTTGAAATGTGTTGCATTATCAGAAACCATGCCTTAATACTGGCAGCTTTACCTCCCATTGAGAAAGCAATTTATTTTTAATGGATGCAAGATATCGAGAGAAACACGGATGATAACATTTAACGCATTAGATCCTGTTTAGCAACGCAAGCCTGTGACAGTGCTTTATAGTTAATTGTAATCGAACCTTGTTTTCACCAGGCGTTACATAGGCGTCAAGTCGCACTATATCAAGTCTTGCGCCCCAGCGTGGGTTAACCTACATTAAAATCAAGCGGATTATTCAGAAATCAAGATTTGCCAGAAGTCAAAGACTTTTCATACCTTGGTTTGGACATATTACCGCATTTGTTATTACCCACTTGAGTTTATCTGTCGAGTCTCCTCGGCAGAAATTTATATGAAAGATAAATATAAATTTGGGAAGATCCGAGGACCAATAATATTACGGGTTTCTACCCACGTCACGTCACGCTAGGCCAAGGCCGCGGTCCGTAAAATTGTGCAGGAGAATCCCTGGCAATCAAATCCTCGCTGTGGACAAAATCTCGTCTTTTCGCGGACTTGGCGATCTTGTGTCGAGACTTGGGCTTACACCCGTACAAAATCCAACTGGCCCAGGAACTTAAAGTTAAACCGAAAAATCATGTTTAGTGACGAGGCGCATCTTGAGATGATCAAGAGAACAAGCTTAATTGCCGTATGTGGGACGACTCCAACCTATATCAGAGTTTCATGGTGGAAATATATACACTTGTCTGTACTTTTTTGAAAACGGCCTGCACTACAAAACGATTGTAATAGACTTCCTTTGATTTAAATTGAAACGACATGTGGTTCCAGCTAGGCAGCGTTACGTGCCACTCAGATTTAATGACAAATCCCGGAAAGAAATTGGTTGGAATTTCGATTCATTGGAATAAATCAGAGCATACTTTTCAGGAATATAGATATACTCGTATGTTCGCGCATTTATTTTCAACATCGGAAGGAAGGAACGTATGCTGTTACACTAATTGATTGACAAGAAGCGTGGACAGCGACAAGTTGTTGATTTAATTGAATTAGTAATGACGGTTTTTTCTCGCATACGCTTATGTTTAACAAACGACTGAATTAAGGCGGGCAAAGAGGTCATACTAATGTGAAGAAGTTGGGGATGAAAAGAGGTGATGAGAGGAAATATTTTTAATCATATGGACAAAAGCTACTTAATATATTGTGCCTTTCTTCTTTAATATTAATTAATATTCCTTTTCAATATCTTTTTTATTATCCAGTCTTCTCTTTCTTTCTTCCTTCCTTCCTTCCAGACTCTGAATATGTCTGACAAAATTTACATAAAACGTGATTTAATTTTGCCTCCAGTAATTACTCAGATCATGTCAGGGTAATATGGTTTCATTACATAAGCTTATCATTTTTATACCCTACACCCGAAGAGATGAGGTTTATACCTTTGTTCTTTCGTTTGTAAGTGGTGTGTAGCAGATATAGAAAAGTATGTATTGTCAGTCAACTTAGTAATTTGTCCTCATTTATTCCTCTAACACGCTTTCGGTCTACCAAGGTTTGATAATAAACTCAGTTAGGCGGTGGTGAACGCGGATACACGGTTTCTGACTTAGATAGATTTCTCTTTAAAAAGGCAAAACTGTAAATAATTTATTAATTCATTTAATTAATTTAATTTAAACTAATAATTGCTTTTTTGTCATTTAATCAACTTCATCAACTTAATTATTATGTTATTTATGAAACGCTTCTGATTTCTGGGCTAATTGTGTTGCAACGATCTGAATAATCTGAGAAAATTTTAAAAAAACAGAAGAAATCTATTTAATTTTTCCAAATTTTATTTTGATTTCACGAACATTGGTTTATTTTGTGCGAAATTAATTTTAATTTATTTATATTTGTTTCAGTCTTTTATTTACTTCAGTATTACAGAATTTTAATAGTTTATGAATGAGCTTGGGGTACTTTCAATTAAGGATATATTTCTTATATAGGAAATTATATATAATCGGCTAATTGAGAACACCCAATGATAGAAAAAATGCATTAAATGAAATATATATTTCCTTAGCTTCCTTTCTTTGTATTCGTCTTCTAAAGAGCCAATTCATTTTTCTCTCCAGCTTTCTTCGGGCACCACCACACTCGTCATTTCTCTTTACTTTCCCCAATTTTAAAACTATTGTGCCATCATTTAATCGTGGAATAATAAAAATATTAAAATGTGTTCGAACATATTTCATCATTTCCAACCCTTTACTTTCCTTCCCTTTCTCAAATATATCACTTTGAGACATTATAGATATTCCATCTGTCTCTTCATTTCGTTATCCCTGTTTTCTTTCAAGGAAAGACAGAGTTTGGATTATTTGCTAAACTCTCTTTGCTGCCATAATTTTATTATTCTTGTCAAGAAAGCAACAACAACAACAACAACAACAACAACAAAGAGCCTACAGTTTGAATATTAATATACAAACGATTATATACCTTTATCCTTCTTCTGCAGGAGGACCGTTATGAATTATGCACGCTACCGGCTATTTGCATTTGGTGCACCGACGGAAACAAAAACGTATGGCCAAAAATAAATCGAGCAATAGCACAAACCACAAACTTTAGCCCTTTTATGTTTGGCCATTATAAAAGTTTTGATAATAATTTATTATTTAATTCGGAGAAAGAATGACGTTTTGAGGGATTGGGAATGAAAAACGTCGACCTTGGGTTTTCTATTTTTTTTGTAAAAACTTTTTCTTATTTGTGCAAAATCCTTACATTTCTATTTATTCAAAATTGACTAACCTTCGGGATAGGCTTACCTAATTTTTATTATTATCACTATCGTCAACGTCATTTGATAACGAGATGAAAATGTATTAAGTAATATGTCTGTCAAATAATATCTTGATTTTTAATGATCAAAATTGTGTTTTGTTTATTATAACTTAATGTATCCGTGGTTTCAATCTCTTTCATGTCTTTCGATTTGATTGATTCGAGATAGTTGATGCGTTGGCATTAATTTATTTCAAACCGTATTGAAGTATTTTCAGTGGGTGGATATAAAATAAATTGTATTTAAAATTATAGTTGATTTTTCTTTTGAATTTTTGGTGCTCGCGGGATTGCGTTTTTTCCTAATTTATGGAAACTTTATAATCTAACGAAATGTATAAAGGCCACGAAGTTTGCATTTTTTAAATTATGTCTTTTCTTTGATACCTTAATTTTCAATAAAACCGACGGAAGTAAATCTGCAAACAAAGAATTTTTTATTAAACGTTTTTGTTTTATGTTTTATTAATTTTTCTTTTTCTCAGTAAACCATGATATAATCTCGTAAACGACAATCGTATACATGTTTTATAAATAATTTTTCATAACAAAAAAATTTCTTTTAGTTCTATGTGTTATGTTCTTCCCTTTTATAGAAGTTTATGCGTCGTTCTCCCAAAAGAGGCGTAGCCTTAATAATAAATTAAAGCAAATCGCTTCAGGGTTGAACAAAATTGAATTATTGACAAAGAGTTCGACATTTAGTAATTTTTTATTTAAAAATCTACCGAGTAATTTCCTAAACGTTCAAAAAAAAAGCTTCAAATTATTTGTGAATTTGCAGAAAGAGTTTATCAAGTAATCCAAAATATTTGCAATTGAGACTCAACCCGCAATTGCTTGCCTCTCCATGATCGAAATACACAAATCTAAATCTAATTTTTAGAGAAAACATAATCTGTATGGCATGGGAATATGCTTTTTAACTATTATTTCTATTTTCGTTGGCTCTATGTTCGAGATAGAAGGAGAATGAATAGGTGGAAATGGCCGACGGAGAAGGAAATCTTCGCCATAACTGAGACTGAGTTGAAGGAACAGATATGATTTCTTAGTCAAAACGGTGTTATATATATATATATATATATATATATATATATATATATATATATATATATATATATATATATATATATATATATATATATATATATATATATATATATATATATATATATATATATATATATATATATATATATATATATATATATATATATATATATATATATATATATATATATATATATATATATATATATATATATATATATATATATATATATATATATATATATATATATATATATATATATATATATATATATATATATATATATATATATATATATATATATATATATATATATATATATATATATATATATATATATATATATATATATATATATATATATATATATATATATATATATATATATATATATATATATATATATATATATATATATATATATATATATATATATATATATATATATATATATATATATATATATATATATATATATATATATATATATATATATATATATATATATATATATATATATATATATATATATATATATATATATATATATATATATATATATATATATATATATATATATATATATATATATATATATATATATATATATATATATATATATATATATATATATATATATATATATATATATATATATATATATATATATATATATATATATATATATATATATATATATATATATATATATATATATATATATATATATATATATATATATATATATATATATATATTTGTTTTTTTTTGACACGTTTGAGATCCTAGTAGGACTAATTTTTAAAAGATCCCTCTATGGTCCGTCGCATTTGATCGCCACAAACCTGACTAAATCTATCGTCGATTATGGCTCGTGTCCAGCACGAACCCAAAACTCGAATTGCGAAACGCGCAAACAAATTAAAAAGGATACCGCCGCGCTATTTGATGCAATTTGATCTCTCGATATTGTTGATGTGTACGATGATGATGATGATGATGACGGCGATCGCCATCGTGTGATGTGTTTTTCATGCTGACCGTTCGGTTTCAGAAAGATTTTAATGTTTAAAAAAGTTTTCAAAAAGAAACCAACAAATTTTTTTCGCGATAATCAACAACTTCGATTTCGTTGCGACTAAATGTTGTCGGCAAATTATAACGCCGCAATTTTGCAAATGATTGATGACGGGTAACATTTCCGTAAGACGGAGGTCGGTCGATCTTCTAAGTTCGGATCAGTAAAGAACTCAATGTTTAGTCCCGCTGCCACCGCAGTTTAGCGTCGTCGAAGCGCGGTCTTAATTACCGAGTGGCAGTCTTGCGGCATCTCAACTCGCTTCAGGCGACGACTCCAAGAATGTTCAGCGAACACGATCGCAGATCATTTCCGTTAATGCTAGAGGCGATTAGACGAGGCTAAGTATATGATTTTGGTAAGGAGATGATTTAATGGTAAGAGAAGAGAAAAAATATTTGGCAAGAAGAAGAAAACCCAAGATAAAAATGTGCCCTTAGACAATCAATTGGAAACTAAAAGAAGCTGTAGGGAATCTATGAATAATATGTATACGTAAAAAATGAAAAGGAGGTAAGGTAGAACGTAGTAGGAAAGGGAGGTGGCGCACTAGAAACTCTCTATCAATAAACTCATTGCTTGTGCCGATTCTAAATAAATTCTTTAGAAAATCATTTACCAGAGAAATCCGTCTTCTTCTTACTTTTAATTTTTTTTTTGTTTATATCTTGAAAACCTTTATTTGTATTCCTTCCAGTGAAGGATAACGCGAACTTGAATAGCTTTCTGCACTTCGATTAACAGAAGGCGAAAAGGTAAAGAAGCGAGGATGAAGATGAGGATGATGCCGGGGATTAAGTCTAGGTGGCGGACGGGAATGAGCAAACACTTACCAAATATACCAAACACTTTTGCGTGAAGTTTATTTAGCTTTTGCTTCTTCTATGCTCACCACCTCCACCACCCTATTCCACCATCTTTCTCTTTGTTTTCTATCTTGCTCGTATTACTCGGTTTGTTACAACATCTTGACCATTTGTCCACCTCTCACGCATCGATCCATCCAGCTTCTCAGACCCCTGAAAGTTGCATGACCACGATGACGATAATAAAGATGATGAGATGATGATGTTATGAATCCCATTGCGCTCTACCTAAACCAGTTATCCCATGAATAGTTGCTGCTGCCATTGTTGTTGTTGTTTATGTTGCTGTTGTTGTTGTTTATGTTGTTGTTGTTGTTGTTATTGTTATTGCGACTTTAGAATTCTAGATATTTACTCGATTCGATGAGTTGCATTCAGTGTGGCTGACAAATCGCCCAAGCGGACGAGCGCGGTTGGTAGAGCCGAATCTACTCCAGCAAAAGAACCTGCGCGCCTAATTGGTGGCTGGAGGCGTTCTAATTGGCAATGCGAATATGAGGCAACCAAAACCGCAAGTCTCGCATGACTGACTTTAGACTGACGAATGCGCCCGATGTGGTCTGATGGAAACCCAAGGCTGCCACGCAGAGGATAGCGGTGGCCTCGACAGCGTGCTTGACCGACCAGTCATAATTGAGTAACATTTGTATAGGCTTCAGAATCGATTTGGTTATACTTTTGTAATTTTGCCTATTTTTCTTTTTGGTCTTTTTGCTTTCGGCCGTCTTTCACTTTAGCCGACGCGATCTGGCGGTTCTTACGATATGCGTGTTTTTATGCTGTACATGTTCAGTCCCCTCTCTACCTTTTATCGCAACGTTTCTTTTACTTTCTTTTTTCTTCAACAAAATTATATATTTCTAGAATAAAACATCTAGAGCCTAGCTAGTTCATTAGAAGGGCTGTGCCGTTCCAAGGAAAGACTCCGTTGTGGTTTGTGCACAAAAAATTTCAGGTTTATAGTTTGTTGCTTATTTCCAAGGAATTTGCCAAACCAATTCGTTTTCGTTTTCCTTCGAGCCATAACGGAACTTCAGCGCTTCGGTTCTTTTGAGGACTCATAGAAACCATCATAAAAATTATAAGGTTCAGCGACAAAAATAGTCGATTGCCAAAATAAAAAGAAATCCTAAAATCGAGCGAGAAACACTCTAATTTTTTTCTTTTGAAATTAAAAATAAATGTTTGATCATTTAAAAAGTGTCTTCTGGTACTACGAACAGTTCAGTCAGACCCTTCCTGAGGTGCTAATTTCCTTATATGGCTTTACTACTTCTCAGCAAATTTCAAACACTTTGACCTCTCCTTGCAGTTCGAACTGCACTTCATTCTCGTTCTGAAATTGTTGTACATTTTCGTAACAAAAGGATACCCAACAACAAATAGAAACAAAAACAGAAAAATTGTCATAGAACTTTATGCATTTCATCAAATGTTTTGTCGCATTTTTTTTTCTTTTCAATATTAATTAATCAACAGCAGCTGCTTCTCGCGGCTGCCTTCGTGTGTTCTTGTTATTATTATTATTATTATTGTTGTTGCTGTTGTTGTTGTCGTTGTTGTTGTCGTTTTGAGTATTTTCGCTAAATTAATTAAGTAAACATTCACAGGAAAGCAAAGAGCGGTAGGATAGTCCGATAAAAAGTTTGCCAAAAATGCGCGAGTAGATTTTACAAAAAAAAAAAACAGCTGTAAAGTTTTCCTGTTTTATTAATCAACGTATGAAAGTTGAAAATATGTACACATACGATTATATATATCTTCATAATTTTAGTGACATCATTTACTGATATCTTTGAAACTCTTGTTATTTTTTCCTCGTTTTTGCCCTCAAGAATTTATTTCGAAACATTCACTTCTTTCAGATCTGCAACTTTTTTGAGATGAATGACTTTATCCTTGGTATTTTTTACTTAAACCAAAATCCTGAATTTGTTCTAGTACTTCACTAATATTCTAAATAAATTCTAATAAATATTATTATTTTTTCTTCTTCGTTTTCTTTACCATCGTTTTTCAGTCTTTGTTCTTTAACCGGAGTTAAACTTACTGTGCTTTGCAATTAACATATGTAATACGCCATCATTATACAATATTTTGTAAATACATTAATGAAATAATCTCCTTCCTTTAAATTTATGGTCTTTGATCTCTAAAATGTAGTCAGTATGTGACACTTTGCTCGTGCGTGCAGGACACTTTGCGCTGCAGGAACCATATTTAATCAATTGGCGCACTTTATAGTTTTGGATACACAATCAGTTAGCTCTCATTATTTCCGGGTACTTGTCACTGACGTTGACGATCTAACTATCGTCACTTTTGAAAAAGTAGATACCGGAAACTTCGAAATTTTAAATTCCGAACCAAAAAGTAACTTCTTTCTCTAAGTTCCTTGATATCCCTAGAGTATTCCAACGGGGTTTGATGTCGATATGGTCTGGGAGGAGTTTCCGTTATTTATCATCTAGTTCGGTTTGGAGACTAACCGGTTTCAGTGATGCCAATCATCAGTTTTCAGTGTCTATTTACGATTTTTTTATACACTTTAAGTACGGTAAGCCTCGAGTGAGTACGCGATGTCTCACACATCACAACCATTAGAGACAACTTTGTGGTGTGTATATAAAAATCTATTTGAAGTTTTCAACACTAAGTCTCTGGAAGTCTCGTTTTATTCGTATTTACTGCACAATTTCGTGCAGTAAAAGTGTTTAATTAATTTATAACATTTTTGACCCCAACACCATCGGTTGTTGTTTTACATTATGCTATTTAATTGAAATGCAATAAATAATTTGAAAATTAAAAATATGGCGTTCATTACTATTTACAGAATATTTAACGCGTGACTTCACTTGATCCCCTCCCCTCTCCTTTCCGTTCTACCACCGAGGCATAGCGTGTAAATCATAACGAAGCCACGAACGAAGTTGGGGCTAACTGTTAATTTTATTATCAACAAAGTAATTAAATCTTTTATAAAGTGTTTCATTTTTAAATCTATCACTTCGCGGTAGACCAACATCGACACCAAACCAACCGCCAACAACAATGAGAATTACATGCGAATTACATACACCGTTCATTAAACACACACTTCGATTCAATCCATTCCATTCCATTCTACACCATTCCGCCCCCATACATCCCCACCCGACCAAACCGCGGAAAACAACGAATTGAAAAGACTCTAGACATCTAGGAATTGTGCATGTTAGGAAAGGAAGTGAGCCACGTTATCATGAAACGAAAAAATCGTATTGAAAAGGCGTTCAAATAGACAGACGCCACAAAGAAACTAACGAATGCAATAAGACTCCTACTCCTACGTATGATTAACAGCACCCTGTAAACATAATTATTATGGTTTACGTTTAATGTTGGAAACGTTTGTTGGAAAACTTTTGGTGGCAAGCCAAACCGGAAGCACAAATTTCAACTCTTTCGTAATCTTTTGTTTTTGGCTTTTTTTTTTTTTTGCTTTTTGATTTTTTAGTTTTGTGGATTACTTTTGATTAGTGGGTTTGTTTGTGTTTGAGGTAGCGACTAACCGCAACACATACATCACAAACTCATATTCGAGGATGCAAAACGAAAATGAGGAGAAATAAAAAGACTAAGGAACATTAGCAGGAGTAGAAAAAGTATCAGAAGTGGTTGCAATAGGTGAAACTTTTGCAATTGGTGGATTTGACGTGTGGTGTGGGAAACAAACTTCGACCTTTGAATTCGCGATGGTTTCGTAACACGCAAACGATATGGCGAAATATAACGGACGCTGTTGGTTTAAAATATTGTTAGTGGTGTCGGCACCAAACACAAAACGGTGCCGTGATGGAAGGCCGATTGATGGATCAGAATTAATTTGAAATTAGTGCCAATGAATCAATAAAAAGGAAATTTTAAGAAAATTCTAAGAAAAATAATTAACAATTTTTAATTCCGAAAATGTTTTATTGATTATTATTAATAAAAGATTAAATAGGTTAAGAAAACAAAAATGGAAGTTAAAAAAATTTCAGAATTTACTAAAACTTTAGCCAATTTTCGGTAGAAAAGGGAAAAAACTGATTCTATCATAATCGTAAGGCAGACAAACTATTCTCGATCATATGTCCGTGATCTCCATAGTCTTCGCCATCGTCATCGCCATCGTCATCATCATCGACATCGCCATCGCCATCGTCTTCATCACGGTTGTCGTTATTTCTGTTGCTGCGGTAATTATTCGCGGACATCCCTATCATTACTATGTCCCAAACAAACAGACAGTCAGACGATTGATGTGATGCTATGATACTGACTGGCTATAGTCCCTCCCCTCCTAACCGACCATTTCCCTATACCATCATACTATCATTATGCCCTTGAGAACCATTGCATTTTGCATAAAAGTACCTCGCAGTCTACCCGTCACTTCAATATTTCAATAAGCTTCAATATATTGTATAAATATTTCTCCACGAAATGGCGTCTGGCGATACGACGCGATCCGGTCTGGGGGATAACCATTTATTATTTGCAATTTGCAGGAAATGCGTTAGCAACAGAGTTGAATTCCGTCACGTATCAATCTATCTGAATATTCTCGACTAAAATCCGCCTTATATTCCTTTATTGTCGTATCTTCGTTCTTCTTCTTTGAATTCTTTAAAGGAGCTTATATTCAGATAAAACGCTGGAAAGCGAAAGAATACCCAAAAAATTTATCCCTACGAGGTGCATCATACGTAAACTTGACAATGATTCATGTCCCGGGATAAGACATAAATCAATGAATCAGTAGAAAAAAAAATCAAATACTAATTTTCTTCTTTGAAAATGAAAACAGATTTTTAGCTGAAATCGATAGATATTATTGAATAGAAATGAATTCATTTGAGCGGTTTAGGTCATAAATCATACTGGAAAGTAGGCGGAAAGTAAGAGACTGAACAGCCGTTCCATCCAGACAGTTTTTCCTCATAAATTTCTTCTCTTGATTCTCTCTTAAAGACAAACGTGATCATTCCTTTCGATGTATCGAAAGTAGCGGAATAATATCGAAACTCAATAGAAAAATTAAGACAAAAAGTCTGTGGAAAGAAAGTTAATACGGCTCCGATTCGCCATTCATAAAAACTGTTGACTCTCTTCGATGACTTTGATTGCAGGTACGATTTACTCAACGAACACCAGCCCTCGTACCAAAACAGGTTTCGGCCAAGTGTCATCTTTAGAGCCTACTTTCGTTCTAATTCGTTTGTATTCCTTTCATCTTTCTTCCCCGACTTCGAGAGAAAAAGCCGGAACCAGCTTTCTTCCATGCATTAAATTTTACAAACAATCGAGGCAACTTTTTTGTAATCGTTTTTTATTTTAGTTTCTTGTTTTATGTATATTTTAGTTTCATCAAATTTTGTAGATATTAACCGCCGTAGCCGCATGTGAAATCCCTCCACAGTTTTCCGTGTGATCTTTCGCCATCTTCATCGCTTGTCGTTCTATCAAGTTTTCGTTGCGTGCTTATCCGTGAAGTTTCCCCTGTTTTTTTAGTGTTTTACTTCTTCTTCCTGTTTCGATTATTCTTGCTCGTACAAACATCATCAGATGATAGTCAAACATTCTGTTACTTGTCTGTCATGGTGTCAATGTCAGATCCGAACACATATATCCACACGCAAATTGTCTTCACCGTATTCTCCTTCAGCCACAACATCAGCATCTTCAACATCCGTTTGAAATTTATTCGTTTGCTTAAGTTCGTTGAAACTGTCTCGATGATATGGGGTCCGACTTGATCGCCTGTCATGAGAGTTTAATTGTTTTACAAATTGTTGGCTATGAGACACGATTTACTTCTCAGCAATCAATTAGCTTTTTCGCTATAATAGCGCTTTTGCTTTAGAGATTTGAAGCGTATTAGAAAAAGATCTTTTTTAATGGATGTATTCTGAATACTATTTAGTATAGTCGGTATCATTTGGTATTACTTTAAAGCATTTGAAAAGATATTTGTTGGACTCTTGAAAAAATAACGACAATGGAAAAATTATGTTACTGTAGTACGACGATATGCGGCCTTCTGCCGCACATGGCAAGAGATAACGAATTTAAAGCGACTTAAAAACGGGCAGGGAATTTGGCAATTTACCAAAAGGCATATTAATTCCAACAGCAAAAAGAATAAAGCAAGGCAATATAACTTCCAGAGCGAAAGTCTCATTTCTCATCATCATCCAAGACCAATCCTTGCGGCGCAATCCTTCTCACAAATTCTGACATCTCGATCATTGGCATCACACGATTATATCACAAATATACGATACGATACGATACATACCAACCCAGCCAATGGTCACGAGGTGATGGTCCGAAGGTAAGCATCCCAGCCAGCCGCACATAAAGGATGAACCGATTGAGCTTGCTTGAGCCATGAGTCTGCCTCTCTGTTTGTACGAGACATCATCGTCATAGAAGCCGAACATTGAAATGTACGTTGATTATACGAAACGTAAGAGCTCATGTTACCGAATTTGCCATGATCAAGTTCTATCGAAGCCAAAACAAAATGACCGCACAACACTTTTTTATACATAAGACGGCTTGTATACGTCTGCGCAGCACAATACACACCAACACACATGCGCGACGGATGTATTATTGCATACGGCTTAAAACTATCAAAATGAAAAATCACCGCATTGTTGTTATTGCTGTTGTTGTTGTTGTTTGATTGGTTGGTTAGCGTGATCAATGCGATCACTGTATAAACTCCAATCAACCTCGACTGGCAAGTAACATTTTACGTAAAATTTTATTCCACTCCCACTCCCCCTCCCCCCTCCATCATATATATCGCCTACCAATGCAACCATCTACCGAGAGTTGTATCATGGCATAAATGGCACATGTTGCCATTCTCGGCATCCATACTGGATGCACACTGATAAAGTGTTGTTGCTTATACTCTTTTCTTTGGTTTTCGTTATCGTTGTTGTTGTGGATGATTGTATTGTTTTTGCTGTTGTTGTTGTTGTCATTGTTGTTATTGATGATGATGATGGAGGTGCACTATCGTCGGCAGAAATCTGCACGTTCGTTTCGCTTGTAGTTATTCGTAACTTCGTGATTTGGCCCTTGAGTGTCAGGGAGTGCTAACCTCTTGCAACAACAACAATTATAATAACGTAAGAAAACAATAACAATAACAGAAACAATACTACCACCTCCGCCGTGAGTGCAGGGCCGTTCTAACCACTGGTTAGGTGATGTCAGGGGGCGCAATCCTTTTTGGGTCATACAAGCTTTTTATTGGTGTTGCGTTTTATTGAAATCAAGAAGTATTTCCATGTTAAAACTAACCAAATTATCCCTTATAAATGTAGAGAAAAACGCCATCTTTTCCACATTATGTTTAAGTTATCTAGCCCACAAATCGTCTACAAATAACTTTTTCTTTTGTGACCCCTTTATGTTCTTAAAATTCTAATTCGTTCTTCAGGTTTAATTTATTTGTTAATTAGCGATGATGGTTTCAGGGATCCCTAAAAGGGATCTGTAGAACTTCTTATCACGTCTTTAGGAGAAAAGGACGACGCCTTTCTTTGAGAATTTTTATCCATATTTTTGATAACTGAAACCACTGACTACAGATTTAGGATAGGCATGTCCCGAGTTACGACAATGGCCGTACCTCATAGAACACCCTGTACAAAATATAAGAATTTACTGTTTAAAACTTTGTAATAATTAAGAAAGCTTCCAATACAGTTAGTCGCCCACGGGCGCCAAACTTCTTTGAGACGCTCCTCCCGTAAAAAGTAAATGCAAGTTTTTTGAAAAAATAAAAACGATCGAAAAATTTAAAAAAACAACCGAAAAAAGAAACCAACTAAAAAAACTAACCGAACAAAAATTATAGGATTCAAAAAAAGAAGAAACGATGTGATGTTCATGGCATGAGATGTGATGCGAGGTACCAACTCGTAGTATTGAGTTTCATGTGCTTGGAGTCTCGTCTGGGTTTTCTTCTCTTTAAACACTTTTCATTGTCTTTTTACTTCTCTTTTTTTTTTGGTTGGTTGGTTTCTTCTTTTTGGTTGGTCTGCCTTTGCCGTATTTATTGTAAAATGTTTGAAGGCGTGGGAGCCTGCCATTATACCCGACCTGCTTGCATGGCCTGACTGCCATATTTCATTTTTCTCTGGAGCCCTCTTTATGTGTACCATTTTTATTCCTTACCACATCTCATACTTTAACGTACCGCCATTTTTGTATTGCGATGTGTTAGTGTTGATGTTGTTGTTGTTGTTGTTCACTTAACCCTTCGAACACTGTTGTTGTTTGAAACTGTTGGGCCGTTTGAAAGAGTAGACGTTGGATGAAAACTTTAAAACGACTTCGTTGTGAGACTTTTTGTTTTATATCGAGAGTTTTAAACTGAATTAAATTGAGACTAGCGGCGATTTTTGGATTTTTACACATTCAGTTTCTCTAATGAAATAATTTTATTTATTTTAAAAATACTTCTATGATATGTATATCTGTTGGACTTTCTTAATTGTATTGTATTTATTCCATTGTGTTTCTTTTAATTATAATAAAATTTTTATTTATTTTTATCTATTTACTTATGCTGTAGGGTCATAAACGCTGCTTTACTTGGATACTTTAAAATTAGCGCGAACAACTAAAACGATACCTCTTGCTGAAAGTTTCGAAAATTATTGTTTTTTTAACATTTCATAAAGGTTTCATATTTATAAAACCACCTAAAGAAATATCTTAAAAGCAGAATTCAAAGTAGTATGGACGTTTATGTATCATGTACCATATATATCTATTAAGTCTTCGCTGTTTAAAAAAAGTTCAAAATTTCTTAGTATATTAGTATATCCTAAGATGAATAATATATTCTCAGAAGTAAACTTGGCCTGAATGTGAAAAAAAAACAGAATAAAAAAGCAAATATCTGAAAATAATTGCTTAGACCAACAAAATATTAACCTCGTGCATGTGAGCTGTTTGTCATCGCATGACAATTTTATTGAAGGTTTTAGACTCTCACTGAACAACACAAATAACCACGTCCTGTACGAAAAGCAAATTTCACAAAGAAGAGTCAAAAATTGACAGACAGACAGACAGACAGATGGGCAGAGAAAAGAAATGACGAACAAATGCAAACCAAAATCAAGGGGTTTAGAAGACCGCCATCATGACCGGCTTCCACGACAAAATGAACTGCACGAAAGAGATAGAAAAAGTACCACCAGTTCCCTCTCTTCCCCTTCTTCTTATTGTGCATCGTTGGAGTAAGTTCGGCCGCAAAATTATGAACAACTTAAGGTTATTTTAATAAACTGATACTATAAGACGTTGGTTTAAGACTTTAGTAATGCTTGAGACTTTAAAAGGAATAACCGAGCAGTTTGCAAAAAAGTAAAAAGTATTGTTTATCTTCTCAAACAAAATTATATCCTCTCTTTAAATACTTTTCCCCCGATGTTCGATTTTATCAACTGATAACGAAATTATAAAACTTATTTGAAAATCATGCAGGTTTCATAATTTTCAAAAGGCGAAGCAAAAAAAATATTCTGAATATTCCAATCGGTAAATCATCAGAATACATACTATATAAAATTCTCTTTGATTGTTTTTATCTTTTTTGTGTAAGAGATTTCAATCTTTAAATCAACTCACGACTTTATCGATCTTGAATGTTTCAAGATCATGTCACTATTCCCGGCTTCGATGTTTCCTTCTTTTACTGACTAATACACAAACTCGGTTTTTTACTTTTATCATTACTTTAATTTTTTTTCTGTAACTTTTTTCTGCAACTTTTTTTCTGTGACTTTTTTCTGTAACTTTTTTTCCGTAACTTTTTTAACTTGAAGGCTTGAACGCCATGAATACCGATTTCAAGCATACCCTATAATTTTTTTTCAACTGTTGTTGCTGTTTTTGTTCTTACTTTTATCTGTCTATCATTCTATCATGCTGTCCGTTATTTGAATTGGCAGTATGTCTGATAAGCTCCCGCCCCGCCCCCTTTACTCCGTTGCATCACTCACGTGTTCGGATCTAGCTGTTACTTAAGTGGAAAATCATGATGCACGGTGCTGGAAAATGATTTAGAAAAAGACTTGTTAATAACCTTTTTGCAACGACGAATGGGTGTCTTTTTTTAACGTCGGGATATCCCCAAAAGCGATCTCGATTATTAATTTGATTAGCTGAGCGACAAAACGGATTTAGTTTATTTGAAGGATTAAGAGAGGATGCAAGGGTATCTACAAAGGAGAGACCAGGAATTGAAGCAAACAGATTGGTTTTCTATACTTGATGTGACAATATTTTGATGATGAAAACCTTGGTGATGTTGTTTTTGTTAGGGTCATCCGTTCAATCCTTACTATTTATTTATTTTTAAATCCGACGCATGATGAAATATTCAATGGAATTATTCGAAGTAACTCAATGGAATACTTTTTTCAAATTGTTTCAAACCTCGTAGTGTTGGAGCAGACTACAAGTAGTGACTTTAGTAACACTCGAATATCGGCGGCTTACCTTACAAAATATTATCTGAATTTAGATTGCTTAAAATAGTGACGTTTGTTACACGGATAGCCGACGGATAATCTGAGAAACCCTTTATTTATAAATTGCAGAGCGCATCAATATTTAATCAGTTTTTAATTTTGAAAATTGTGAAAATGTAACGAATTTATTGAGAATATTTTAAAGATATTAGAACGTTCCAATATGAATTTTTGTTATGCACTCTCAAGAGCGTTCTGTTACATTTCCTCGGTGCGTTTTGGTAATAATTTCCGATGTTTAAACCGCTGAAAATATCATTTTGTAATGCAGTTAAATTTCTTTGGTTAATTATTCTTCTTCCTCTTGTTCTTCTTCTTATTTATCGTTTCACATGTTTGTGAAAAATCTCGCTTTCGATAAATACATCACAAATGTTCGCTTAAATGAGAATTACTAGTGTGCAATTTTTAAAACCTTGCTTATTAAAGAAAAAAGTTCTAAGAGATTTGTGGGTTGCTTTTTGTAAACTGAACTTTTTGGTTTATTTATTGTTATTGTTGTTATTGTACTGTTGTCACTTGGTGACTTGCGTTTGCTACATGACCATCAAATCCAACAAATCCGGGCATCTAAGGCCGCATCTGAGAGAATCGTAACGAAAATTCGTTGCAGAATTGGTTGTACATTTAAATATTGTTGTTCTTGCTGGAGCTCGGGCTGTTGTCGATATTGCTATTGTTATTCCTTCTAAGGCGAAAGCAATTGCATTTTCTAACATCTATTAAAATTCAATCCAATCCAAACCAATAAAAGACGATTAAATTGAATCGGATCCGTCTGAAATGTTTTGGTTTGGATTGAAATAGTTTTTCTGAATTTTATTAAGAGTTAGTTAGTTATTTCAATGAATGATTGCATGCCAAACGGAATTGAAGCTTTCTGCTTTTTTCTGTGTCGGTTCTTTTTATAAAAGTTTTTCATAATTTCATAATTTTTGTAGTTTCTTTTTTTTCGGTACCGAGTCACAATATGGTCGAAACTTATACGAACATGAGCTGCCGTGTTTCAGGCAATCGAAAAAATCATACGGCATATTTAATTAACAAAATTGTGATATGCAATTTGTATTTCCACAAGATTTGCCATTCAAAATCAAAGCAAAAAATGCAAATATTTTGAGAAAAAAATACGATATAATACTAAGACGCAAAATAAATTAAAACGACTCGATCTGCAGTTTATTCTGGTTTTGACTTTTAATTGTTTTCAGAAATAGGTTGTATTGCATAAATCATCGGTTTGACACACCGGTATTGATTAAATTGCCTTCAACAGAATGTAATTTGATTTCTCCATTCAATCCATTCTATTTCCATTCAAATCAAACATTCTTTAAGACTTGCTTCTAAAAACGAAATCCGAAAAATTACAATTTCAAATTCATAATTTCAAAGCTTTAAAAGCCTGAGTGAAGGGCCAAAATGTACGTGATAAACCAACTCATGTGTGAGCTTCGTTCTCCCAACCAAGTGATTATTCCTCAATCCAACTTTAAAACAACTGAAAACAATACCAAACAAGCTCAGGAACAAAATGTGATTCCAGCTAGAGAACAAAAGGAAAGGAACTGTGGATGGACTTCTACAGAAGACGGTATGACAGTATTTCTCGCAAAAACAAACGATCGAATTTTTCGAGACGACTGAACCAAAACAGGAAAACTCTCTTAATTATTTTGCTACATCTTTTACAAAATTATTTGCGGCTTTAAAATAGCATGTATTACAAATTAGACAACGTTTGGACACTCCATTACAAAAAAATGGCGATCCGTTCCATTTTACTGATTTTCATCGATGGTTTCCACTTACGAGCCACTGTGCGGTTCAAATGCATATGCAAAATTAGTTGGAATTCATCTCGCAAACGACATGTAAACGATCACTGTTAAATCGTTCGATCGATCGATGTTGAAAGATTTGATGGAAGAAAGGGAGTAATAAGCGGTGGGAGGAAAGCGATCACGGAGTAAGGATCCTTCGGTCAGGAAAGATTGATAGAAGGAAGATAGAAAGAAAGGAATGAAAGAGAGCGAAGGAGTTGGGAAATGCACGGAGAAGGAATTTTGCAGAATAAGCGCTTCTAAAAAACAGAAATCGAATTTTGATTTATTACATATTGGAGTTGATTTTAATCGAGTGTTTGCCGAACGCAACACACTTAAGAATTCAGCTCTATAATTTATCGATACGGTGCATGGACGGTACATACGGCAGCTGAATAAGTCGCGCTTCGTTGCGATGAAGTCTATTGCGTCAGGATTGAACGATCGGTCAATCAGTCAGTTGGACTAGAGAGCGATGGATAAATCGATGGAACGATCGAGTCGATCGATCGATCACTGGATCACTGAATTTTTAAAAGATTTATGACAAAAATATGTCAGACATTTATCAGCTGGAGGTGATCGTGCCAATGCCTTTCTTCCTATTGTAGAATATTAATTAGTTCAGCGTTACTACCCTACCAACCTCTCCACCCTCTCTGCACCCCCTCCTATCCAACGACTCGATAACTAGGAGGAAAGTATTTTCCATTTAAATTGTTTCGGTTCAGAGCGTGGCTCAGTCTGGCCTGGCTAGACTTGAGTTGGGCCAATTTCAATTTGACTGCAGTGACCGAGACCGTGCTCGCTCGATTTCGATTAAGGAATTATTATTCATTATTTTATTATAATGTGATTATTTATACTAAAGCAGCGTGAAGTGAGGCGCGTTTTTTCAAATCAACAGCGTCCCCTTCAAGTCCTCCCACATCCGCCTGAACAAAACGCCGCCAACGTTGACTGACTTTAGCAGACTAACTGACTGAATGACTGACGGAATAACTGACGGTAACTGATTAGTTGTGAATCTTCGTGTTGGATTTCATAAATTTTATACATTGTGGAAACCTAAGTCGCCTAGGCAGGCGGCCGATTGACCGATTGACTGTCCGTCAATCACACGATCAGTCCATCGATCGATGGAAAGATATGGATTCATGTGAAGCATCTATTGAGTTACTAATTTAGCGAGGATGTTGGATAAGAGAATGCCCTGATGGTGGGTTTTTTATGAATCTGTCCCGCGTGCATTCCGAATGAGCGTTGTCGTTTAGCGTTGATGCTGATGCAGACGTTGACGTTAACGCTTCCGTATTGAATTGATTTCGAAAATTACAGTAATTTTCACAATTTTCTAATTATTTAATCGATTATTGATTTTTGATGTACGCTAAGTGAGCCACTTATAGTGACGGATGCTTTGTGTGCGTGTGTGTTTGTTTATGCAAGTGAGGCGTTGATGATGATGAGAATGAGGTGCGTGAGAAATTTATGTGAATAAATTCCATCATTGCTGATGACCAATTGATGAATAGGTGATGATTGGTGCGGTTAGCACGACGAAACTCTTGATTCAAAGGAGTCTGATGGATTGAAAGCGTTGGACTTCCCGAGGATGGTTCGTTTATTATTATTTTTTTTGTATATGCTCATGCTAGAAGATGGTTGGTTCGATGGTTTTCATCCTCATTTGATAATTTGGTTCTCGTGGGAATTAATGAGCCCAATTTCCTTAACCTTTGTATTAAAAACTGGGTCTAATTGAATCAATGTTTCTATGCAGTCTTAGTTTCTATGAAGTCTTACCTCTTTCATTATCCCACGTTTCGGCAGAAGTTCGTTTTCTATGACTGGGATAATGTTTAATACGATACTTTTCCCAAAATTACGTTTCGTTTTTTCCAGAATGATCACCATTAAGAAATGTCAATGTCACTAGTGGTGACATTGATGATGACCTAGATGTTGGAAAAGTGTTTTCCAATTGTTAGACCTGCGGAGGACTCTATTTGAAATTACAATACCCGAACAAATTTCAGGAATTTATTGGTTTCGACAATTTCGTCGGGAGTTGAAAAAATGGAAAAGTTTTTTTTTTAATTTCCGTCACAAAATTTACAACCAGTCATAAAAATTGTTGCTGAACGATATAAAAATGGCATTTGCTTATATATTTTCGTAGGCGATAACATTCCCCTTCTTACCTACACCCTCCCCTCCTCCCACCACCCCCGGCAAAACAGCCTATAACTTTCGCTTCGGCCATGCTTTAACCATTTGAGAATTTCCTTTCGTGACTACGAATACAATTCTATAAAACTTCTAACCAAAAATGGATAGAAAAACTTTAAAAAAACTTTTAAAAAAATATTATGAACATCAATGAAAATAACAATAATGGCAGAAACAAAACAACCTAGTGTAACAAAATACTGCGAAGCAGTATTGTTTTTGTGTTTTCCTTTTTTTTGCAACGATTTTGAAATTATATCATTAAGTTGTTATTCGATGCGATGCCACGCGTTTTCGGTTACTGGCATTGGCATCAGCATCAGCATCGGAATCGACATCGACATCGACATGATCGACAACCATATATGATGCTGTCAGTCGCTGCTCGTCGGACGATGTCTCTTCGTTTTGTTGAGGTCGGATTATTGGCAGAGAATGAATTTGTTGTTCGTTTACGATGAGGAGGGGGAGGAGGAGGAGGGGGAGGGGGTTGTAACGTACAATAGTTGTGTGGCGATGCATTTGAGGATAGTTGCTGGCGTTTTTTTTTTGTTTGGTTGTTTGATTGGTTTGTTGGTTAGCTAGCAGGATGGTTGGCTAATTTCATTTCGATACCGGTTAAGCAATTTTAGCGTGAAATTACTGAACATTCAGATCAACTGACAAATCGGCAACAACGATAGCGTATAAATACTTGTAATCTCGAGTGAAACGGATTCTTTCCGAGTGACTTCCTTAGAAAATGAAGTCGATCGGAGACTGTTTGATGGTCTGGAAACGGAAGAGTCGATTAAAAGGAAACACGATCCGTAAATTCGTAGAATTGGAAAATGTAGACCATGTCGAAAGGAAGAGTTGCAGAATGGTTGTATGTGTGAATGTGTGAATGAGTCAATTATTGAATATTTAATAATGTTTATACGGTTTGGTTAATCTTGTCTTAGACTTCGAGAGGAATTATTTGGACGTTATGAAGAAAAAGAAAGTCGAAACATTCCAAACACAAGCGAGAAACATTTCACTGAGCCGACGATAGCAACAACAGCAACAGCAACTTATTTTTACTTCGTTGTAATGTGTAATATGCTTTTTGGCTCATTTGTATCAATTACTGGTGTTGGTAATGGTAACTTCCACCCGGAGGACCTCGATGATAAAAAATCATCTAAAGTGTCAAGATTTTTCTATGTTCCAGAATGAAATGTGTCGGAAGAGGACTGACAATGCTCGTTTGCTCTATAAGCTTTATAAGCTTAATTTTTTATAATTTCGTAACTTTTAATTGCAAATAAAGAATAACAAATACTTGCTACTAATTATTAATAAGTTATTTACTTAAAACGATGTATTCACAAGATGATCCTCCCTTCTCTGACGTTGACCACTCCTATTTTGGTAAAAGTTTTTAATTGTATTTTATACTTTCAAATAAAATTTCGTTTTTATAGGTTTAACCATTCCAGAGATATTCGATGTTAAACAATTTGTGATATAGTAAGTAGGTATGACACTGGTCTGATTTGGTCCATTTTCGCTACCACATAGTTTGTGATGACATAAAATATGCATATCAAATTGCATAAAGATAGATCTAATCATGACGAACAAACAGATAAACATACTGGCAAACAAAAAAACAGACAACTGGACCTGACTCTATAGACTCGGGAAGTTCTTAGCATGGATATACATAATTTTCTATACTTGTCACGCCTTCTTTAAAGCGTTACGAGTGGAGAACAAATTTAATACACCTTCATCCCTTCGGTAAGAAAACCCTTTGTAAAAATCCCTTTGTAAAAAAAGCTCGGAGTGATATCTGAGAATATATAACAATATTTACATTTTTTATTATACGATAAGTCAATTGCCGGTCCTCGTCGAATATCATTAGTTCAAATCGATCACTATCGTTATCGAATTAAGTCAATTACAGACACAGTTTGAGGGAGGATGCGGGTGGTAAAATATTTGTTACGTTATATATTGTGGTTAACATTGGAATCAAAAGCAATTATGACGGACGGGACTCGACGGCCACCCAATATTTTCAAATGCAATCTAATTTTCACACCGATAAATATTTGATAAGGAAAGCAATTTGCCAATGGGTCAACATATCGTTGCGACAAAAAGGGATTGTATTGTCGCTGCAAAAACACCCACAATAAAGTTTTATCAGACGTTCTTTTACTGGTTACGCTTTTTCATTCTAACTGTCTGTTTATCTATTTATCTATCTCTAACTCTATCAACCCTCCGCCCTCCGTTGGTGTTTATAAGTCTGACTTACTCTTACTATTTTATTTTTTAGCGAGAGAAAAAGAGAAGGTACTACACTCGTGGTCCCGTTAGTTAACAGCTCGTGGCATTTAAACAATGTGTCCGTCTGAGGGAAAAGTGAGAAGGAAAAAAAGGGAGGGCAGGTTAATTCTGCATTGTTGTCAAATAATTAAGACCTCAGAAATTATATAAAAAAATATTTAAATTTTTCCATATCAATTGTTTCGTCTTATATTCAGAATAACATTGAGGGTATCCTACGTGTCTTCCTTAACTAGGTGGAAACTATTAAAAACGCTAATAAAAGACTATTATAAAAAATTAAAACAGCTACATGGGCAACTGCAATGCAAGAAACGACGATGAAATTAATTGAATTATTTTCCGATATTATTCGAAAAAATCACTCTGTTTCATAACGGCGACATTTTTCTTTTATACTTAACGAGAGATTGATACAAAAGAAGCCTTTCAATGGCCAACACTTAAAGCAGTATGTCTATTTAAATGCCGACTTGGGCATTAAACCTACCAAAAGCCTTTGTCGTTCAAAACATTAGTGATCTTCATTCGAGTGATAAAAAATTCTAAAGGAATTAATTTAGTTTCGCTATTTAATTTATGGTGGCGAGTGTTGATACAACATGATACTCAATAACGCAGTTGATTTCGAGAATTGCTCGTAAGGATGGTAGTATTAAATCAACTACGGACCTATCATCTTAACTCACTACACTTTTTTAACGCAACTGCTTTATCGGCTTCATATAATCTGTATAAATAGTTTGTCGCTATTGCGCACAAGATGGCAGCACGTATTCTTCACATCGAGCTCTTGCACCGCTACAGAATCGGCAATAGAGACAGACTAATTTTGTTGGTGTAGACTTGTCTTTCTAAATACAAGTATTAATATGTTCTAAAGTTTTTTAGTTTTTTTACATATTTACTTGACCGCTAAAAAACTGAAACAGATGCATGTAAATGATGGCTAGACCTGGTAAGTTTTGAGTTGAAACGTGAATCCATTTATAGTTTAGTCGAATGGGATTTGGAAGTAACTCAGAATAATAAAAAAATAATTTGATCAAAAGGAACACCTTCAATCTCTTTTAAACTCAATCAAAGTTCTCTGAAATTCTTTAAGAATTCATGGACGTATCATACAAGTCAATCCACACGTATCATACAAGTCAATCAATTAGCAATTTCTCACATGCGTACAGTCAAAATCATTTTGAAAATAATCCCTTTTTCAATTATGACACAGGTATAGGACTTACCTTTAACTGGTAAAAAATTTACTCTTAAATGGATCAGTGCTTTCTAAACTCCGAACGCTATTTCCACAAACGTTAATTTTTGTCGCAAAACACGCTTAGGAGGAACATGCCTTTTCGTTATCGGTTCATGATTGATTCGTCCTTCGGCAATTGATGCTCACGAATGCTATATAGCCTCTTCGATTACACAGCGTTTGTTGCCGGTATTACAGTTGCTTACTGTTGTTGCTGCTGGCGTTGGTGTTTATCGTTGCCGCTTTTATTGCTTTTATCATTATTATTAGTCAAGAAAGCCACAAAAACGGCAATTATTCTTAAGTGCAGTATTAATTTTGTTTTAAATATTCCCATTGTTTTTTTATTATTTGTGATAACATTGTTGTTGTTGTCACTGTTAGAGGCAAACTGTTACGATTTGTGTTAGTAGTAAAAACAACTAATGTCATCGTTAACGAAATCTACCGTTATGTTTGTTATTGTCGTGTGATTATCGCCAAGATTAATTATTCGCTAATAATTTGTCATTAGACAGTTATAAACAACTCGATACTGGTATCCTTCTCCCCATGTTTTTTTTTAATTTTTATTGTAATTGATTTAATTGCATTCTAGTTATTGCAATAAAAACACGTTCCGCCATGTTTTGTCAATTGGACTGCTGTTGCACCGCATGATGAGAAATATATACATACACATCCACCCCCAACACACTTTGCCGACGTTGTTATGATTCAAAGAGTTATTAATTCAATTTAAATGAGTCGCGTTGACAAGCGATTATCACGATAAGAGGAGGATAATTATGATTACTCTCGTTACGAAGAATTTGCTTATAATAAATTAATTTCGATAATAATTCAATTAACGCGCTTATGCCTGCTCACGCGCACTTTGACGAAAGAAAACTTGTGGAATGAATTAAATGCGTTCGTGAGAAAAGAAAAAAAATGGAGAGTACGCAAATAATGATCATGGGTTCGTGTGAAAGTTCGGTCCATAGATAGATATTAATTGCAAGGCTTAAGTCAAGAGCTTACAAGTTCTTCGAAAAATACTTTTTTTACTTTCGCCTGTTAGTACTCTCGCTCCTGACCCCAACAAGCAAAAAAAACTTTGTCGCTCTCCCCT
The DNA here is from genome assembly GCA_963966595.1 of Physocephala rufipes. Lineage (NCBI taxonomy): Eukaryota > Metazoa > Arthropoda > Insecta > Diptera > Conopidae > Physocephala > Physocephala rufipes. The sequence goes on from OZ016505.1 coordinate 3,932,147, forward strand.
GGGGGCGCGGCTGGAGCCCCTTGAAATTTCAAATAAAAATGCCTATACTTATTAAACCATTAGAGATATTGATTTGATTTTGGTATTGTTGGAAACGCTTTCGTAATATCTTTGATTTATGTAAAACAGTCTTTTATCGATATCCCCATAGTTTTCAAGATAAACGCTGCAATACCTTTTTACTACTTTTTTTAAGCCCAAAATAATTTTTTCTAAAGAAAAATGTGTAATTAATACATACGTATTGTCTGTATATAAGTTAGCGCCAGTTGCGAGCTTAATTGCAAAATTTATTTAATTTCGATCGGTGATTTTTTTTCGCACGCGCGATTTTTCTTAAAAATTTTTCAGTTTGAGATAAGCGTCGCAGGGGGAGCATTTAAATTTCGAATTTGCAAATATAAGAATATATTATGGCAGACATGAAGTGTTACCATGCGTGCAAAATTATCAAAGTGTATGATAAGGAAATTGAAAAAAGTAGTTTTTATCATACAAAAAATGCGTTTTCTCCGTAACTACTGCACCGATCGAAATTAAATAAATTTTGTAATTAAGCTAACTTATATACAGACGATACGTATGTATTAATTATACATTTTTCTTTAGAAAAAATTATTTTGCGCTTAAAAAGGTAGTAAAAAGTATTGCAGCGTTTATTTTGAAAACTATGGGGATATCGATAAAAGGCTGTTTTACATAAATCAAAGATATTACGAAAGCGTTTCCAACAATACCAAAATCAAATCAATATCTCTGACGGTTTAAAAAATATAGGCATTTTTATTTGAAATTTCAAGGGGCTCCAGCCGCGCCCCCAGGGAAGGGCGACAAAGTTTTCTTGGCTTGTTGGGGTCAGGAGTGAAGGTACTAAGAGGGGAAATTAAGAAAAAAAATATTGGAGTAAATTGTAAGGGCTTGACCTGTTCCAAGTGCAATTTTTTTAAACGATGCAAGTGGATTTAAAAAATTAAATTAGCAGGTGTTTGGCAAAATGCGATCAGAAAATATCGAGATTTAGGTTAGGATTTTTATATAAAAAAGGGAACTTCATTTGGAAGATCTAGTGGAACCCTCGAGGCGGCCTTAGATCCGAAGAGTTACTGCATTTCAGATATGAGTTTTTTTACTTTTAACGGTTATCCAACAAAAATAAATTATAACTTTAGCAGAAGCGCCCTATAGGGCAAGTTTTGACGCTTCAAAGCAAGGGCTTGATTAGGCAATCTTTTGCTTATTTGTGTGTGTAAGAATCTAAACCAAGAAGTCTTCCTAAAACTCACCGCAGTGAACTCGACCGGTAGTATCGGGCATTTGAATCTGAGACACTTAGGGTGGTGAAATTATATGTATCTCATTCAGTGCGTTGAAGCATTGACGCCAAAGCCTTTAAAAGATAGTATTTTCGCTAAGACTCTTTTAGTAAACCTATTAGAAAGACGACGAAAATTCCCCAGACATTGACATTCCAAGAATTCCAAGCTGAAAGCTGAAGGAATTGTGTTCTCATTAGGATTTGGTGCCTTCTTATTGAAAAGCTCGATATACGTTATTGCCAACAGGTTCTACTTTCGATCCTTATTCGTGGTTGCTTAAATTATTCGAAGAAGCTTCAGAGACAGACATAACAAAATTAAAGGAAACTAAATGAACAAATGTCACAAGGGATCACTTTTGCATCCTGCGTATTACGCGTTTAATTAAGCAGCTGGAAGACCCTGGAAACTTTTCTCAGAGTTGCAAATAATGCAAAGAACTTTTAACTTTTTTCTTTTATTTCCTCACTCTCAATCCGCCCCTTTCTACCACCTCCTAGCTTCCTCACCATAATCCTTTCTTTCTGCTCACCGGCAGGAATGCGTGTTCGGCTTGTAGCAGTTGTTACTGGAAAATACCATTCATTAATCTAAAATATTCACTCAATACGCTCTCACTAGCCGCTAACCGCTAACGGATAACGCTAGCAAAACAGCCAGCCAGCACCGTAAAATGGACGTGCGGACGTACCAATGCACCGACCATCCAAAATACTTAGCATAGCGATCGTGGTTTGAGTGGCCGGCCACTAAGTCTGGCAAAATGTGTCTTTGATGTCAGGCCGCTACCGGCTACAAATCGCTTTCATCAAAGAAACCAACTGTTGTCATTCAAGTCATCTGAGTCGTTCGTTGTCGCGCGGTATTCGTCTTGCGTTGTTTGTCCAACGGATCGTTTTAATGTTGAAGTCTGTCATGTGGATCAAAGGAAAGCCTTAAGAAAGAGAAAGAAATAGAAGAAAAGTTTTAAAAAGAAGGCGAGTAAGTTGATCAATCAGTTTTTTTAATACTCATACTTTTTTGCATTACTCTTGTAATACTCTTGACTTCAAGGGTCTTAAGTGACTCCCGAAATGACTTCTTTTAGTTGAAACAAATTGTGAAAATGCACGTGATCTGCTCTCGGAAGGCGATAAAAAGCCAACTCGTGCATCGGAGCTCTCGAAAGTAAGCATTCCACGAATTGACAAGCTCGGCAAACATGCGCTGCGACGCGACTTACGACGTCACTTCTCTTCAAATCGTAACAGCAGTTCGTAAGGTAAATTACGGATCAGGAGGAAGGATGGCCAAAAGAGGCCTAACGATGGATAAATGAATGGCCGGCCGACCAGCTGTCTAAAATGGTCAGACAAATAATGTTATATAGATGGAAGAGTAGACGGATGGGTTGATGGTTCGAGGTATGGTTTGAGTCTATTTCAACGATGGAATTTCTAACGAAAGGAAATACTTGCAATTCCCAACAGAGATTCATTGGTACCATCGTTTCGCTTAACGCATCTTCCAGTTACTTAGAACTCTGCGACCATTTGAGCGAATTGGACGAAACGTTAAACTTAAGAACGCTTAGAACGCACTTCAATACTTCGTAGATATTTTCTTATAATTCGATGATGGCGGTGAAGATGGCGGAGATGTGATGTCTTGGAGGTGCAGCGGCAAGAATTTTATTGCGCTTTGGCGGTTCAATTGGTTGAAAATCTTTCTTACCTGTTTTCCGCCAACATTGCGATACAGATTTCCCAAATATCGGTTGAGGCCTCTGATACACTGAAACTTTGGTTACTTTGGCTGACCTTTAGCGTCTACTTACAGCGTTTCCCTTCGTGACACTTCTTATAGTTTAAAAACTTAGAACGGGACTCATAGATTATGGTTTAAACAATTTGTGGACATACTGTCTGTTTTAAACCACTTGGTATCTTGGTCTTATCGATATTCACACCAAGATTATTATTATTATTATTATTATTATTTCCGATCAGTTTAATCTAGAATCGAGGTAGGGGAGGTAAACTGCGTTAGTGTTTTCAATTCAAAACTTAAAATGAATTTCTGTTTAAATCCAAATCTTATCTAATGATTCTCGCGCATAGTTTCTCAGAATACAAGACACATTCTGTTTTCCTTCCGAGGAGCGAATCTCCTCTAATCACACCTAACCTCTTTTCTGCTTTCTTTCCCGGCTAGTCTGTCCCCACTTGCTCGTCTTGGCTTACTGAAAGTAAGTCTTTCGGAAGAAAGAGTTCGATCAATTCAAACAAAACCTATCGAGCTGAAATTAATCAAAAACCAGACAATAATACCGTCACACACGTAGAAAAGGAAGTAGAGAACTACAAAAACAACAGAAAAATCCACAACTACAAAAACAACGTAAACAACACCAACAACATTCCTAACATCACGTTAGGTGCTACTGACTATATAATTATAATGAGAAGAAGGGCATTACTCCGTTTTGGGTATTGTCTCTTTTCGTCGGATTATTCGGAGTTACATTGGGTGTGTGTGTATCTGCGTGTGTGTGCAGTCATTTTAACGTATTTAAACATAATTAAACGCAAATAATTTGTAGTTCGGTCACTGAGCACAAGGATCAAGAAGATCCGGAAGAAATTGATAATGATTAAAAAATAAAAAAAAACAACTACCGGCAAGTTTTTCGAATTTTCCGAAGAGACCCGGGAAGCTGACCCGTCTCCAGAAACATTCAGATCGTTATAATTTATTCCTATTCAAACCTAAATATTTCAAAGCAACTAGGAAAGAACTAGAAAGAGAAAAAAACAACTAGATAGAATAGACAGAGCTATTTGAGACGTCCGATATACGAACACTCACGCCGCTAACGACAAATAATTATAATAATTACGTGTATCTGATAATTACGTACGATCTAAGGGATGCACGAATGGGGATGGACATACGGTTTTGTTACATGAATAGAAAATAAAACATATACTCATGTACGGGCACACGCACATAGACACATGCCTGTATTGAATTATTTATTGAGAAGGGTCGGTCGATGGAGTCGGACAACGGTAGGCGTCGCATGACATACGACAGGTTGACAAAGGACAGGCCTGAAAACTGAAAACAACTGGCCATTAGATTGTCCATTCGAATCGGCCAAATGTCTGTCTTAATGTCATTCTATCTATCTCTCTCTCCACTCTACCTTTTTCATTCTGGCTTTAACGTTATTGGATATAGATAGAGTATTCTTCTTCTTCATTGTGTATACGTGTCCTTCTACTTAGTCGTCTTTTCTACTTTCGTTGGGCGTGCATCATCGACTAGTTAATGTGACTTCCCGGCTGACACTAATTATGCATTATCCTACCCCAAAATCGACCCGATTCCTTGGTGTTTTTGTCCCCTTCCTCTGAGCACAAAAATGATGGCGTGTAGAAATTAAGCAAGCAATCGATCATCTGAAGGTTTTCAGAAACTATTTTACGAATTTAAATTTTAATAATTTTTGGGATTTTATACATTCATTAAACCTTGTATTTTTTAGCTTTTTTTAAAAATCTTTTAACTCCACAATTTCTTCAAGACTTCCGCTCCTTTCTCTGATCTATTTTACACTCTTTTCGTTTTAATTCTAGTTTCGGATTTATTGTATTTTCATTTTTATTGATTTATTTTGACAAATACATTAAATTTATACAAATATCTTCAAGGCAAACCCTTTTGAAATCCGAACAAACATCAACTAACGATGTCTCAATTTGTTATCGAGTCTTTTAAAAGATAAAAATCAAATGCATAAAAGCATCGCTATTATTATTGTTACCCCCACAACCTCTCCCTCTCCCTGTAGGTTAAAGCATAACTCGCTCTATCATCTCTTTTTTTTCAACAGCCCAATCCTCCACTTTCACCACCCACTGTGCTCACCTACTCCAAAAAGAAATAGTGCCCTTGACAAAGATTTCTCTCCCTCCTGTTTCCTTCTCTTCCACTTCACTTTTTTTGGAATCAAAAGCCCGAGATGACAGAAAACGTATGTCGCTGGCGCGTAATGGAAATCAAGCGACGCATTTGTTGAAAATGCTTTTCGAGAATGTTAAGGCATAAAATGATGACGGGGATGATGATGGGAGGACTATGCGTTCGTGGTGTTAACTTAATTAGACAACAATGGCCACAAATTGAGTTCGTGGCTCGTTAGACGATTGATGACGTCAACGAGAAGAACAACGGGAGTAATGTAAAACGGGGGCAATAAAACGACGGGGGCAATAAAACGACGGGGGCATTAAAACGACGGGGGCTATAAAAACAAGGCGGGGCAGCTGAATTAAGGAGGACGACTGTAGTAACGATAATAATGATGATGATGATCATGATGAACACAATGCTTTGTTAATGATGGTTTGTGATTGTTGAAATCATTGAGGCTGATAATCTGAAGCACGTGCTTGCGGACAGCAAAGTCTTTTGCTTTTACTAAGAAAGCAATTTCTAATCGAAACAATTCGATTGGACCTAAAACTAAATAGAAACAAAAGGCTGGTGGGGTGTGAGAAAGAAGTGAGGTTTAGTTCTTCTCGATATTTAATAATGATTTTATAAAATAAAGCTAATGGTGAAAATAACACCAACAACGTTTGTCTCTTTACTAAAAACGATAATGGATTAGGCAACTTAAGTGACTTCATTAATGACTATTTAATATAATTTTTTCGCAGTGACAAAAAAAGGGAATGCCTAAAAGGTCTTCGGTACAAATTTCCAAAGAAAATCTTCGCATAAATCATAACATCCTTCCGAATCCTCACAATTATCGATCACAACTAATCCGTTATCCGATAGACAGTTTTCCATTGTCGCCAAAATGTCAACTAATAAATTATTACTCCTTATTACCATCCTTTGCACCGAGGCTAAAAGATGTAATGCCTCGACATTTCCGTAGATCCATTCTATTGATAATTTTATGAATTCAAGATAAACGAACACACGCCCGACTAATATGGATGTGAGAATGTACGCAGGAATAAGTGAATGTATGCTTGAATGAATTAGACGGTCGGTCAATTGTTAAAGATTCAGATCATTGAAACGAACGCTTGCCCAATCATTTCCATTCAAAATCAATAACAGTCACACAAAGGAAAAACACGACAGCTATTTCACAATATCTGATATAAACAACAAAGCCACAACAACAATAACGACAACCATACCAACAAAAGCAACAACTGAATTGTGTAAATCATGCATTAAAACCTATTTGTCTGAATTCTTACTGTTTGACAATTTTGTGGCAATTGTTAAGAAAGAAAGAAATAAAAAAAGGATCAGACGGCGGCACGACTAACTGAATATTGTTAACCTCATCTAAAGTCGAATCCATACTCCTTAACTTCATCATTATGTAAGAGAGACTGCTGCCTTAAATTTTGGGTTTAAAACAACCCTAAGCGGGCCATGAACGAGTCATGCCTGACTTTTCGTCAATATGCATAAAACGCTTTGAGTACTATATGACTTTTTTGGTAAATATGTTCGTGTATTTTTTGTTGCTGACTTATAAGCGACTTGTCGTTAATGAGTTTCTTCAGTTCGCGCTTATACTACTCATTTTTTTATAGTTTCCCACCGCGTATGCATCGTCATACGACGCAAGCGACATCCTTCACGCTAGAACGCACAAGCTCAATATGCCTTAATCGGTTTTTGATGATTTTATAACGAGACCGACTTCAATGGTATCCAATTTAACGGCATTCGGCAATTGCCGAATATCATAACTTTGCCCGCAAGAATTCTTTTATGAATTATAAAAAGAAGGGAGCAATTTATTTTATTTAACGCTTCACATGACATTGATCGGGCGAACGAGCATTGGACGGTTTTTGAGATACAGCTATTCGCAGATTTGCGCGATCCTTTTTGCAGAAATGTGTTTGCAGAAATTTCAACTAAGCAGTTACGACGCTAATAAAGGTATTGCGTTCATTAGTGTTCAGTTTATTCGTATCAGCTAAACAACCTTTACAGAATGGGTAAACAAATTTATGAAAAATCCTCTCACTAAGAAATATTGTTTCTATGCGTACAACTTTTTTTTGCTAATTCACATTTTTTATAATATTAGATTTCTGGAATATCCTAAAAAACAAAGTTAATTGCAAGTTAATTGCAAGAAAATTGCGTCAAAAACAAACCCTTTGAAAACCAATAATTTTACTTATGCGTTTTATTTTGTGTTTAAACGCTCAAATTATTTTCTGATTTTCAAACCACCCAAGTCCATCCACGGGCTTCTTATTCATCAAAACTTTTAAATAATTTTCTTTGATTTTATGTTTGAACTAAAAATAAGTTCGAAAACTATAGTTTAAAACTTTTTCTAATGACAGAAGTTTCCTCTTTCAATCAATTTGAACTTTTCTTTTGTCGCCATAAATATTTTTTTTTTAATTTCTTTCGTTTTTTTCGATTTTTTCCGGTTCGTTAAACTTGTTGTTTACAGGGTGCAGTTTTTAATATTTATTAGGTTAGTCTTTTTGTATAATAAAAATTAGTAGAATATCGAGACTTTGAATTATAAAGAAACATCTATGAAATAGAAAAATGAAATTATCAAACCTTGAAATCAAAAATTTAAATCTATTATTAAAGGTTTTTAGATTTTATAATAAAAACAAACCTTTTAAAATTATTCTGTTGTAAAGGCAACTTATTTGTTCTTTGCATATTTTATATTTTGAAGCAATTTAATATGTGTTTAACATCAGAATTAATAGAAATTAATTTAATTCGAAAATTTCAAATATTTCAAAATATTTTTAACATATATTGAAAAATAATAGCTAGAAATTGTTATAATTTTTAAATTATTTCCTATCGAAAAAAAGTTATGAAAAAATTATTTTAAATATTTTTACATTTCCACAAATCGCCTGAAAGTTCTTGGAGAATTCTAGAATACAAATGCTAATTAAATACGAGATACCAAAAATTTTTTTAACAGTTAGAAACATTGCCATAGAGAAAATGACACCGAGATCGAAACCTCACTTTTCCGAAGTCCAAATGCTATCAATTTTTAAATAACTTTTTGTTATGAAAAGAAAATGTTCTAAGCAAACCCTGTTTTGGCTCAAGTGACCAAACCCTCTATGGCATACTTTATTACAAAGACATTTTCTTATGAGCCACAATGACCATGCGGTTAACTTTCACAAAAGGCAACGTAAGAAAGAAAGTGTAAGAAAATATAAAATAACTAAAAGTCGGAACGAAGTCGAAGCGTGTCAACAACTACAACGACATAATCAGCCATACTTAATACAGCACATGCACGTATACACATATACACTCACTCACTCTTCATATACATGCACTTTGTGGTTGGCCACATTGACTGGTTGGTTCGTTGGTTGGTCTAATTCAACCCTCATTTAAGCCAAGTTTTACTTGAGCATTGATTCCTTGAAGTCCTCTAATTTCTTCTTCTTCTCTACCGCTTTATTTCTTTGTATTTGCGCCGAGGCAAGGGGATGGATGCTTCAACCGAATATGGTGGTAAACCCCGGAACACTTTGCGTTTGAACTTATTTGTTGCCGTTTCGACTTCAGTCAAAGGAAATGAGAAAATGTGTTGGGAGACAGAGGGGTGACAAATGCACAAAATGATTGACAACCACAAGCGCAATACAATCAAATTTGAAATGTCAAGAAAAACTGTCAGAGAATGATAAAAATGTCCTTAATCCTGGTGGTTGTCGCGACAAAAGCATGTTTCGAAATATATAAATGCACGAGAAACACGAAATATGCACAAGCAACGCATGCAAGATACGGGTGTAAGTGAGACCATATTCATGAACCCAATCGAGATGTAAAAAAATTTATGTTTAGTCATGAATTATGGGTAATAGCTCTATAATCCTCTATGAAAGTTATTTATGAAGGACCTTTTTCTAATTTTGACCTCGACTAACTCAAAATTCTGCGACCTGTTCCATCCCGAATCATTAATAATCTGTTTAATATACAAATCATCTACATTGTACACTGCCGTCTAGTGATTTTGAGTATTGCGCCATATAAACGTATTCGTACTTATAGAAGCGACCTCTTGTCGCTTGTCAATGCTATCAGTGCAAACTGGATATCATGTGGCCATTGTGTTGCCAGTCAATCCAGATCTGGTCGTCAGATAAAGATCCTTGAACCCATAGAACAATATATCTATCAATCGCATTATGTCCTTTCCTTCTGATATTTATGCCATTTTCGCGTTGGGTTACCTTCTCGTAGGATAAGTCTATTCTATTTTATATGAGACTGTATGTATGCGCGCACGTGTTTGTGTGGGTGTATGTGTGTGTGTGTGTGTGTGTGTGGCGGTAATTATGGAAATGGGTATGTTGCGGTTGTCGCAATATATTGTGGTTAGAATCCCCAGCAGAAGATTGAGCGTGGGTTATGTTTTAGCTGTTATTGCAGTTGTTACTGCTACCGCTGTTAAAAGCCGTGTTAGTGTTGTTGTTGTTGTTATTATTACTATTAGTATGACACCCAATCTGGTTTCTACCATTGTCGCAGACAGTTGTTGTTATTGTTGTTGTTATTATTATTGCTAAACACGCATCTTGTACAATTTGGGCGTGTCTGAACAAAGCACACTACATTTGCTTTGCAACAAACCAAACAACAGAAGACCGAACTTCTCTATACAGTCACACACATGCACAAACAAATACACGCACATAGCCATCTACAAAAAGGGAATTCCTTATAATTTTGTTGGAAAAATTATTAAAAAAGCTGAATACGTCATCCTTTTAATTTAGACTTAAATTTGTTGGAATTCTATTGTAATTATTTACGATGGCATTTTTTATCCTAATAATTTATTATTGTCGCTTTTATTGTCGTTTTTGTTCTCGTTCCTTGTTCTATTTCTATTCTTGTTAACGTTATTGGACCGACAATTTGTTATTACTCGCTTTCGATGCTTAAGAAGTTCAAGTTGTTTGTTTAGTTATGATTAAATTGTTGTTTTTTTTTCGTTTTTTTTACTCTTATTGAGCAAACAACGAAAGAAACTCCAAGAAGGATAATTTTAATAACACGTAGAAAATTGTCAAAAAATGTATAAAAATCTAAATCATATCTGAATACGTCCTATCACAATATCGTAGTCACAATATCGTAGGACATCTCGGCATGAATCACAGGATGTTATACGCTCTTGTTTCTTAACAAAGACTAAACCTTTCTTCAAGATCGATCGTTAACAGATTTTTTGGTTCAGTTTTCACTTTATATTCGCCTCTCTTTTGTAAAATAAATCCTTTTTATCACTTTTTATTCGGTGCACCACAATAAAAATCTCCTGATTTTTTTTCGCTGCAACGGATTTATAATAATTTTAGTTGTTTAATTTTAAAAGGCGTATATGCACAGATCCGGGGACTATCCCATGCACATAAAATATAAATAATATCCTTCGAAGGGATATAAGTGCTTAAGCATTTTAATTATCCTTCCTTGTCACGAAAATTTTACTGAAAATTAATTAATATTAAATATATATGACGTATTTGTTTGTATATACTAATACTATTGTTTACATATACTATTATATTATTATATTAATTTGCTTACATAAACCTTTACCAGATTTTTTTAATTCACATTTTCTTAATTCAAATTATCGATTAATTTCTCGAACTTCAAACTTCAGAGTTTTTTTTTTTGCTCTGAATATTTAGTTAATCAATTTTAATTGCAGCCTCTAATTAGAATACATATTGCCATGATATGGCTGAGAAAATGTTACATATGTGCTATGTCGTATTTTGTGCAGTCAACAAAAAATTGGAGATGAAAAACAATTAAATAAATTTGACATTTATAAACAATTTTACATTGAGAAAATCTGGGTTAAGTTAAAAAATATCGCAGTTTAAATTAGACTTTAGTACTGCGTATTACTTTAGATTCATATTTAATTATACGCATACTGCCCAACAAAAACTAACACAAATAATAGCAAATAAGAACGTTAGTTTCGGTCTAGCTGAATCTTATATACTCTACACACGTAATACAATTTAACAGTTTGATTCTAAAAGCTAATAGCATATGCTCATTTTTGAAGGATACGCATTTTTATACTCGAACAATTCATTTCACAAGCTAAAATATTGACTTATAAGTACAAATAAATTCGTACTAGCTTAAACGGTAGACGTGTACATGGTCAGACTTCGAGCATTTTCAATACCAAACAGGTTGGACAGACAGAGAATATTCACGCCAATTCATGACAATTTATTCGTTGGATCAAATGGATTGTATCGTGATTTCCTCAGAAAAGCATAAAAACATTAAAATGTATCAACAGACAGAAAGACAAATGGACGGACAAGATTGTGTAAAAAATGTCGACATTGATGTATAATGCGATTTTAGGTAGGATAATACATACTTCTCTGTATCTGTCATGCCTTCAATGCCATTAGTGCTTTATAAATGGGAGCCAAATATTCCCTTAATTCTAACACACTTCAGGAGTAAGGTATGAAAACAAAAAATGGCGAACATCTTTGCGCATGAATCTTTTGAATCCCGTTTATTCAGCATTTTGTTTACCGATGATTGGACTGGGTGACGGCTAGACGGACGGACGAGCATCTATTTTTTTGTCGAAGTAGAATATAAGACACACTCTGGCAACCAACAACAACAACAACTACAATCATACAAAAAGGTTAAAAGTATGAAAATTTTATGAGCTTCAGTCACGGAAAATGAAACGAATCGAAATCATGCGCGTGCAGCGAATGCGAATGAAAAATGAAGGGGGAAAAACGATTCGTGAAGTGAGGTGAGTGAGCGAGTGAGTAAGTTTATGAACCAGCGGTGTGCTATTATGGCTATTTTTGTTGCTGGTTGGCTGTTGGCTCTTGTTGTTAGCTTGATGTTTGTTGTTTGTTGCTGTTTCGTTGATGTTCTTGTTTTTAGTGTTGTCGACTTTGAAACCTCTTATAAGCCCGAATGTGCCTTGGTATTCATGGATCTTTTTTCTTCAATCTGCCATAAAAGCTAAAGCAAATGGGAGAAGTAGGAAAAAAATCAAATAAGAAAAAGTGTAGAAGGCAGAAGTAGGAAGCCGAAAAGCTAAAAGAAGCCATCAAAACGAATAATTTTTCATAATGGCGTTCATCAAATTGTTACCTGTTCCGCTGGCTTCACTGTTGGCGTTGTTGTTGCTGCTGCTGTTGCTGTTGTTATTGTTGTTATAAACGTTTATGCCTTCGCAAGGCTTGACTCAGTTTTTCTCCATTTTTTAGTTTTACAATCGATTTACTTTAGTGCATTTTTTGCTATAATTCCACTATTGCCAGCTTTGGCAATTGATCGTATTCGTGAATTTACTCGAGTCATAAAAACGCAATGGGTGTGCGGCAAGTTTTTTCTTCTATTTTCCTGAAAGTAATCCAACGGATTTTTTAAAATCTTCACTGAAAGTCTTTTAAGGTCTCACGCAGTGAAGTAAAAAGTTGATCGATATGTGAATCAACCAATCAGTCATCTCCCTTTCTCTCTCTCTCTCTCTGTCCTTCGCTTTCTCAATATACATTCCATAACTTTAACATTCTACTCATATCGTCATAAACCATTTCGTCATTCCGTCATTCATCCATCCATCAATTTCGTTCTTCATTTCCATAGAAATGTGCGAAAATTATATGTTTTGAAGTTTTAACAAAATTGCATGCAAGTCGCCACCATAGCCACCATAGCCGCCACCATCATCACCCTCTCCATCGCCATCTTCTTCACCGATAATATCTTGCTTTCGTGCCGCCAATGCGCCTCTATCCCTCTGGGGAAATGATTTTTTTTATAAGAAAACAGAAATCGAGCATGATCTCTTCCCGGACCATCGTCAGCATTTTTTTTTCCTGTGATGGCCTTCGTCGTTTCTGTGATGGCGTGGTTAAGCTTTTGCCATTTTTCCATTTTATTTGCCAAGCCTTTTACATATTTTCAGACCGCGATGCAAAGAACATATTTGCTTAATTTGAGTGTGTGTGTGTACATGCGTTTTTGTGTAACTTGACAGCCATTTTTAGAAAAAACTGAGATATGAAACTTGTAAAAGGTTAATTTTTCTAAATTAAATAAAATTATTTTGTTTTTTTCCCTCCAAGATTTAAAATTTCCTCCTTCTAAAATTTAAAAACACTAAACTTTTCATTCGCCTTAACCCTTATCTAGCCTATGAATAAATTCAGACTGAAGAATAAAATTTAATTCTAGGTTTTAAACTTAATAAACTCTAAATTGAAAATCGTTAACCTTTATCAACACAAATAACTGTGTTATTGTTTGTGTATTCCTTTTATTGCACTTAATGCATATAACATTTTTGTAAAATAATCAAAAATTGTCCTTCATATCATGCAATTCTGCAACAACAACGCCAAAAACAACGATGATATGACTAATTATTATTTATGCACGATTAAGTGATTAGATAAAAAGCAACACATACCGAAGTAAACCATAATAAAGTGATATAAATGACACCATTAAAGTTCATCACTTTCTATATCCTTTCGAAGTTTATCACTTATTGTTAATTTGTTTGTTACCATCTCTTTTATTTATTTAACCTCCATTTGATTCTGAAAAACTAGACAGAAACGTTAAAAAAAAAGAATGGAATTAACCCTGCCTTTCGAGTTTTTTATAATAAATGAAATTAATTGAAAAGAAAGAATAGTAATGTAAATATTTACTACACCGAAGCTTTCACTCACAAATTTACTACCAAAAGAAATCATCATATATCGGTCGGTCTCAACAAAATTGTCTCCTATGAAATCAGAAAATGGCACGGATTATGACACGTCGTTTAAATCAGTTTGTCTAATTAAATTAAACTCCAAAATATCTAATGTAAATTTGTTCTGGAATCCTTATGTAATGCTGCATAAAATCTGTCAAGAGACTTCAACAGGAAAATATTGTAGGATTCATTCTTTTCTTATTCATTGAGTAAAACGATTAAATATTAAAAATTTAATCAAACACCATTGTACTGGAAAAACTCAACTTTATACAGATAAATTTTAATTGTTTCGTTTTTCTTGTAAGGTCATAACACAACCCAAGCCTTAAAGGGTTAACCAAGTTCGATGTACGTGATGTGTGAATACTAAATGACTACAAATAATGATTATAAGTAATAAATAATAGTCATAAATTATATACAATTAACGAAATAAATTGCATTTTAATATATCGTTTTATGAAAATGTCTCTAAAAGCGTCAAAATGAAATTGAGCGGTTGAAATAATATTGTACTGTAGAAACAAATGAAGATATAAATGAAATCACTAAAATTATAGAATATAAATGTAAATATGTACTAAACAAGGATTATGTAATAGAGAAAGGATAATTTTAATTTATTAAATATAATGAATAAACAAAGACGTTGCAACTAAAATAATATAAAAATGTGCTCTCAGTTAATTTATTTAGAAATTAAATAAACAAGCACTACCAAGCAATAACTAAATACTTCTAATCAAAGAAATAACTAATCACTAAATCGTGCTAATTTCTATTTTTGAGAAAATGATTTTTATTAGAATAGTTTTAAAACAAAATTAAACAGATTCATTTAGTGGAATTTCTGCGATATTTTCTATCATAAAATCGTTATCATTTCTCGATTTTTGTTTTATCATTTCAAAGCTTTTTTCCCTAATTGGCATCTGTCAATTGGTATACGATTGTATCTTTCTATCTGTCTACGTCTAAGTCTGCCTTACATTTCCTACGAATTAATTCGAATGAATTCGAATTTTATTAAATTCTTTTAATTCCTCTCTTTCTAATATTTTATATATGTATTTCTTGATTTTATTACATTAAGTTCTTTCTCTTTCTTTACCCATATTTCCCCCTCTTTTTTCCCTTCTCATACATTGACCTTATAACTGAAATCGAAAACGTGAACTTATTTTGCCGCTATTAGATCAAATTCTTTTCTAATTGATTTTGTGGCAGTTCGATTAGTTTTTTTTATCGTTTATGCCCGTCGACGAAGTCGTCAAAGCCCTTGCGTTGACGTTGTCGATATTGCGTTGTTTATAACTGGCACTTGCAGCAGGTGCAGCAAAACATGTGCAGTAGCACTACCTGTGAAGACTTTTCGGTTAGTGGTGGCCACAAATACTGACATTCCTTCGTGAACAACAATAAAAATAAGATCGTTAATGATTCCAAACAATAAAATACAACATTATCTAAATTCTTGCGAATATCGTAATGATCGTGCAAGACACAGTCACAGGTTTCAGGTTCAGGTTCATTTCAAAGTAGTTTTTAGTAATCAAATAGTAAAAAATAGCTTGCTTTAATTAAGTTCGAGAACTAATAAAAATCGTGTAAATTACTGAAAGTCAGTTAATTTACAAATTATTTTATATGCAATAATTTAGAGAATGAGGAAGAAAATTGAAATTGAAAAAATATCAAGATTAAGAAAAAATTTAAAATTATTAGAAAGAAATTGATGATTCATTAAAGATAATTTATAAGATATTTTGCAATTAAGATTGCGCAGTATGGGTGAAGAAGAAAGAGAAGAAAGGTACGTATTAGCATCCAAATTAATTTTCTGAAAATATTAAAAATAAAAAAAGAAAATAAAAATAAAAAATATGAATAAAACTAAAATAAATCTAACATTTTCTACAGATATAATTTTCTAAATGAAATAAAATTTTAAAAAGTTTATATTAAACAACATTTTGCTTTGAAAAGTCTTAAACAATTATGATAACTGTCTGAAGAAAAATTGTACTTATTCAGATATTCTTTTTTAAAAAAGTTGTGTTTTCGAGAATTCTTTAGAAGATTGCAATTTTGATATTATATTTTTCCGGAAACGTTTTAATTCAGTAGCCCAATGAACAAACACACTCATAAACACACACGTAAAAATAACTCAAACAGAAGCATAAAAGAAATTTCGCAACTGACGGAAGGAGTCTTAGCAGAAATGGCGGCGCATGCAATACTACTCGAAATGTTCGTAATTCCGACTTAGAGGCAACAACAATGAGCTTCATTAGTTCTTTCTAATTCTAAAGCAAAAGTGTTTCTTGCCGCATGTAAGAAAATTGTTTAATTACATGGATTTATCAACAGTAAGAAATGGTAATGGAGCCACACACGCACACATGCTCATACACAGATAGACGAATAGACGATAGACAGACAGATACTCCAGTAGCTTGGATGGTTATAAAAGCCATGTGCGCGGCTATCATGTTACGGCAACGTAGGGTAGAACGTGAACGTAATGTAGCACTGACTCTTCAACAGCAGAACCAGACTAACGTGTCTCAGAGACATTAGTATTAGAGACATTAGTATTAGATTACAGATTGAAATTAGTATTAGAGATTCATACGACAGTAGGACGTAAACGAACTTTCGAGCTTTAGCTCCTTCTGCCTCCCGACGGTATACTTAACGGTAGTTCCGGGGGGAAACACAGTCTTGGGGGAGAGGTTTTAGCGGGTTAAAGTCCCGCACTCAGGCTTTTGATGCGTTCCTCTCATTTAAAAAAAAAAAAAAAAAACACAGATAGACGACTTGCATTCACAAATACAAGGAAAGATGCAGACATACCTATTTTGTGAAATGCTTGAACACTTACGTGGAATAGGAAATAAAATGGAAAGGAATGAAACGGAACGAAATGAAAAAAGGCGGAAATCTTCCAAATCTTATAATACGTGTGAGGGTGTAACTAGTATTAAGCATACGTTTTCACGGGTCAAAGAAGAGGCGAGAATAACTATGAATGGATTGGAAACAAAGTTATTCACGCTTTCACCGAAGCCGACACCGAAATCATCGAAAAACTGGACTGAAAAAATTCGTTTTTTTGTGATAAAAACCATAAAGATATAAACAAATTTCAGATTATTTCTTAAGAAAACAGCATTTAAACCATAAAATTAAAGTTACAATTTAAATAAAATTAAAATTAAAATCAAACGGTTTTCCTAAATTTCTGTGATGCAAATAATTATTAAATCAATTTCAGATTATTTATTCATTTAAGCATTCAAGAAAGGGCGGGACTTTTAACGAACCAACGTGCACCGTGGCGAATTCAATGAGAAATCGAATAACTTTACTGAAACGCCTTGAAATGATTGAAATGTAAAAATTCCGTTTTCCTTTCACCCACAAAACGCAATAGCTCGTAAACCTAGAAAGTGTTGAGAAACTGTCGTATTATATATAAAGAGACGGTGGACAATTTATCAAATACTATCGAAAACATATAGTCTCGACTAACTTTGAAATTTTAAAGAAACGATTTACAAAAAAATCAAATTATTAAAAATAGAAATATGTTTTGAATTTTACGAGTAGCAAAAAAATTTTGAATTTATAAAGTTTCCATTTTAATAAACCACATAACCTTGTTTAATTTCGTACAACAACAAAACGACAACACACAATACACAACAAAATTGCACGATCAATAATAAAAAAAGAACAAATTTCAAAGCAAAAATGTTGACTTTAACTAAAAATAAATTGAAATCAACTGAAGAAAAAAGAGATAAAAGTTAAGCTCTCGGCTGCAAAGAGCATCGGGATAAAGATCAGCCGGAGGAGGAAGCATGGCGAATGTTTGAACGTCATGCCTAGTGTACGTGAGTGCGCATTGGGCGTCGTCCCCGGAGTCAACAACAAAGAAAACCCATACTCATAACGATAGTGATAATGTCAATGATGATAATGACGATAATGATGATGCTGCTGGTGCTGCTGCTATGAAGGTGATAATGTTGATGATGACAATGATATTGATGATGGTGATAATGATACTGCTGTTAAGCATTTTTCTGCAGTTGGAGCTGCCAACGACGAATTGCAAAGAGCTGAATGGCAATATCAATTGGACACGATGGATGAAGGCAGTTAGTCTTTATAATGGCGATGGTCGTTGCGGCGATAATGGTGATGATCGTAGTGATGATGACGGCGATTACGATGGTGGATGGCTGTGATGGAAACATGCCATAAACAGAAACCATTCCTTCGTTGCCAACAGAAACCGCACCCGATTGAGTACAAGCCTCTCGTATTATATTTCCTATACATTTACAATACAAACACATATTGACGGATATGCATGTATGTATGTGTTTGTAAGTGTGTTTGTGTGTGCGTGTGCTTACAAGTCGTGTGCCTTAACGAATGAGCACGTTTTTATTGCAGCTGGCTTGCCTCTTTGGCTTTCTGGTGATGTCTCAGACTTTTGGTAAGAATTGCATTAAGAAAAGGCAGCTCGTGGTCGGGTAGGCCATTTTGGATTTAATCCAATAACAATAACAAGAAAAACATGGAAAATAAAGCTTCTTAACATGCAGATGTTCAAGAAAGCCAAGAATTTGAGAATTTTTTCGATTTTAAGAAAGTCTTCATTCATTTTTTGAACGTTTTATAAAAAATCTGTTTTCTTAAAAACGTGCGAAATAAATCTGAATTAAATTAATTTTGGAAAATTATTCCCAAACACAAAACATTGTGGACGAAGAAATATTTCGTTGCTCGAAGAGTTGCTCGATTTTATCATCATAAAAGAACTTAATTAACGATTTAATCGGTCAAGTGTCGAACGATATAAAATAATAGCATCATCAGCAATTTGAACCTGTCTGGCACTGTCACTACAATCGTGGAAGCTATCGAATGCTTCTTCCTGCGTCCTAATGCAACACGTTGCAACCGAAATTGAAATCAAGTCACGTAGTTGATTAAACATGGCCGCTGTCGTGTCAGTGTAGTCCGGTTTCCGTCCAACAACGACAAAGATGATTATAAAGAGGATGATGACGATGATGATGATGATGGTGGCTGAGCAGGATACTTCAAACTGGGCGAAGACTAAGGTAATTTGGTTGTATGGCGCCGCTGATGGTTGGTGATGGTGATGGTGATGGTGATGGCGATGGCCGCCAGTGACGGCTTAATTGAAGCTATTATTATTATTATAATGACAACTGGTTGTCATAGCGAACACAGCAGGCCGGGAGTAATGCGATTGACTTCCAATTGAATATTTCATCACACTTGATAAATTTCAACACGATTGAATTGCTGAGAACTCGAAAGACTTTTGATGAACCTGCCGATTGGAAGGATGGCGTTTTTAATGAATTGCTTCAATCGCTAAACTTTAATCCATGTCGAAATGTAAAAACTAGGGGGAAGTACATAATACTGCAATTTGCAAGAAGAGGTTGAAGTGATTAAAATATGCAATCGATTTCAATTGAAAGGAGCTGAATGAAAACTGATCCGGGGGGGTGCTAAATAGTCAGCAGAGGGGAGGATAAAAATAGCGTAGCATAGTTAGTCTGTATAGAATATATTAATACTATTTGATTACGTTGGGCTGACTGAGAGGGGAAATTTTTTTTAGGCGAGTAGGTAAAATTGATTAGTTTGTATTTGATTTCATTTCAACGGTTTTGTTTTTAGCGTAGACAATAGTTTATAACGAGCTGACCTATTCTGGTTGAGGCTGAATGATGCCGAATAGATCTGAATGGCATCAACGTATGAATAGTTGATTTGATTAAAAATCAATTAAAGAATTGAAACATTTTAAAAGAAAGGACTAATTTGATTACGGTTTGCAGCTGAAAAACTTTGAGTGTCGGTAAAGTTCTGAAGGCGTTGAAAAGATTTGTATTTATCAAATATAAAACTCAAAACACTCAATAGCACTTTAATCCTATCTAAGCTTGCCTAACTCTAAATTTCCTGAACAAGAAAAAATCACAACAACAACAATAACAGCAATAACAAAAATTGCAAGGTAACTTCGAAAACATTTTATTACGCCAAACTGTGTTTATGGAACAAGCAATTTGAAACAATTTGTAACACACACGCTCAAATTATTCGATGAGATACCAAATGTTTCATGTTTTTCTATTTTACATCCTTTTCCGTTTCTTTTTCATTACCGAGATCGGACTTCGAACAGAGGCTTCAATGGCCGGCAGTGTATACGTTCGGGTGTCTGTTAGTCTGTCTAAGTCGTTAACCCGAAAACAGGACCGGCCTATCGAAATGACCAGATCAGTCAGAACCTAATGACGATTAATGATAACGTTGTCGTGCGCTCTAATCTTTTTGGTTGCCCGAAGTTTGCAACTGAGTGCATTTATGCGCATTTTTGCATGTATGCTTGTGTATGTATGGGGGGTGTCTATGTGTTCGTATTTTTTGTGTAGGTACTTTCATCGAAAAAGCGTTTTTTTTGCTCAATCTGTCGCTGATGTAGAAGTTGTTGGTGTTGTTTGTGTTCTTGCTGTATTGTAGAAGCCAATTGGTAATTCGTAGTAGAAGGTTTTAAGGGACTGTATACGGAAGAGATAAAATTGAGAACAATTAAAGTGAAAAATGCTTCCTTCTTTACATAAACGGATTTCTTTTATCATCGACTAATATCAATAGGTTCTCTAAAGTAACTGTCTAAAGAGAGTTTAAACTAAAATTGTCCCTTTAAAATTGACTGTCGTGACAGCTGACAAAATCGACGAAGAATAAAAATGAAACGACAACTACTCATTTCCCCTACTCGTGCTGTGTCGGTTTTTAGAGTCATATATATTTTGTTATACATCTAACAGACTTCGTCATCCTCATTCTCATCATCATCACTGTGATCATCATCGCCATAGTTATCATCGTCATCACGGTCACATTGTAACCCATTCACCTCCTTGATTCCTTTCAAAAGGAAACAAAATCCTGTACAAGATATTCCAAGCATCAAGCGACAAAGCCTTCTTTTAAGCGTAACCTCACCCAAAATGAATCGTAATGCACCACGCCTCCTCTAGTACTGTAAAACAAAAATAAAATCAAAAAACTTCAGCAGGCGGCGCGTAACCATACATCCGTTCTTTCGAGCATGCAATCGGCCCTCGCTCCTTTTCCTGCGCATTGAAAAAGAGGCCGAAGGACATGCACACAAAATCCAGATACCGTTTAGAAATGTTCATTGTTTAGAAGATTCTAACGAGCGAGCGTTCGAGCGCGCAACAAAAAACTCTGAAAACAATTGTTTCAAACGAAACACACATTCACTTAGTATTTAAACACCTTTCTCCTCCTCTCCGTCTCTCTTTCTCACGATCTGACGCAATGAAACGAAAAACCTGGGACATGTTGCAACAATGACTCTTTTTGTTTTTGCTTTGGAACACTTTCAAAAGATCATTAACAAGATGTCAGCAAGCCACGAAACCAAGACTGGAGAACGAGAAGCGGAAAACGTGAAGTAGTACAAAAGCGAACCAGTAGAAATCTCAATAGCCATTGGAGTCACCGGCGGAAAACGGATCTCGCCACTTCGGAATATGTTGCATTCGGTGCGAATGGAGCAAAAGTTGTGTGCATTGTTCACGCAGCTACATAACGGTCAATTACATAATTAACGTCAAAGAAATTAAATCGCAAAACGTTTATACAATAACGAGTTTCTTCAAAAGAAACGAGAAACCCCTCGTTACTCGCTGCCGGATCTCGTAGCGAGACTTTTAAAGGTCAGTCGAAACTTTCGAAATCCCTCAAAGGTTTTGAAAGCAAACCGAATTTTTAGATATCATCTATCACAAATTTTTAGCGAAATGAGCTAGATTTGCTAAACCAAACCAACCAACAAGTCTTTGTGATTGAAGAATTATTCTTAAAAACAACAATCCTGTTTGACATTCCTTAAAGCAAGCCCGCCAACGTATCCTCGCTAAAATTCTGGCGACTCCTTCAAACGATATGCGATACATCGTAAACCCATCGAATTGTTGTCGGGCATCTATGAGTAATCCAAGAAGTACCGGAAACTAAAAAAATTCGCGTTTACGCCCACTTTTGCAGCAGCAGTTTGTTGCAGCGCTTAATGAACGAAAGGACACAAAAGTGAGATTGCGTCAGGAGATGGCGATGATGACGTTAATAATAATGATGTGGAAATGTGGACGAATGTAATACGATAAAAAATGAAATCAAATTTCAAACAGGAAAGAAAAAATATAACAACAACGACAACAACAAAAGGACCAGCAAAATAAAGTACGTCAAGAATCGTTTATACGATTTTATCAGCCGCAATTTGTTTGTGCTATATGCCCGGGTAAAGGGCACGCCACTGACAAGCGAGCTGAAGGAGGAGGTTGGCGAAAGGAGGCAAGAAGGGTTGGAAGCATAGAAATCGCACCTTGGGTGCGTTCAAAAGGGTACGTAAGGTACGTAGGTACGCAATCCTTACTATGCTCTTCATATTTGACGAATGCAAAGGATTTCGAGCGTTTTGAATTCTTTTCTGAATTGTATTGCAAAGTGGTTGTTGTAATTATTTGTTGTGTGATTCTGATTATTCAATGCACCAAATAAAACAAATCCGGTGACGACAAAGACCGACACGGGAGAGACCGACTACGGAACGATAAGCACCCTTCAATGAATCATTCCGATGATGCTACAACCTGTGCCAAGTTCAAAAGTCTGCAGAAGATTATAGCTTTTTGGTGTTAAATATCATATCGAGGTGGATAAATTAAGGTGCGGAGAGTTTGGGGAGAGGGGTATGATATTTTTTCGAAAATAAGAAAAAATTGAAGTCGGTACAAATTCAGGATATATATCGATGAATATAATATATATCGAAGCTTAAATTCTTTTTAAATTTTTAATATTAAATAATTGGAAAAACCGCAGGTTTTCACAAAGAGTTATCGCTTAAAATACAATGTGAAAAATGTTTAGTAAAAGATACGAATGTTTTTATTTTTACGAGACAAAAATAATATACATGCACAAATGCCCAAAACACCAATAAGTTATATCCATCGATATACTATCTCAATGACAAATGCTTTTGACGCGTGATGATCAATCTGCATGTCAATGATCATCATAAGGTTTCATGATTTCAAGATTCGTATCAAAGCGGTTTCCGTTCTGTGTCGGTCCGTACTATTGTTATAACAATCAAATTGCAAATCAAACAATAAATACTACCAAATATTTCAAAAGTTTCATAAACCAATAGAGAGACTGATTTTATCTGTGGTTGAAAACAAACTTTTATTGGAAAATCACAAAAGTTTTGAGCAAAAATGAAGGACCTGACCAGAAATAATTGACTGCTAATGAAAATGTTTTCTGTAAAAGGATTTTAAAACGGAAATAATCTCAACCAAAATATTGATACTTGAACACCATCGAGTGGTTTTCAAAAATTATCACGAATTACAACTTTTTTTTCATTTTTGGAAACGACAAACAGAACAAAAATGAGCAAAACTGTTTTGCTGAAAAACCGCAGTATTAAATTAAAAAAAACTGCAACGAAACCAAAAACAACAATAACAACAACAACAACAGATCAAAAGTATGTAACACATAAAAAAAATATTCCACAGATTTTACGAGCATGTCGCTCACAGCGGGCACCATCGCACTATTATGGAGTGATCATTATAGAGTGCCCTTCGTACACTGCCACGCCTCATATATAAGTAGGGTATGAGTGTCTTTTTGTGTGATTCCATTGTACTGCTGTCGTCATGGATTTTATCATTGTTGTTCGTGTTGTTTTTGTTGTTGTTAAGGTTTCCTTTTTGCATGTGTTTATTGTTAGGTGTTGCACCAATACGTATGTGTGTGTGTCCCCGTGTATGTGCGTACGTGTGTCAGTTCCTGCGTGTATCCTGACAATCTTCTAAGCTTTATTGAACACTTTAGATAAAGCAGGATTAACTAAATATCTGTGACGGCTGCCTTCAATATTATTTCGTTGCCTTCAAATAATTCCAAACAGCAAAAAGAAGTCTACCTACATCAATGTACCGATCGACCGACTGGTGGATAGTACTCATGTTTTTTGTTCGGTGTCTCCGATATACGATTACATTGCAATTCAAATGGGATTGTCTTAATCCGATCTAATCCGAGCCGATCGACTACAAACTGTTCCTCTCTATTCTCTCATCCTTGTCATAACCAAACGATACGCTGTCACGTTTCGTTTTTTTTTTTTTTGGAGGGGATGTTATTTTATTGTTGTTCCTGATATATTTGTTGTTACTTGTTGTTATTTGATATTAATATTGTTGTTGTTGTCATTTGTTACTTTTCTCTTACAGATTTTGTTATTTTCTGATGGGAAAAATCTTGTCAGCAGGATATCAATTTTATGTGGCTAATAAAGAGAAGGCGTTAACAAGGATAATGCATTTTTTTTCCTACATTAAATAAAAACAAAAATACAGAAATAAAAGCGGATTACATACAAAAACAATAAAAAGAAGAAGGAGAAAAGATGAAACTAAAAGTAGATGGATTATAATTTTTTCATAAATACTTCTTATGAAGAAATGAACAACAAAGCGATATATACACTATATATATATTTATGATTTAAAGCTAACCTCAAAAATCATTATTTTATTATCAAAACTAAAGCAAAATTGTTTTCTC
This sequence comes from Physocephala rufipes, assembly GCA_963966595.1. Classification (NCBI taxonomy): domain Eukaryota; kingdom Metazoa; phylum Arthropoda; class Insecta; order Diptera; family Conopidae; genus Physocephala; species Physocephala rufipes. Next base: position 3,957,053 of record OZ016505.1, read on the forward strand.
AGTAAAAGACCACGCACCGAAATTGAAAGGAAACCCGAATAGCATTTAAATCTCAATTTGATAGAGCGTGTAAGAGTAATCACTAAAACTTAATTAAACTTAGAAAACCATTAAATAGTTTTAATACATATTTTCCAGTTTTCCTTATGCTTTACATAATTACTCTCGACAGTCTTCTCAATTTTCTTTTCTTTAGAGATAATTGATGAAGTCAGAAATTTTTGTGTGACTTCTTTTGAAGGCTGTAGCCCTTGCTCGATTGTACTCTATTAAATATTAATTTTACTATCCTATTCCGACTACTGTACGGCTTCTATACCTGGCACTTTACACGAAAACAACTTCCTCTAAATCAAAGCGGTCATCTCTATTTTTTTCTAACTTTCAATACCTTGAGAACTTAAAATTTTCTCTATGAATTAAGCCTTTTTTCTCTTCTAATTTAATGCTTGGCTTCTGGTTAATTGCCACTTTCGTTGGACCGCCGAACGTTACATCAATGATTACACATGAACGCGCTTCATCGTCACGCGCAGCACAAGCAAACCCCGGACGGAACCTGTAGAAAGTTCATTTCGTTCGAAAGTCTTCATTTCCATTTTCATTTTTTTATATCTTTTGATCTTCATTTCAATCTTCATCACCGACAAATTTAACGTCAGTAGCATTTTCTCTTAAACGCGCATCTTGCCGCGGTTCTGCGGCTGCGCTTTTACTGCGTTCTTACTGCGTTCTTACTGCATGCTTGCTGCTTTTTCTTCCTGCCGCTTTTTCTGATCATTGATTAATTTCTATAATTTTCATTGTTTAACGTGTGTGTGTGTGATCACTCGTTTGCCGTGATAACATTCTCCATCTTTCATCCTTTTCCTTTTTGTTTTCCTCTTCTTCTCCATACCATAATTCTTCTTGTTTTTTTGTCTAATCTTTTCACCGGATGATCGTCATTTGTTACGCATGTTTTCATTATCAATGAAATACGATCATCGACACGAACACGATCATTCATTTCTTTGGTGTTGACGATCGCTGATTTGATTGATTGATATTTACTGCTGCTGCCGCCGCCGCTGCCGTTACTGCGCTGTTTGCTTTTGCTGCTTTTATCATTTTTCCATTGATGTGTGGCTGTCGTTGTTGTTGGTGATGTTGGTCAATAGATGGATCAATCTCTTGATAGCGATTCGGCTATTAGTCGCTTCGTCAATTAAACGCCGATGTTTAGCATTTGGTTGAAGCTAGTTGTTGTTGTTGTTGTTGCTGCTGCTGCTGCTGATTTGTTTTTTTTCTAAATAATAAATTGGAATTTCTTCATCATTCATAAAAAAGTTTGAAGTTTATTTTTAATTTTAAATTAATAATGAGATTTATTCATTTATTCAGTAATTTTTTTTTTCATTCATTCTTCTACACTCCATGATGACGGATCGGTCGACAGACTCTTTTGTTTCCAAAATCAAGACGCGACGTAATGATCTTAAGTTGTTTCAAACAAAATCCTTAACAAAACCTCAGTCTCACAAGTTTTGTAACACGCGGATTGATGCGGGGAGCCTGTGAGAATCATAGGAAGTCTATCCGGGCGCCTAGAAACATGGTTAAGGCTGGAGGTAGAGGGTGTAAGCCAGTGCGGTATAATATATTGAACCGCGTTATTAAAAACCGCAGGAATTCATCGAGATAAAGAAGTCGTCGGCGCTGTTTCAAAAAAATGGAAGAGAAGGGTAAATTTCTTTATAACCGCACGATCTGAAAGGAATAATATTATCAAGTGTGGACCACCCGCGGAAGGTTAAAACAGGTGCATTCTCATAATTAACTCTAGATACCATTTGTTTATGTTAATAAAAAAATATGAAATCTTCTCATTGAAAAGTGAGTGACGAGCTTGAAGCATTTTCCATAATTTTCCCATAATCAAATAATGCCCGATTAATTCCCAGGTTTGTCCGCTCCCACCAGGATCTATTATCAATTTAGTAAGCTCATTCTTACCACACTTTTGTCTTGATTAGAAAAACTCTGATTCTGTTTTTCACTAAATACGCAATCAGAATAACATTTTCCGAGCAGCTTACACAGAGCGATTTCGAACTTTGTGACGATGCTTTTGCGTGTAAAAAATTTAAATGCAAATTAAATTAATTCTAATTGAATTTCTAATTAATATAAGATTCAAAATCAGCCAACTCATTTCACTTCTCTTTCCTCTCTCCCAGCGTTATTTTGCCTTCTTCGCCCTTCTCCTTCCCCATCACTATCAGTGGGAGTGCTTCTGTGCATCAACTGTACTCGCTATCATAAGTTTCGTAAATTAACCGAATTAAATCCACTAAAATGGTCTTTTATTGGATAGAATAGAGGATGAGCCGGTAATGAGAAGCCAGCATAAAATGCGTACGAATAACTACAAGTGGTTAGTGCTAGATCCCAATTCAATTCATCCAGTTGTCCATCCAGAAAATTATACCGAGTAGGGGAGAAGCGCGGCGTCGCTTTGCTGTGATGCTGTGATGAAAGCGACTAGAAACAAAAGTTAGCCGAGCCAAGCTCTCGGACGCTGGGAACAAATTCCCATACTCACCCCATGATCGGTACCCCCATATGCTATAAATTGAACAAGAACAAGTGGGTGAATGAGATCTCGACGCTGAGGTCCAACACAGATCATCACTCGTAGCTATCTGCGTTGTAGGCTTTATTGATGTGGGTTCATCTCTGATTTACGACGACACTATGCGACGCGACCCAACGAAATGTCGTCGCCGTCTGTAGACAATTAAGACAAACTTCAACGTCATGTCAAATGACCGTTGCAAAAGAATCCAGCAGAAAAAAAAGTAAGAGAAAAAAAATAACGAAATTCACAAATCGCAAATTCAATTACGACAATAAACGAACGAATTGGAGTCACGAATAAAACACATTGTCTCTTCGTCGTCTGAGAAATTCTTTCCCATTTCTCCTCCTGCCATATCTGCCACAAACTTCACTTCATTTCTCCTTCCGGCCCCCCCCCCTTCTTAGTAAGAAGTTTACAATTGATTTATTGGTTACAATTAAATTGCTCATTGCGTTTCATTTGTTTCTCTATGAAGATTCTCAAGGCTCGAAAAAGAACAGACCCAGTTGCGGCAATGGCGTTTTCCTTGCTCCAACCAAAGATGACCTCCAGGGGTCAATTAAATTGACCGACTGCGTCTTATCGCGTCGCGTTTTATAAGTCTATTTATCATGTCACTTTAGTGTATCATGGCAGATTGCACGCATTTGTTTACCACATCAATTCAATCACTGCCATTTCGGCAGACTAATCAAAGGGAGGAGAGGGCTAAGCTGGATTTATAATTGATAAAAATGCTCATGATGGTATTTGATTAACGTGGATGTATTTTAGCAGCGGTATCAGCAATTTAGCAGCACCATGAATAGCACCAGACCCATCACTACAATTGCAATAATAGACATTAAAAAATTCGCTTAACATTTTAAACCTATAAATCTAATTATTAAAGCCTTTTAATAACCTCCCAAAAACCGAACATTTGCTCTTAACGAGTTTTTCATTCAATTCATACCAACTTTTCAGGTCGTCAAAAATATTGGAAATCCTTACGGATAATCGAAAAGTTTTGGTTACTCCGCAACTTCAGCATAAAATTCTCCCATCATTTTTCTTACTTAATTCTCACTAAAATTGTGACGAATATTTATAAGATTCATTCATTCGCTCATTCTTTCATTCATGAATACGTAGAGGAAGAAACAATTAAGACCAATTTATTTATATTCATCATCACTTTGTTTTCGGTGCTGCAGACGGAAAAGAAGAACAAGCAACAGCAGTAGCAGAAACCGAACGGCTACAAATCTGGAAATTATGTGCTTCATATTTAAAAAGTCGAACAGGCGGACTTGTCTGAGCCCACTGAATACATTTTCTCTACATTTTTCATTTGGATAATAAAAACAGCAATAGTTTTGGAAAAGATTTACATAAGGTTTTCTTAAGGTCGAGATTTGGTGATAAACTTGTATCGGGTATGCGTCGTTTATATCGCCTATTCATGTCAAAAGAGTGAGAAGAAAATGAAGGTAGATAGCCATATAAATATATACTTTCCGGTAAATAAAACTATTCTTCTATAATTTTATCTTTGGGAGCAATTATTTTCCTTAGACGCGCTTCGTTTTGAAAAAACATAATTATTTTCATGAACTGCGGACGACAAAACTTTATCGTTGAGCTCACTCACGATGTAAATTATTTTGCAAAGACGGGGCGTGGTCTTTTATAGCGGTAGTAGTGGAGATGTTGCCATGAAATGTGACCGAAATATTTCTCATCTACGACAAAAGATTACAAAGCCATATTTATCAATCTATTTGTCGACCTTCAAATTTTGAAGGTGAAATTTTATGGTCAAGACGGCAGTACTGAATGTTATAAATTTACAACAAAATGGGTGGAGCACGCCCACAATTCTACTACGTCATGTGCGGGCCCTTTTCGAAGAGTTGTGCTAAAAATTAATTAGCAAATCAATTAACCAAGAAAATGGAAATGATACGTTAAAAGGGGTGTGCACCGCCCACGGATTATAAAGATCAAACTCTTAAATTATATTACGGGTATAGGGTACATAAACTTCCACCAGGCCGAGGATGGCGTTCCTAATTTTTTTGAATCCAATTTGCATCAACATCGATTCATGACGCCACCTGAACAATTTTTTTTCTGCGTTCACCAATTTGGTAGACAGATTACGAACGAACGATGAGTTTGTTGTTGTTGTTGTTGTTGTTAAGTTTGTTGTTTTCGACGATATTTCACAACGTTTAAGTGGAATACAGAAACAAAAGCAAAGGAATTAGATTAGTGGAGCCAACAAGAATAGCTACAGTTAGCAACAAGAACAACAACAACCACCACCACCACCATCACAACAACTACAATACTAACACCAGCACATTACTGACACAACTAGCAGCAACAACGGGCAGAATTTGTCGACACTGGCAACACACTAACGACACCATTGACTAAATATTAAACAATCAACAACGTCAGTTGCAGCTGCAGCATGAGCATAGGCCGTTGTGACTACGACATGGATCAAGCCGCTGAAATTAGGAGCATGTTGGTAAAATTCCACAGCAAATAGTTGCTACCGTACTAAAAATGCAGCCGGCAACACAAAGTTGTATAGGCTGTCTGTTTGATCGCCATACTTACTATTGCCTCTACGATCGTACGACAACATCAAAAAAAATACGCCGCGAGGCATAATTCTTACAAGCCGCTCCGCTCCGGTCATTCGATATTGTGAAAACCATCTGATGTTCGGTTACCGCCGCTGACGTTGAATTGTTGAGGACTCAGCAATAAGCAGGAGCAATAACAAAAGCAACAGCAAAAGCATTCATTGTGTTGACAACTAAATAACATTTTAATGTGTTTATTGATTGGGATTGCGGGTATACCCCAGGGATTTACAGAGATGCCCAACACTTTCCACATGGTACCAACCAACAGCCGCAACAAAAACACCAACAGGTTTACTTGAAGAGCTCATAAAGGGCTGGATGCAATGAAACTATTGATCGAACAATCGTGCCTGACCGGACTGCGTTTGACAAAGCATGATATTGATACAATAATTCCCAAAAGGATTTACAAATAACAAAACCAAAACAACAATCGCAACAAGTGATTACAACTGCAAAAGTGTTAGGTGTCAAAACAATTGAATCGTTGCAATCGTTACGATCGTCTGTCTCGGTACTTGCTGCCCGCATTATTTGAAAAGGCGCGATCGTTGATCCTCTTTAAGGATGCGCATAAAACATGACTGTGTGGTGAATTGGTCGCTATCAAACAAAATTGGTCGAGCAACAACAACAACAAAAGCAACTAGAATTAAATGCGAATATTACTGGAAAGAAATAGATTCACACCAAATACTCGTTGAAAATTCAGCGAACAACGGCGAAAATGATAAAGACTACTGACGGTTCCTGAAGAAGTTGGAAAGAATGGAAATGGAAAGAAACGGAAAGGACGAAAGGAAATGAGGAGGAAAGTTTCAATAGTTTCTTCAAACCACGGTCCCTTCTTCTCATTTTACCTCTTCTTCTTCTTCTGATATTGCAAATGTTTGACATCGCGTTCGTGTCGAACTAAAAAAAATGTAAAGTTTGCTTTAATTTTTTTTTGTTATTCCTTTTGATGTCTTTGCTTTGTTTCCATTCTTGGTGAAATCTTCGTTTTGTTTTCTCTAAATTTTTTTATTCTACTTCATCGTCAGAACAACAACACCAACAACAACAGTTTGCTCAAGTCATAAGAAACAAATCGAGAGCAATACCATCGGTTCAATTTATTATAAATAAAACATCGAGCGACGGAGAAGAATGAAAAAACCGCTAAGAAGTAACTCGTCGTCTTTACTAAGCGCATGAAAGACGAACAAAAAATAGCGGACAAAACGCAACAAATTCAATACCTTTCAAACACAGGATGGATGCTTGAAAAGATTTAATGGTAGAAATTACTGGTTGCATTACCGATTCTGCTGCTCATTTGATTTGTTCCCTTGGGTTTTTTAGTAGCCTTTAATGTTTTTAAAAACAGTAACCATAAAACTGAAAACAATATTCATCAAAATTGTGTAGAAACCACAAATATAGTTAAAGCACTAAAACTACTACGCATATTAAAACTAACAGAATAACATTGTTAATTTGTTGTAACAGATGGTAAAAATTAATACTAAATTTACGTGTTTAGGAAAAAGGAGTTTAACGTAATGCCAAAAGTTGTGAATTGGTGAAAAACTATTCAAATAATTTATAATTTTTAGCTGATAAAACAAGCTGTCAAAATAGCAAATTAACTGCGCAATATAGTTAAAATAACTACGAGAATTATTAGTTAACTGCGCAAAATAGTAAAAAGGAAGTTTAAACCTTACAAACATAAATACATTGCAAAGTTAGAAAACATAATTTAATATTGTTATTATATATATTTTGGAATTGGAGAAACTCACCCAGTAATGAATTCAGTAATGTTTAGAATCTGAAATCACAAGAAACTTTCTATAATTGTTCGCGCACATACGCGATTGTGTAGTAGATTTTTGTGGTGTTGCTACCATTGCAATTGCTGTATTGTTGGCTATGAAATTACCACGTACTTAATGGAAGGTAAGACTCTTTCGTATTCTACTGCCCCTGATTTAATACATAAATGCGTGTTTACTAAAAGAACAACAACAATAAACACTTGTCAACACACGTAACGCAACCAAAAATATTTAACATGCGAAAGTATTGCAACAACAACTGCAATTGAACCAAGCAACAGCAACAATAACAACAGTACCAACCAACAATAGCCACAACCACAATGTGATTACGATTATGATTATAATATTGGCGATAACGACGTTAAGGGACGATGGAGATATTCGTGTTGGTAATATTTGCAAATCTATACAAATAAATTCAACACTTTCGGGAAAATACGTTCGAGCATTAGAATGAATGAATGAATAAATGAATAATCGAATAACTATTAAAAAAGCTCTACGTCCTTGCATTTCAATGACACCGTCACTCAAGGGGAACAACCAGATGAAGTGTTTTATATCGTTTAGTCGGAGAATGGAACCGATCGAAGATGCCGCTTGCAACTGTTGTCGATGAAATTCTTGGCAACAGTTTTTTTCATGCTCGCATAATAAAAAATAATCGAATGGAATTTTTTATAAAAGAATAACTTATTCTTTATTCAATTTGTATTTGTTGGCTGGTTGGAGGTGTCAGTCAGAACAACAGTGTTAAATAAAATTCTAACACTAGTGAAAAAAATTTAAAGGAATATTTTGATGCTGAAAACGATAACGATTAAACACTGAAACGAATTATACCCAAAAGTAGTTTCTACGTTATTAAAACGTTATTTAAACGAAACATACGAATCGAATAGAAACGTAGGGTAGAATTTATTTTCATTTGAAAAAATTTCGTTCACTTCGTTATGTCTGAAACAACAAAAACCCACGCAAGAAATGAAGCGATGTAAACGATTAATAATGAAAATTGCTGGTGATTGAAATAAAGCGTTGCCAAAAATTTATCATACACGAAAAATCTTTAAAAATATAATAATAATTTGTTAATTATATCGTCTGCTGTCGGCACCCCTCGATTATTGTCACGTGTTTCATTTAATGTCGCTACCGCCGTTGCAACTAACGCTCCCCTAAACCCGACCACGACTCCGAGAACCGACCCCAGCCCTAAACGAACGCCTACATGCCCACGAAACAAGAAACCCCTGACGTCGTCGTCGGCGAATGTTTCAAAAGCGTGAATACGTTACGTGAAACGTATTATAAAAGAAAAAACACATACACAAAATTATTCAATAAAAACAAAACAACAAGAAAGCATCGCAAGCAATCGGGCCAATTATCGAAGGCGTCGACAACAACAGCAATACCAGCAACAGCAGCAGATTCAACAGTATCAGCATCAACAACTGCCGCGATACCGGCGGTAGTAATGCAGTAGTAGTAATTGCAAGGGCAGGGGCGGTGACCGGCGAAATCTCATGACCAGCCGGAATAAAATAATTAGATGTTTCAGATTGCGGGCCCAACGACTTATATTTCGGTAAGAGTAGGCGAAGGGGAAAGATTCGGTCGAGGCAGAAGAGGTAGAGCGAGGGTGGATAAGTCCCTTTTTAAAACTTTTTTGAACACATTTTTATAACTGACTAGAATTTTTTTCTATAACTTCGTTTCGTAGGAACATCCTCTGTGTTCTTTTTCGTCCTTCAATACTTCCTGTCCACCATTTACCTCTTTCCTTCATTCTTTCGTTTCATTCAAACAATATTTTTGTAAATTTGATCATGTTTTTTTTTAAAATAAATATTAATATAGACTTATCCTCTTCTTGAAATCTGCAGTAGCAGCAGTAAAATTTAATGGAAATTCATGCATTTCTGACACCTCGTTTGACAGATCATAAAATGTGTTTATCACTTGTCATTGTTTCTTCGTTTAATATTTACCTCAATTCGCATTTAAAAAAGATTGTCCATTCATTCCTTTTGGGATCTTCCTTCATTTCATCTCTTTTTGTCTTTCAAAAAATTTCGTTATACCCTACACCCAAAGGGATAGCGTATATTCGCTTATTTCTGCCACCAGTAATGCAATAAAGGATGTGTGTTAGTTAGAAAAAAGTATATATATTCTCGCTATTAAGTCATGTCCGTCGGTTCGTCCGTCAGTCTGTGCATCTGCCTGTCTATGTGCTTGTCTGTGTGGATATCTATAATATGAAAATATATGCGCCCAAACCGGGTAAGAGACCCTCGTTTTATAATGAGCATAAATTAATTCGTTTTTATATTAAAATTTATCAGATCTTAGATCAATGATATATATTGCCGATGTAGGGTGTATGAACTTCGGACAGACCACAGTTAATTAGTTACCTCTTACTTGTTTTTATTTGTTTTTTTTTTTCATGCTGCAGACGTTCATAATTTTTGTGACATTTCTTTTGTGTTGTGAGACTTCAGCGACTTTTATCACAATTTTGGCGACGTTTTGATTACATTCGCTGACGAACTCATTTTGCTGTATCTTTTCCAATTTTCTACTTTTTATTTTCAATGCTCTTTCTCACATTTTCCTTTCTTCGAGGCTTTTTTCACTCGGTGGCTAAAGTTGGTTAGTTTTATTTAGAAATTAAATTTAATTTTTATAAAGTATTTGAGACAGCTTCAGCTTTGTTTGGTTTTTTGGATTTCATTTCATATTTATACTTATTTCCCTTCCCTCAATATAAACAATAGTTTAGGAGTTATCAGCTGGAGCTATGTGGTAATCTTCTAAAATTATAAAATTTGAACCTTCCAATTAAAAAATATTTTATTAATTAGAAAACAAATTGAATTTGAAAACAGGTCAAACAAGTTCGACTAAACCAAATTTTTCGACATCAAACGAAGACCCACGGAAATAACATTTGATACCAAGAGAAAAAAGTCCAGTAGCGGTCGAGTTTTATTTTGGTTTTAACTTCTAAATTTCTCACTAAAAAACAACACCAAGCACAAGAAACAAAGAGAGATATTTTTGTTAAAAATGACATCAGAAGAAACAGGCAAAAGATTGGATACATTCAATGAGACGAATATGATGAGATCGATCGATCCCGAAGTGGCAACAACTCGGTCACATCGAAATTGTTGTAACATGAATAAACGTAGCAATCGAAACGATCGTCGAACACACGCCACCGACATAACGCAATCGATGCAAGTCCGCGCACGGTGTGCAGATGCTCTATATTAATCAGCGGTCATCAGCAACACATCGTTCATCATTCAATGGAGCCTCCAACAGAGAGCAGCACCGTAGTTGACGAAAAAGGTCGTTATTGCCACATGAGGCGAACTCAAGCTTCGAATGAAATTCATAAAAACGCAAAAGAGGTAGACGAAGAAGCAGAAGAACAAAAAGAAGCCAAGAAGACAAGGATGGAAACAAATAAAGTAAAGAACAATTTGTTTGGTGGTATTTTTTCCTTGAGGGGACTCCTCGAGGGTTAGGAGAGGTTTGGCAAGTATGCCAAACCTTGCGTTTTCTTGATGGATGAATTTCAGGAATAACTTTAATTTTTTCTTTGTTCTCTTCTTCCTCGTTTGAGAGAAAGATTCAATGAAAAAAAAAATTCCTCCGTAGGTCAGCCAACTACCATGCCCGTCAGACTGTCTGTGCGTCTATTTGTTGGTACGGCATCAACTCATTCGTGATTGTTCGAGCATTTAGTTTGATAACCAACTTTGGAGAAAGGTCGATGGTGGTGAAACTGGCAGCAGTGGCAGCGGCAGCCATAGCAATATCAGTAACGTACGTCCGCGCAGTCAGTCGGGTACTCGGCAGCAAAGCCTGGAATGCTTCATTTTTACGAGGAAATTCTTACTTTTCGAGAATCCTACGACAATTTTGGCATAGCTTTCGTTAACCGCAGGATAGATGGATGGATGGGTGAGTGAATGGATAGACAGATAGCATGGATCACTGCATCATTGAGCGGTTGAGCAGTGGAATGGATGATTGGATTTCTTTACCGGGATGATGTGAAGAGATCCGAATTTCGTTTTTATGGTCACATTTTTCGCGTGGTCACATTGGAATGCTAAAATCGGGCTTGGTCGAAACGCGATGTCCGATAATGGAAATAATAAATTTAAGGATTTGAACAAATACTCGCTCAATTCGGTAAGATTCTTTCTTTTTTGAGAACAAGCGACAAAAATGGAGAAATGAACGGAAAAAAGGGTTGAATTTTTTTTAATGACTTTAACTGTAAAAGTCATGGATTTAATTAATATTCTGCAGATATTATTGAGAAGAATCTTTAAAAGCATTTTGTACAATTTTACTGTCTTCCCGTCTCCTTTTTGGATTAAATGTAGATTAGTCTCGAACGTAAATTGTTTTTGGATTTGTCGAAAATGAGACGGCAATGTTCTGGATTTATGTATTTTAGCAATCCAATGAGAAAAAGAGTGAAGAGAGAGATAATTCTAAAAATTTAAATTTTTTATCAGAAATTATTTAAGTTAATTAAAATTTAGCTTAATATATTTAGGCAAAGAATTCGTTAATTAATACAAAATGTATTCTAAATTAAAGCGAATTCAATCTATTCGAATACGGAACATCCAGGCCACTTAAGAAGTTAAGTGCTTCAAACTACGAGAAAACCTGAAGCCTCACATTCATATTTAACAATTTTTCATTCGTCCTTACCACATCTCCCCCTCTCTCCCATACCACCCACCTCTTTGAAATCGTTTTGCCATTCATTTCTTCATTAACGAATCCTTTCAATTGTGTGACGCTAATACACGTCTGTCGACACGATGTATGTCTACGCCATATCTTCCTCGTCATCGTCATCGTCATAGTCATCGTCATAGTCGTTGCAACGGAAGCGGAAGGAAGCACAAAATCTGTTCCATTAATTTTGAAGAATGCTCTTACCGAAGACAAAGCATAGGATCCATTATTTGTCTGATTTGGCAGTGCCCACCAAATGTGTTTAAGGACTAAAACGTTGGCGTGTACATCATTACTCGTTGAGCCAGACAAAGTGACAACGTTTTCACGGACGAAGTGAGAGGAGGTAAAGTCAGGGGGAGGGGTGTTGAGGGGTGTTGATGATAATTGCCAGAGAATGAATAGAAGGACACAATCACTCCTTCTGTATATTGGCGAAGTATAATTGAAATGAATTATGATTTTAATGCTAATGGCGTTGCCACACTGCACGTTAAGTGGCCGCAATAATGAAACCGTGGTTCGGATATTACCGTTTTTTTATATAAAACGTTTTTAAAGAAAATCGTATGAATAAAATTGTTCTTATTCGAGGTGCGTTACTTATTGTTGTTGTTGTTGTTGTTGTTGTTTATGTTGCTGTATTTTCGTTTAAAATAAACTCTTAATATTACTAACGCTCTTGCTGGAAACGCTCTCACTAATTGCATTCAACAGCGCTTTTTCCAATCTTATTCCATTTCGCTTCGCATAAAACATTAAGCACAGTAAACAAGTATGAAGAAGAAGAACAAGAAAGTAAATAAAGAAGTAGACAGAGGTGGAAGAAGAAGCATAAAGAAATGTTATCTAATCTAATATTCCATTCGCGATGCATTTTCATTGCATTAAATAATTAGTGACATCGCAGTCCATGAAATTGTTTGTATGGATGATCATTTTTTTCATTTTTGTATTTATATCAAGCCAGACCATTTCCTTAATGGCTCTTTCTCCCTGCCCGAATCCATATCGGTCATAGTCGATCGTCATCCTTAAGCGGCCTGCGCCAAAACCATAACGTCATATTCATCTACCATACCATTCGTTGATCTGCATTGATCAAGCATTTCGAGCACGTGCTGCACTTTGCGATTATTGACTGCATGAGAAGAGCGACGTTCATTGTGCCGATGCCACAATGCCATATTTAATTACGAACTAGATCCATAATTAGTAATTAGTAAAAATCCTCGAGCAAGTCTATAAATCTCCTTAAGTCTGAAGATACGAGAATCTAAAGGTCGTTCGTATGGCAGTCGCAATTGCCATTTCCGTCGCTCTTCATGCGTGCTCGTGGTAATTTCAAAGGACTGATTGATTTGTTTTAATAAACGCTTGACAAAAATAAGTCAGAATTACTTAGAATACGGAAGAAATTTGCTTGCCTGAACCCTCAAATGCGTATCTCTCGCTTTATCTCGCTTTCTTTAATCCTCTTGCTCTATCTCTCTCCGTTTAGGTAGAAGAACTCTTCTCAAAGAAACTCTTTCGATTGAGATGGGAAAATATTTCAGTATTGAAATCCCAAGGAAGGTCAACGATTCTCCAGCTGAAATTATTTCTCAATGCGAGGCAGGCCCTATACCGTTTTAGGCGAGAGACGTTTCAATGGACGCAAGTCTCCAAAATGAGATTTTCTAAAAGACACCAAATATGTACAAATCCTACAAAATAATAGGTTTTCATCCCCGAAGACACTTCTTCATAGTCCAAACGGGAACCCAAAAAAAGAATTGTTCATTCAAATAAAATTCTTTGTCAGTTCTTCCTTTCAGTCGCTTGAACCCCGATATTTCTAATTCACATAGAACTGCCTCGAATGAAACTTTAGTGTAGAAAGGTCGCATGACCGCACGTTAAACGACTATTAGTCGCACAATCGATCATAGAAATGATATAGCTATACTCGATTCATCCTTTATAAACACGCCATTATCATCTACATTATAATCATGATACTCATAATCACGACGTTACTTATGATTAAGCCGATGACGACGATCTCGGCCTAGCTTCATTCCACGCTTAACCGAACGCCGAAAACAATTGCAAAAATTATTGGAATTTGAAAGAATTCCATCAAAAGAATTGCGCTGGGAATCTGTGCATTTCTCGATCTTTTGTTTGTTTGCGGCCTCGAGCATCCGCGCTTACTGTAGCGAATTTACCGCATTTGCGCGTTTGTGCGTTCGAAGCCGCTTTCGCGGTCATTGTCACCCGTTGTCGGTCGTTCGTTTGTTGGTGAAAGACGTATGAGCCATTGTTTTGTGTTGGGTTTAGTTCACGGTTTTCGTTTGATTTTTTCTTTCATTTGAGTATGAGTGTGAAGAAACTAAAACCAACCGCAATAATAATAATAACAACAACAACAACAACAATAGCAATGGAATAATAGTAGCAACAACAAGAACGACAATGGGAATAACTCTGCATCAAACTGTGAAACTTTGCAAGTACGATCGATCGAGCAAGCCTACTGCAATTTACAGCCGCGACCGCACTTGCCACAATGCTTTTTAAAATGTTGCCAACAACGGCATTCGAAACGCTCGTCGCGGCCTCGAAAATGCACTTTTTTTGATTGCGTTAGTTAGACCGACTGATGGATCACGCGAATTATTTCAATGCAGCTTGTTTTCATTATTCGGATGGTTGTTGCTTTTTTTGTTGTTATTGTTGTTGTTATTATTCAGTTAGTTGAATTGGTTGCTCGTTCTGTTATCACTTGCGAACAATACTGTTGATGCTGGGTGTTGTTTCAACGCGTTTTGTTTTTGCTTTTGTTGTCGCCGTCGTTGTCGTTGTTGGTTGTTGGTTGTTGTTGGTGGTGGTGGTGGGGGTGGGAGTGTCATTGTTGCTCAACTTTATTCCCTTCACAAATAATTTCGAAAAAGATTTTGAATATTCCCGAATTGCTTTGGTGGCCCCTTCAACCTTCCTGTCCTTTCTTTCCTTTCCTCAAAGTGACGACGCAGCTCCAGTATATTGAGATGACATTCCAAATTTGTTCAGGAAGCGATAGCATCCATCGTCGTCATTGTTGCTGTTGTTTTCTTTGTTGTTGTTGGCTCCATTTAAGACAGTTTAAAAAAAGATCGTTAACTGAGCAAAATTTTGAATCAGCTTAAAGTAATCGCGCTTAACATTTTCATTTCTTCAACCGCCTCTTATTCTATTTGATACGCAATTTTTGTACCCTCCCCCTCCCATCTATTTTGCCCTCCTTCCTATACTTCCACCTTTTAATTGTTTTTTTTTTTATCAAATATTCAAATTATTTAAATCTTCTCGAGGCTTGGCTTGCATTGCTGATCAAGTAATTCGCACTACCGAGCTTCTTTTTCTAATATTCTGCCTTCTTAATCATATTTGAGCTTACCTTCCTTCGTTTTCTGTTCTTACTCTTTCTTCGTTTAAATTTGAAATTGAAATTGGCAAAGTTTTTGATTCTTCCATCTTGCACGAAACATATCCTTCCGCGCAACGAAAGCACCCACATCGCTTTGATACCTTTTTATGCACCCACTCTTCTTCTTTTACTTTCTCACCTTCTAGATCAATCTGTCTGTGTGCTTTTCTTTGTGTGCGTGTCTCGATGAACAAACAGTTTTGTCACCGCTTTGGCAGTGATTTTCTTCATAATGTTGTTGTTCTTTTTTTACAATATCCTGCTTTAGGAGCTGCCACATTTCAATATATCTCTGTCGTTTACTATATAAAGACATGATCTTGCCACATTCGGCACATTCGACGATGATATTCAGGTGTTGACTTAATGAGAAGCAAGCAAGACCGTAGTGGAAGGGAACCGCTGAGAAGGAAAGAATTGACAAAAACGAGCACGTTTTTTTTTGTGTCAACACATTGATCAATGATCAAATTTGTAGTCTTGCCGCAACGGCAGCAGCCGTACAAGCGTATTTTGTTTGGGAGTGATTGACAGGTTTTGTGAGTTTGTCAGTTTTCCGTCAATTTATCGAATATCGCGTCGCAATTAAAATGGATCTAAACCAATGTTGTTGACAATGTTTCTGTTGTTGTTGTTGTTGATGATGTCGCGTTCTACGATTATTACAGAAAAGGAGGTAAATATTATTCGGTGCAAACTATTGATATCTTGAGAATAGATTTTGTAAACGTTGACAGCTTGCTTGGTTTTGTCTTGCTTTTCCTTTGCACTAGAGGGTGTGGCATCACCAAATCAAATCAAATCAGCCAGAATTTTTAATATTTTACAAAATTCATATGAACTTAAATTCCTTCAATTGTCACCACCATTATCATATTTTCCATAGTGCGCCATTAACTTTTACTATCACAAGTACTATTACCATCACCACCACACCCGAAGCACCCTTATTAGCATCCCAATAACCAACGACATCGATTGCCATCGATAACGAGTGTCAATACCACTATGCCTAAAATCTCACCAACACAATCATTGAACAACGTAGAATGTCTTACTCACCGAATGTCTTACATAAACCAAATCTGATATAGCGGCTTCACCAACGCTCTTCAATCGTATTATAAATCAGAGTAATCAACAAAATGGTTTTAGCAGCAAAATAAAATCAAACCATGAATTTTTTTCAATTTTTTCCAGTTTTTTCACATTTTGTTTATTTTAATACTAATTACATTATTCATAATTTTCCTCCTCTTCTTGGATTTTTTTCTTACTCTTGTTCTTCTTACTACGCTTATCATACTACAATTATGAATAAATTTATTATGTTAATTATTATCTGCATAACGTTATTTTTCTTTATTTAGCTAAATCGATTCAAACTTAAGACTATTCGAGTTATTGATGTTTGAAAAAAAGTTTAAATAAATCCTTTTCGATTGATTTAAATACATTTATTTAATATACATTAATTAATTATATTATTTGTATTTAAATTAAACACAAAAGCAAAAATTGAAACAAAAACCAATTATTACTCGTACCAGAATCAGATTTACTTTACAAAAATATCCTTTTTTAAAAAAATTTGCGAACAAATATTATTGACACTTTTTCAATTCAAATTTCGCAGAGCTCATAAAATAATTCTTAATTATTTTGTAATTATTTTTATGGGAAATATTTTACAAAGCGTTACAAATATTCAATTACAAAATTAAAAGTAATATATTTTTTACAGGAAATTTACAAAATAACTGTAATGTGTATAGGTTTTTCCATAGAAATTCGTCCCTATTCTTTGATATAAAATAACTTGTTTTTGAAAAGATTGCTGTATGTAATTTTAATTAAAACGTTTGGAGTACAGTCAGTCACGTATTTTGTATAGTCATTCACATTGTTTTATCGAAATGAATTTTCCGCGAAACTATTTTTTTATTGCACAAATTTCAAACTGTAAAGAAATAAAAGAATTTAAAATTCTACTAAATTGAAAAAATCTAAACCGGCTTTAAAAAAATAATGTACGAGTTTTATAAAAATTATTATATATAAGAATGAAATAAATGACATTTGAAAAATGTTAATAAATGGAAATTTGCATTATGGAAAACTTGAAAATTAAATTTGAATTTAATAAAGCAGTTTTTTAAAAAAATGGAAAATCTAACGTAAAATTGAAAAAAGAATTTAGTATTTTAGGAAATCGAATACAAATAAAATGCAGAATGAAGTAACAATCATAAAACCAGTTTTCTTAATTTCCCAGAAGGACAAATGAAATAAAAAATTTTTGAAAAAATAATTTTTATAAATTTCGAAAATCTAAAATATTCAAAATTTTCAATGTTGAATCTTTAGGGTAAATATAAATTTAGAATAAAATTTTTGAAAACTAAAAGGGTTATTTCTTGAGGTATTAAAACTAAATTATTTGTAAAACATTTTTATTTAAATAAAATTTCGGTATTACTGAAATTGATTTAGAGTGGGTGGCTAAAGCGAGCGAGCGAGAGAGAGAGAATATTTCGTTTCTTTTATAATTTCTTCGGCAAAATTTTGAAAATGAGCAAATTGTTTTGTGTTAAAAAATTTAAAATAAAACAACAACGTTTTTGAATGCTCATTAAATATAAGTATATTTGTTGCCAACTTCTGAAATTTTATTAACATAATTTTGTTGAAATTAATGTTAGCTACATTTTAAAGAATATCCTCTACTTTATTTAATTTGTAGTTTTTACTAATTACTTAATTATTTTATTATATTTATTACAAATTCTTTTGTTCTGGTTGCCGTTTTCGTAGCTTTACGATTGAACTATAAGATACACTTAAAAAAACAATTATCCGCTATTATATCTAGTTAGTTCTATATTTGAATTTCTTTCAATTTATTTTTACATTACCGCAACATAAACAGCTTCTGCTTCTCCTTCTTCTTCTTCCCCTACTTTGTGTGCTGCTTCTTTACAGAAGACCGGGATGCGTAGCTATCAAGCGTTTGGTCTGCTCTTTTACTCACCCATATTGCTGATGTTGTTGTTGGATGGTGGGGGAGGGCACTATTTTATATGATATTGTTGTTGGTTTTCTTTTATTGTTCTCAGCAATAACTTGTGACAATTAATTCCATTCTAGAAATATGCGTTTGTATTGTTTACGAAAATAGGATCGATTTGGTGTGCGTGTGCGGTTGGGCATGTGTGATTGTGTGCTTGCATAAACGCGGGGGATGCTGTTAAACGGCTGGCCAAACCCTAAGGAAGAACAACAATAACAAAAAAGAAAAAAGAAAATAACAAAAAAGAAGGGTGGAAAAAAGAACGAGAAAGGAAGTAAGAAAATGTTTAGTTTTAAATAAATTCATTCTTTAATATTAAAATTATTTTTTTATTTTTAAAAGAAATTTTAACATTGGTTTCAATTGACAAAACGTAATATCTTTCAATGATTCTCAAGGTTTTACCTACGTTAGTAACGACGGATTTGTTTCCGGCTGATACCAGTATTGCGGTACGTAGCTGCCCATTTGCGGGGGGTGCGGGTTGTGATGGTGCGCGGTCTGATGGTGCGCGGAGTGCGCGGCATGCGGGTGCGGTTGTGGCGTCATCTGCGGCGGCTTGTGATCGATCCAATGCGGCTTCTGATCCCAGGGCACTTGCGTCGGCGGGCTTAGGCCAGTTGGTGGAAACTCTGTAAATTTATATTTCAATCAAATTATATTTTTATAATATTTCAAACGATTTTTTGGTAAACCAAAGTAAATTTTATTAGTTATTCTTTTTAAACTTTAGCAATTCAAAATAACTTACCGGGCGATAGCTCAGATACGGGTGTACTCGAAGGAGTCGGACTATGTCCAGGAGGTAGATAGTGAGAGGGCGAGCCGCTGTTAGAACCGCCGCCATTGTTACCACCTATAAAATATATAAAAAGAATTACAAGACAATTTTAAAGATTAATTCGAACTGAATCAATGCTATTGCTATCAATGTTACAACTGTCATAGGCGTCTTAGGTAGTCTTACTCCTACAAAATTCTATTATTCTCTTATTCTCTTATTCGCACTTCTAGTCGATTTCATACCTATTTCCACACATCCATCCGTTTTTATACTCATACTTATGTACTTAATACACTCCATATTCACACACTCTTACTCATACTCAATACTCTCACTACACGAATACTAAACACATGAACGCCGATACTCACCACTGTGCATATTTTGATTTGGACTATGTTGACTTGGATTTGGAGCGATGCCGCCCAGTGGTAAACCGCTGCCGCCATTAGGTCCCTGTGCCGCTTTCATCATTTTCTTATACTTCGACCGGCGGTTTTGGAACCAAATTTTCACCTAAAAAGATTTTAAGAAGACTTCATTTAGTTCAATAATTCAGAGATTGTGTACAACTTTTTTCTTCTTCTCAGTTTTTTTTTTTTTTTGTCAGAATGAATTCGACAAGATTTTTAGGATCTTAATGGTTTTCAGAATATTTAAATTTAGTTTTACTTTTCTTGTAGAAGAAATATTTCCACCAAGTTTTCTTTTTATAAAAAAGTTTTACTTAAGTAACTTGAAAACACTTTCTACATGTTCTTCAGCCTGAGGCTTTCGCGGCAGTTAGTAACGATCGAAGCTGGTTGCAACATTGCTTAGAAATCATAAATAAAAATTAATACTTTTAGTTTCCAAACACACAGGAAATGCCGCAATAGCAGCAGCAAAAACAACAACAACAACGACGATGACGTTAATGGAACTGACAGGTGGTGGTTAAAAGCGGTAGAGACAGCATTAGCTTCGCAAGCAGCAGCAGCAACAGCAATGAACTACTTTCGCTGCAGAAAGCCGCCACATTTAAACTACTTTCAATAATTTACGAGAAGCAGCTTTAGGATCGTTTGACGGCCTGCCGGCCTACCAGCGCTTCCCCGCCTGTCCGTCTCTGTGATCGTTCATACATCTCACACCATTCGATTGAGTAAAATAAAATACGATGAATGTACTGCATCAGGCACTTGGATACATGAATGATGTACGACATTTGACTGCCACACATTCGCTTTAATACAAAACAAAATAGAAAAGAATTAAATGTTTCAATGAAAAATCGAATAAAAACAAAAACTTTTGAAAAGCGCTTTTCATTTCGTTTGTAACACTTTCTTTAATTGCTCAAAAGTAAAAAAAGGAGGAAAATCGTCAGCAATGAAAATCGTGAACTGCTTTACTTCCTTAAGGCTATTCAGGCGGAAGAGGGAGTAAAAGACATGCGTGAAGACAATAAAATATCTGGTAGAAGAATTGAACCTACAATCTTTTCTCTTTTTATCAAATATTCTTGCCCATTTAAAACTTTTTATTAAATTCCAGAAAAATGATTGAGTTTATTTTTAAAAGAAATGAATGGAAACTGAAATGTAAAACAGATATTGCTTCACAATTTTCGCTCAAAACATCGACATGGAGTAAAATTTATATTCTTACAAAATTGTTTTATTCGAAAAAATTAACGGAAACTAATAATCATCAACCGTGGCAACACCAAAGACAACACTAAAAACTTTGACACAATTTGCGCCCTCATAAAATTTATATATTTTATTATAATGTTCAATAAAGTAAGCTCCATTTCCATTTATGAGAATTCTGTTAATTATTACAGTTTTTTCTCTTTTTTCTATTTTTTTTTTTTTTTTTTTTTTTTTTTGATATTGCAAAATGCATTTGCTTCGAAAAATGTTCATCATCAGGTCACAAAAAAAGCCCTCGCGCCATTTCAAATTTCAGTACCATTTAGTTCGTCCATGTAAATCGATGAAATAGCGAATTTTCGTTCATAATTTTTTCGAAGATAATTTTCTATTTTATTTCTCATAAAGAATTTATAAAGGGTAAAACCCATTTCTCCAGAATTGTATAGAATGTGTAGGATTAAAATGTTAATCCCAGCGTTCTCTGCTGTTTCTCTTGCTGTTATCTAGCTCATTCAAATTCAAAATCTTGTTCATAATGAGCAACATATATTTCCTACGACAGAATGAGCTTGCAATAGTAAGCCACAATTAAATTCTGTAATATATAAATAAATATATTCTGAAAATTTTCTCGAATTAAAATTGTTGTAAATAAATTCTGGCCATTTTTATTGTTTCTCAATAATTTGCCATTTATGAAATGAAATGAATTTGATTAATATTTTTTCAAAACCCTTTGTAGTTTTTTTAAAAAAACCTTTTACAAAACAAAACCTGTTTTCTGGCTCTTTGAAAACAAATTTAAAAGTTTAATGCTACTTAATAGATAGTTTTCTGGCAGTGACGTTGTTGTTGCCGCTACAGCTATTGCTTTTATTCCTATTGTTGTTATAGTCGTTGTGGTTGTTGTTGTTTTTTGGTAATTTTGTTAAAAAACCCGTCGTAGCCAAAGAAGCAAATGTATTTAATAACAAACACCTCAACAACAACAACAACAACACCAGCGACAGCAGTAATCATAATCAAACTAAACGCCTGACAGCCAGTCATCGGAGTTATTCGAATGGAGAAAAACTCGATTATTTACGCTTTGCCTCAAGTAAGTACGCTTTACTAGCAATTGCCACAAAAACAACGACAGCCAGCGCCGCTGCGTCACCACCACCAGCAGCAGCAGCGGGTTATAAAAATGCTAAGCATCTCGTCAAATGCGAATTTTGTGCAATCCATCAACTTTTATTGAACGCTCTCAACGACTCAAAACACCTTTTTCAAAGATAAAGCAGTGGCGGTTTTGTTTAATGTTGAGTCAATACATTTTTTTGAACACACAAATTTAATTCTCTCGAAAATTATTCTGATACAAATAACAAAATTAAGTAAAAACAGAATTAATATTGAATTACATTAAAAAATCATAAAAGAATTTTTAATAAACTAAAATAAAATATTGCCAAAACTAATAATTAGTTAGTACGAAAAAAAGAATGAAGGAAAGTACGAAAAAGTATGAGGAAAAATATGAAAAATATATGAAAAAGTATGAAAAAAATATGAAAAGAAAGAACGATAAATTTATAAACGATTTAAAAATATAAAATATTAAAAAATTAATTAAATTTTAAAATTAATCAAAAAATTAAATATATAATATTAAAAAATTAATTAAAAGAAAAACAGACAAACATAAATACTAAAATAATTTTAAAGGATAAAAATATATATTTAGAATTATTTAAAAAATTTTCCACATTTTTCAGTATTTTTTCACAGTTTTATAGCAAGAAATGTAGCCCCTTGCCCGCTCGAAAATTTCGATCAACGATATTCCGACATCGTTCAGTTTCAATGCATTGCAAAAGTCGAACAAATAGAAAATACTAAATAACTCAATTCCACCGGATGACACATACACATAAGCACACGCATATGTATTGTAATCAAATGTATTAGGCAATTTATATACACTTGCATTTATAAACACATTCACTATTTTTTTCATATATTTTATGAATTTCTATCTCCATAAAAACTTGACTTCAAACGATTAAAAATATTCTTTAAAAATATGACGATAACAAAAACAATACGAATAGAAATATAGGTGTGTAAAGCCATGGGAAAAGTCATAAAAAAGGTAATAAAGCTGATGGACAATTTCACGTTGTTTCAATAAAAAAAATAGCAAAACAACTTCTAGTTAGAATGAAATTCATTGAAAACATTGAATCTGAATCTACTCAAGTCGAGAATCGTTCATCGGTATTGCTGTCGATCGTTGATTCGAAAAAATCCCCGTAAAAATGTTGCAAATAATGATGACTGCGCATTTTTTACTAACTTCTGCGATAGAATCAATTTCTTTAAAAACGTGTTAATATTTATTGCAACCTTTGTCATTAATGATGATCATTATTTAAAAAAATCAATATGATCGCATTCAATTTAATCGCATTACGATCAATAGAATCTAAATATTTAATGCGATCAAATGGCAAATTTCTGTTGGATTTCAATTCATAAAAAATGAAATACTTGGAAAGATTTTCCATTATCACTTATCAAGTTGGATTCGTAGACAAACGGTGATTTTCCACTCGTCAAAATTATTGCCTTTAGACTGAAAAATACTAACTAAAAAAGTACTTTTGCATGTTTTTCGAAGATCTTTTGAGAGAATTAATTTCCAATATGTCAATCATGAATAGGTCAATATTATTTCCGAATCCGTATTAGGATTAATTAATGCAATCAACAAGGCGAAATCATTCGAATCAATTTCATCAAAATCAGGATCTTTTCTCTGAGTTTCCAACACGATTATTACAATAAAAACTGAACCTACTAAACAAATAATAAAGAAATAGATAAGAGTTATTATTTAATGATTTTTAAATTCTTCCCCACCACGGTAATCCTTTCCCGGTTTTATCAAATAAAATCAATTCTATTTGCAATCATTTTCCATCTAGTGAGAAAAATTGTCTAACAAAAGTTAATTTTTGTCTCAATGATATTTCACTTATGAAATATTTATGATACTACAATCATGTGGAAAGCGTTGCTTGTCAGAAGATACAATCCTAGCTTGTGTACCATTCCCAGTCAAGCCACAAATTCATTTCAGTTCCACCAATTCACCAGCTTTTCGAATTTACTTGAAGACTCTGAGATTTTTTAGTTTTTTGGGGGGTTCGATCTTTTTCTAAACATTTGTAGGTAATTTTTATCTTTATCCACCTTAAAAAATAATGAATATAAATATAAAAAATTTACATAAATTATCTATCTTTAACAAATAAATCAAACGGAATACCATCGAAGTCAACACCGCGAAGTCATAAATCATTTCATCTTAAAATGTCACGACAGGAAACCAGACAAAAAGAACTATAAATTTTGTCTATTGTTTTTAGTTTGATTTACAAACAATTTAGTTTTTTATTTGCAAAATTATTTATTTTGATATTTTACTACGCAAAAGACTTCTTTTGAAGATATTCGTAAAATTCATGACAAGAAGTCTCAAATTCAGAAATACCAAAAATCTATTTTGAAATTATCAAAAAAAGACCAATTTTGCGTAAGAGTTTATTTTGCAATTTTGACGAATTAACGAAATAATTATTGGTCTAAAACGCAAAGAGCAAGAAATGAATTGCACGTACCAACAATCACGTTATAACAATAAAAACATCTAACGGCGGGAAAGAAGTGAAATTAAAACAAACGACTAATAAAAAAGAAATAAAATATTTATAACAACAAAAAGTGCTTAAATGCTTCATCTTTTCATTTTTTAAGGTCAGCGAAAAACAGCGGAAATAACGTTAGAGGCAACGGTGACTTTGGCAATGAATAAATCCATTTAATTTCCATTGAAATTGATTTGATTTATTTTGCAATTGATTACAAAAGAAAACTGGAGTAAGAGAAAGATAAAGAGGGAAGATGGAGAGACAGAGTGGGAGTGTCAGGTGTTAAGCGAAAGAAATAAAATGCATTAAAAGGCTGCTTAATAAACTAAATAAATTATAACAAATCATTCAATACCCTGTATTGTCTTGGTTTTTGTTGTTTCTTTTCAATATGTTTTTATTTCTTTTCATGCTTTATATCCGTTTTTTTCAGTGTAGCGCAAGAGCTATCAGCGTAGCGTTTCGCAAGAGCTACCAAGCGCAAAATATGCGCTCAATGTTAAACTCTGTCGAGGCTTTTCAATAAATTTTAGTTAGTCGTTTTTGTATTTTTCCAATAAACAGAAAAACTGCATGAATTCAGCGATATTAAAGAAATGATCCGTTGCAAATAATTTATAAAAATTGCATTTGTTAGATTATTTGTGTACTTTGAACACAAGCGTATAGAAACAACAGACAAAAACTTAATACTTCTACTTCTACTACCACCTCTACTACTACTATCACTACTACGCCTACCTCCTACTCTCACCACAAAAACAAAATTTTAAATGATTAACGTTTCTCACGTTTTTCTTCGCTCTCCAATTTCGTCTGAAACTAAACGAAGTAATTGCTAGAGGGTTTTAAAATTTAATAAAAATTTACAGTAAAAAACACGCTCCAATCCCGCAATAATTTCAAAAAACTAATTAATTTTTGCGCGGTTCTCCCCTTTTTTTGTTGCAAAGTGTCAATGTGTCTTTAAAATTTAGGGTATCAACTGTCAGATTTTATCAATAAAATATTTATTTTAATGATAATCTCGTTGCAAAGTAGAATTGTTGGTAGAATTCGTTGGATATTTTAAATTATCAAATGAAAAATAAGAGACTAACAAATATTCTGGTCGATCAAGTGAAGAAACGTGAGGGTGAATAACGAGCGGCGAGTGTTTAATCAACGAGCAAATATACAAATGATACAATGAATCACACAATGGTAATACAAATGATCCAGCAAACGAGTAGACGAGCTAATGAATGGGCGAGCAAATACGCACGAACTCGATGAGAAGAATGTGCGCGAGTGAAGAGAACGGCGCACGCCTAGAAAAAAAATTATATCTCTCGCTCAAACAAGCAGGCGAACGAATAAATCGCTTGCTCTGAAATTGACTCCTAAATGAAGTTCAGTGAAAATTTCTTCAGACAAATGAATATTACATTATTGAATATTTGCAATTATATATTTATTATGGCATTGGTCAGTTCAGTCGAAAACCGAACAAAAGGTACTAAACAAGATTACGAGTGAAGAATCAAAGACGTTCACTAGAAGCAATGAATTCAAGGACGCCAAGGGGATGACATAGAAGGATACAGAAGGAACAGAGAGAGAAAGAGAGAAGAGAGAAAGATAGGGAAATTAATGTAAATAACTTGGAATTAATGTAAACAATTTTCCTTTATTTCATTAATTACGAAATTAATTCAAATAATTAATTTACAAAAATTTTACTTAAGTCAATTACGATATATATTGTTATATATATTGTATCGTAAGTTATTATGATATATACGATATATATTTACGATTGTATATTGTAAATATAGTTTTATTAGAATTAAATCATATATATTTTAAAAATAAAAATATTAAATAACAATAATGTATGTTCTAAAAATAACAATAATTAAATACAATATTTTCAAATTACATTTGAATTGAATTACATTTTCAATTGAATAACTAAAAAATTAATTCCAGTATTAAATTGTCCCATAGGAAAAAACAACGCAATGAAAACCGAAGCTCTAAGTTAGACCTATTTGTCAACAGGAACATCGATCATTTAGCAGTGATCAAATGGCAGTGATCTCCTCTAAGTCCGCAGTAATCATTCATTCAGAAATATGACAAGTCTGTCGTCTGTCATACGATGATGTTGCAACCGGCACATTACCAGCGATAACAAGTTTATAACCAGCAATAACTAGCAAGTATCTGGAAGAAGAGGTGTAGTAAACTCGGAATAATGCTTCGGCGGTGTTGGTTGTCGAACAGCTTCTCATAATCTAGCCTATGACACAAACGGCACATATGGCACTCATTCATACGAAAGTAAAAAGTACCGACAAAAAACAGCGACAGAATAGATCGTACTCGACTTACTTCGGTCCGTCGAGACTGGATAATTTCTCGCTGGGGACAATATTGAGGTCGTCTAATAATATCTATGATTTGTCTTTAAACTCTTTGAATGGCGGGAAGGTTTGATCATTTGCCACGATCTGAAGATTAGAGTCTAACGCGTTTGATTACAACAAGAAATTGACAGAGTAGAGGACAGAGCGCACCAGAGCGGTACGTAAGGGGTACCTAAAGAAACGAAATCATTCAAGCTTGTCATAACTGTCGTTAATCCGCTTGCCGTGAACGTAGTAAAAACTCGTATACAGTCAGACACGTAGACATAAAGCGTTATGACGAATTGAGGAAGTTAGTAAAAAATGAAAGAAATCCAAATAACGTACGGCAGTAAACCGACCACACCGTTTTTCCCTCAAACGATCAAACCATCCATCGATCGCACAAGTGATCACGCAGCATCAACGCAATGCAGGAAATGGTTTGTGGAACCGGTGGGGGCATGCGATGTTATGGTGGTCAGAAACGTAGATGCGAAAATAAAAGGCGTTAGCCATTTACTCATAGTTACTGAGAAGTGGGTTAAAAGGATATCGATCGTGTTTTGAATCAATGACAACATTATCCATGGCCCAGCAGGCTCCGAAGTAAGCCACATAAACGTGCTACGGATATGTGGGGTCAAAAAACCCGCGTAAAAAGCAAAAGATAAATTGAGAGTATTTAAGAGCGACAATTCAGGAAGAGGAAGACGGAACTATGGAAGAAAGAGCGAACATTGACATACTGACATGTAAATTTTCAACGCCATTTACTTCACCGATGCGATCTTCCACAACAATATGAACAATAGCAGCAATAACAACAACAATTATTATGACAATGAAATATCAACAAAAATTGAAAGGACTTGAACGCATTTTTTGCGGGAATCGATCAAGCAGACAGACAAATTGACATTTGGACATTTTGTATGTCATTAACCAAAAAAAAAGGAGATTGCAATTTTTATTTTAATTTTTATTTTTATATTTTTGCATTTTTGTTTCTTTTTTGGTGTTTTTTTGTGCTTTTTTTTTGTTTTTGTTTTGTTTTTTTTTTATTTAAAAATGGCAGATGGTTGACAGTATTTTGACTTGTTGTTTTTTCTTAACGTTTCACAGTAGCCTGCTTGTTGCGTGTTAGGAGAGCCGTTTTTTGTTGGTTTACAGAAAAATGTTGATATTCCTTTGACAATTTCACTCAAAGCTTCCGTCATCTGTTTTCGAATTCTTTTTCCTTTGTTTTGCTTTTTGTTTTTGTCATGCTCTTTAGATCATTTCATTTTACTCGTTCACTTTATATTCATTGGTTTTACTTAAAATTCAATAAAATGTTTGACATTGACAGGTACGTCTCTTCATGCACGATTAAACATTAATTGTTTCGCTTTTAGCTTTTTCTAAAATTTAGTCACGGTCATGACGATCATATTTAATCACTTGGTTAATCATTTCGTTGACAGAAGGGGGGAAATGGAGAAGAAGGAAAAAAACGGCATACAAAGAAAATGCCTTCTAATTTCATTTGAATCTGAGTTTCGAAATTTAGGTCGTATTATAAAAATTTCGGTGCGATGTTAATTAGATCACATTAAAACACGAGAAGGCACGGGAAGACTTGCATACACAGCTCTATTGAGATAAAATATCTTGGTAAATTCATCAAGAGAATATCTACGGACTTTATGTTCTTTCTGTAATCTTTATGTTCGTCTTGTTCCTGCAGGGTATTTATTGATTCTCTCCACAATGTCTTGCAAGTTCCAAACTAAAGTACTAAATTTATAGACTCTTAATTTTCTCACTAGATCTGATAATAAGATTTTTATAAAATTGAAAATAAATTAGAGGTTCCTTGACCGTCTTTCCAATATCTATTGCTTCATCCTTTTACTTCTTTCTGCAAAACCTCGGTTCATTCTACCTAATTTTAGTCCTTTATTTTTGTCCTTTATTTTAGTATTCTCCACATCTTTGGATTCTTTAATTAAACTCTAAATTTTTAATTAAAGTTTTGGTTGGTCCTTAGTTTCGCTCTGCGGATCGTTATTGGTACCGAATTTATTTACCCAAAATTCTAGTTTCCTCTACAGACCTCAACTTCTTTCGAAAAACCTTTTCAAAACATATTAAACAGATCGCTTTCGTTCCTTTAAAGGTTTTTGTTTGAATGTTAGCATAAGAGCATAAATTTCTCTCTTCTTTTTTATATATTTTCTAAAAAATAAAATAGCTAAATATCGATAGCTAATGCCCAATTAGAGACCACCCAACAAACATATAACTAACGGCAACTTTAATAAATCCATTCATCATTCGTACGATTTACTGATAGGATTTACTCGTACGTATTTATCCGGGAGATACAAAAAACGCATAGATCGATGGATTGTAATGTAGGAGTCCAGTTAATTCCCGTTAGACGTAATAAAATTTAGATTTATTTAATGGGAATTTATACGACGATCATATTTCATATTGAAACGATCGATCCCGACACAACAATCGATTGACATTCGCGATACAGAAAACATCAGTCATTACAAAATTTAAAAGGTATCGAACATCCTTTCCCGAAAAGATAAGCTAACAAAAAAGAAAGCAAAAGAAAAAAGCGAGGCACGATTTCAAAGAGATCGTTCTGAAATAACGATCGCAGAGATTTACTGCAAGTATTTTTCAATAGAAAGAATTTATGAATGAAATAAGAACGATACAAATATGCAAAATTAGAATCAAAAGAAGAACAAGAATTACCTTTAGATTCCTTAGAGACAGATACACGCTTGTTACAAGAAAACTGCATGCTCGAAGAAGAAAGCATTTCCCAATGACCACAAAGCCGGCCAAATGAGGACGATATGAAAACCAGATCAAACGACCAGATCGGCCCATCCGATCGTGTAGGCCAATTGATTGAACAATTAGATAGGTTTTTGGTCGGACAACTGGTCTACCGACCGACGGAATCTGCTCCAGGTTTGATCCAAGCAAATTAAACAACCAAACCAAACCAAATTATCTCAATCGCAACGACCACTCAAGCCATTCGACTTGATCGGAGCAATCGACCGAACGACCAAACAACCGATTAACCAACCGATCGACTGGAAGATCTTTTAACTCTAATTGAGAGATGCACTTTTCCCCGGACGACAGAGAATAGAAGGTAACAAACGCATTCAGCAGTTTCTGCTATGCCAACAAAGATAGAAAACACAAAATGTTTTGGACTCTCGACGAGGTAATAAATTTGTTAGGCACATTTCTACTCGTTTTTCAATTGTTTGGCATCTCGTATCTTTTTTCATTTTTCTGTTTTCTTTTTTTTGTTTTTTTTTGTTTTTGTTTTCGTTTCTTTTTGTCTTTTTTTTTTGGTTCTCCGATATTTTGTAATTTTATGTCTTACTATTTTTGAAAGGAAATAAAACGAAATCCAAATAGGTTTTAAAGAGAAAAAATATTACAGTAAGTGTTAAGAAAAGAGGCGGAAACATGACTGACCGTAAGACTGAAAAAACCTGAAAGCAACAAAATGCAAATTTTTACACCATTTTCTTCTCAAAGTTATTTACTAACAAGTCGGTAGAAAATAAATAAATAAAAAACCAGAAGCAAAGCTATGAAAATAGCAGCAATGTTGCTACAAAGGAAATTGGCAAACTGCACTGAAAAAATAAGGGATCTGTTGATTTTGAAAGTAAGAAGGAATACATGCACTACCACAATAAAAACTATTTCTCCACCCCCCCCCCCCGAACACAGGAATACAAAGTATTTCCCTTAACCGTGGACGCAAGCCACGAATATGAAAAAATTATATAGCATATTTCTCTCAGTGTAGTCTCCAACAGTTGGGATTATATAAGCAGGAAAGACAGAAGATTGATACATTGGGCGCTATTGGCATTATTTTTTGGCTAAAGCAAATATGGTATTTCTTTTAACAGAAGGTGAAAAAGAAGAAGACAAGAAGAAGCGGCAACCGCAGCAGTAAAGACAATCGAAATGGGGAAGCATGACATAAAGTAGTTAAACAAAGTGTTTCTCGTAAACCGGACAAATAGAACAAGAAAAATCTGTTTGAAAAAATTATGGTTTGGTGGAAAGTTCGGTGGACTCGTTGACTCATTGCTCTTTGCCCTCAGACCATTCTCATGCTGTTTTGGCTGTTTTACTCCGCGTTAAATTTGTAATCGTTACTACTGCTGAGGATTACCGGCAGACTAGTTATCGTTGTTGTTCTTGTTGTTGTTGAGGCTGTTGTTGTTGTTTGCTGGCAATTATTCCTCTGGGGTGTTTTACTGTGTGTAAATAAGTATGACAAACGGCACCAACGGTACCGTGGTTCAAACTAGTCAACCACACGTCACAGTCATCACAATCATCGGTGACGTGGTTTGTACTTATTTTTGTGTATTTATAATTTTAAATTTCTTAAATAATTAATTTTATGAATATTTTTTAAATGCTAATCAATTTTCTCATATCGTTCATTATCCTTCGAGGAATTATCTTACACCGAGAAACACAATTTTTCTTTTCTTTCCCACACAAATGAGTCGAAACGAAAATCGAGTCAAATCGATTTATTCCAAGCAATCGATTTTGTTAAAGCAATTGATTTTGTTTTATAAAATCGAATATTAAATTAAACGTTCACTTTCCCACAAACGGTGGACACTCGAAAATACACTGAAAAAATTCTAATATTGCTAGAAATAACAGCAATAACAGTTGGTAGGAACAACAGCAACAACAGCAGTAACTGACGACTACAACAACAACCGAGCAACAACCTAAAAAAACCAAAAGCAACGTAGAAATTCATTGCGTACTAGTGTGAAATTAACCCGTTAACACCATGTAGAGGTTTACGCGCATATACGTATGCCTTTGGGCACCAACCAAATACACAATAAAGACGAAAAAATAGCAATAACAACAACAATGTCAATCGTAAAAATAGCGAAAGCTCTTCTATTAAGAAGCCAGGCAGCTGCTGCTCAAATTATCTACCGTATGCACCGCAAATAACCAAAGTCACTTCACAATCACACACCGCATCCCCCACCGCCCACCCCCCACCCACATGGACCCACCTCTTTCTCGACTACGTCGAATGACCCGTACGCACTCGTCATCGTCGTGGCGTTAAATTCGCTTGAGTATGACGTTTGTTTTTTCTCGTGAGAAGCCGAACGAACGAGCTTGCGTCGTTTGCGTACGGCGTTAATTACTTTGGCGTTTGGCGTTTGAGTTAATGATTTTCCGATTTTTTTACCTATTTATTCATTTGCTACGTAGCGTGGTGACAGGTGCGACTGTCAAAGCAATTTATTAAGCAAATATTAAATTTTCAGAGCTTTTTTTCAAAGTTCGTTCAATTTAAATATTTGAAAATATTGCTTGGGAATAATTTAAAATTTTTATGAGCGCTAGAATGATGGCGAAGGCAATGGATAGCGATAACGACAACGATAATGCAGACAGTGATGGGAACCATAGGTGATTGTGGTCGATTATGGTCCACGAGAAGTTAACCCAATCATGTTCAAATTGTTTTGCCTGTCGAAGAATTTGTGACTGTAAAATAAATGAATTTTATATTAATTCATTCATTCATTAGAACGTCACGCCTCAAACGCACTGAGTCTTATTCAAAATTCAAATAATTTTGTCCAAGAGCTAAAGAAATTTCCATTTCAATGGGTGGGAAAAAACTGCTGCGAAATGAGAAAATGAGGAAGGAGTGTAGGAGGGAAAGGTTGCATAAGATGCCAAGGATAGAATAATTATATTGTTTGATAGACGATAAAGAAAAGAAAGTATTTTTATTAAATGGTAACATTTACTGAAAGTAAGATAGAAATCTTAAAAACCAGATCTTTTCAAATAAATCGATCCTGGTCGGCGAAACAACTTTTTGAAAATATTTGAAAATTTAATCTACTCTAAGTCAAAAAAGAAATATTCAAATAACTTCAAAACTGTGGGCTTCTGGTAGCCACTATCTAACATAATCAATCCGACTGGGAACGTTAACGGCCATGAATCGGTCGGCTTTATGATTTAAATTAGTCGTTTCGTTTTAATCGCTGCATCAAAAGTACAAGCGCATATTCATGATCAAGCAATAGATACTAAATTTTATGCAACAAAATTGAGTGATAGAGAAGGACAAAACAACAACAACAACATAACATCAACAGCAACAATTAAGACAGCGTTTTATAAGCAAGTATATAAAGATTTTGATTTATGATCTGGTCTGAAAAGTTGTTCATCACCAACAAAACAACAAAAACTAACTGCAACAGCAACAACAACCAAACCAACAAAAATGGCAGCACCAGTAAAAGCAACAACGATACCATTATTTAAAAACAGTAGCAAAACAAGTAGCAGAAAAAAACCGACTTAGTACTAGTAGTAACGTCATCAGTGTCCCGTAGCAGCAGCTGCAGCAGAAGTAGTATCAAAGAAACACTATATCAGCCCAAGTAAACAGATAACTACATCGTCTACATCACGGTTTTAGTGTCATTCAAACGGATAAGAAATCCAACGACAGGAGGTGCAAAACGAGTAAATATCAAACAGAAAGAACGAACGAAAGAACGTGAACGAAGATCATATTTGAATGATCAGCACTGTATGATCCGTTAGTCATGCAGACACTCAATCCGCCGGTCAATCAATCAGTTTGCTACTCTTCGCGTTGTTCCTCCACGTGTTTCTCGCTACCCGCTTGCTACGCGTGTTCATCAACTTGACATTACTCTGCTTTAGTCGCACAAATTTCTTCCTCTCGGACGTTTAACGCTTGTGAGTTTCGCAAAACCTCTGCGATGTTGGCAATATTGCCGACGCTTGTAATATTTGTTGTGGTTGTTATTGTTATTCATTTCATATAATTCATTTTGTATTACTTGAAGCTTCAGCAAAATCCTAAAATCAAACTTTGCATGATCGTTTTAACACCTTCTGCTTCTTCTTCCTCTCCTTTAATATCAACATTACTTAATCCCCTACCATTCTATCCCATTCACTACCAACACAATCTCCTCCACCCTTTCACGATAACCACCTTAATATCTTTCAAAGCCTTCACGAGCGGAAATAATTCATGATAATAATTATCAAATAATGCAATGAAGTTGGCAATAATTGCTTGATACATTTCAGATTGTTTTGTTATTTTTTTGCCTCTTTTCCTCGCATTTCGTAACAACTACTGAAGCAATAATTACAACAACAACACATGGGTCAACAATCTCCTGCAGATCTAGCAACATGTTCATCCCTTAGAAACCACATCCACGAATATACCTTTCTTACTTATTCATACACGCACACATCCATAATCGCACATAAACACACACACACATATACATTCCCTTACTCGTAAATGTATTTTTCGTTTTAGCTTTGAAAGCTGCGCAAAGCAATAACATTTAGTATTAAAGATTAGTAAGCGAAGGTAAAAGAGAAATCCACGATAGAGTGCATTTGTGGGCGGGGAGTGGCGAGGAAGTAGCTAAGCCAAAACAAAGAATTAAAAAGTATGGCAAATGTAAAACACTTCGTATGGGTAAAACAAACTTCTCAACGAAACTAAATGAAACCGATTTTAAACGCTGATCTAATTTTTTTTTATTTGATCTCAACCAGTTTCGGCAGGCTTTGAAATATAGTGCGCAGATGTTAACCGTTAACTTTTATACATTTCAGTACGTGTTGCGTGTGATAACAGTATTAAAATTAGAGCATCGCTATTCCCAGCAGGCTACTTCTTCCTCCTTCTGTCTACTTTGCAGTTCTCTCTCTCTCTTCCTCTCTATACGTCAAACTTCTAATCCACTTTCCCCCTTTCAAATCCTGTTTATTTTTTCTTATAGAAATCAAACTCTCATAAAAACTCCGTTAAATTCTAGTAAAGTGATCATTAAAAGATATTTGTATATGCTAAATTAGTTCTCCTCTAACTTCATTATTACCATAAAGCTTAAACCTTCTAAGCCTCTCAAATTCCTAAACTTCTAACTCCTTTTATGATTTAACCCTTCTAGGCCAGCCAAATGGGGTTGACGCTTTGTCAACCCCATTTGTCAATTGCGCAATATTTCCGCCGACGGATACTTCCACATTTTGATCTAAGATTCAGCCTAACTAAAAAGTTTTTTATTGTTAGAAAGCAATAATAATAATTATAATACAATAGCAAAATTTTGCTTGTGAAGCTTATAAACAGTGTGATCTGATCGCATGACCATGAACCCACTAAGAAGTCTTCATTTTACTGCCTTCAAATCAACCAAACAGTCAATAAAATTCAATTATCGTGAATACGATACAAAAAATCATATTCAAATCAAGCAACAACAATATGTCCAAATCGTCTATGGCAAATCACCAAATGAACTTGAATGAAATCTATCAGACGTATGAAAGAGTTTCCAATTGACTTGTCTTCAACGTGATTATCCCCCCCCCCCAAAAAAAAGAAGCATAAACATCCATCGACGTCCATCGATCGTTGAAAATTGTTCAGAAGTTTTACTCTAATTAAATGGAAAGAAGCGTTAGCAACAACAACAATAAAAAACGATGTTGAATATTTTTATGGTTTTAGAAAGATTTCTGACTCATTACATTCGTCTTACTACTAATAGGAAATAGTAAAAAGCAGCAGAATCGAAGCGCACACGTTTCAGGTTTAACTTCTTATTGCGCTTATTCCACTTTCTATTTTCTTATTTTTCTTCGCCGTTTCTTCTCCGGCTCTCTCAGTGCATTTGAATTCTATCTGCAATTCTTTGTTAAACGCACGTGTCGCTTTTTGCTATCTTTACCTTTACCATCATTACCATTATTAAGAGCGTATTTAGCTAGCCCTCGCATAAAAAAGAACATGCTTGTTCTTTTTGACCCTTATAGTCTCGCACCATCCCCATCGCAGCCCCATCAACTGACTTCAACGTCTTCGATATTCGCTCTTATTGATCTCGATCTTCTTTAACCTCTCTTGCACAAACGTTAAGTAATAGAATTGAACGATGTACCTGTTTCTGACGCATCGGCTACAATTTGTGTTATGGCTGGCACGGTTAACGTTAATGCGTTTCAACGATTTCTTAGTGTTTTTAAATAAAATCACTATTGGTTGGTTTGGAATAGGTTTTGTTTAGCTTAGTAAGATTTCTTGCCTTTCCTTTTTTGCCTTTCTCTTGTGAAGGTTCCTCGCGAATATTCCTGCCTTCAGGACAGATTTCATACACTGCTATTGTTTGCCTGCTTGACTGAGTACGATTTAGCCGTCTTGGTAATACAGTCCTTTATTATCATCATTATCATCATTCAAATTTAGAACAAGCTTAACTGAATCCAATCTTTGCTTTGCATTGCGTCATAACTCATCCCCTGCTCATTCCATTCGTTATTCGTTAGCGTTGTCAGTCATTCAGTAAGCCAAGCAACATCATGATGCTCTTGGTCTTCTGCCACATCGATTGTTATTAACGATCGTTAATTTGTACATTTTGAGGTGTTAAGCGTTGCATTCGATGAGCCGTTAAAATGATCTCACTTCGAAAAATGGAAACTTGTTTTTTAATTGAAAAATAAACGCAGAATTGTTAGTGTTGTTGTTGTTTATGTTGTTCTCAATTATTTTAGGCTTGCAATATTAAGTTGTAAAATATTCGGAGACGATGCCTTCTGTGCTAAGACCTCACACAGATGTTACAGAATTTTTATATTATACATTTTTTAGCAAAATATTCCTCATGTTTTTGTGATTTTTGTTGGAGAATTTTTAATGAATTTTTCCATTTATTTGAAATGAATTTTTAATCTTTAATAAAAATTGTTTATGAGTTATTACTCTTGAAAAATTTAACAAGAAGCAATGAAAGTAATTGCACAAGAATTTCGTTTATTTTGCGTACATTCTGCTTAGAGACGTTTACTGTAAAATGGTTGGAAGTCTGGAGGGAGGGGGGTTGAATCGCCTCGTTTATGATTACATTGCAAATAAAGAAGTCAGATACGCATTTCGTCCAACAAGTTTCCTTTTGTAATTTTCAATTTTTTTTAAGAATTTTAAGAATTTTTTAAAAAAATCCTTGCTTTCACGAATTATTTTTCCTTCGAAAAAATTTCTATCGTGTGTGTAAGTTGGTAAATCTTGGGCGTGACACTTGCCATCTTACCATAATCAACCCCATTATCATCCTGTTCCGCCAAATAAAAACCAACTACGATAACTGGAAGGCATATATTGCGTGTGCATAAGACAATAACCGCCAGAGGTCGCCACGAGTAATATCCATGGAGGATTTTGTACTCAGTCATCGCTCATACGTTTTATTTACTGTTTGCTGTTGTTGTTTCATTGTTTCTGTTGTTTTTATTGCTACTGTTGTTGTTGTTGTTGTTCTAGTTACGCTTCATATTATTAAATGTCTTCCTCTACTGCTTGTACTATTTTCCTTTATGTGTTTTTTGATGTTGTTTTAACGAACATAGTGCACTAGTACAGCAACTGTTTTTATTCATTGTGTTGTTATTGTTGTTATTGCTCTTCCCTTGATTGTCATGGTTGAAGGATTGCACAAGTTTTATGTGATCACGGCATTTCAAATTCTTTCTCATTGTTTTCGATAGGCCCGCTTTTTGTTGCTATTTTTGTCGGCCATAACATGTTGCAGTTATTGTGGCTGTTGTTGTTATTTGATGTTATTATTATTATCGTTGTTGTTGTTAGCTAACATTTAAAAAAATACTAGTATAGAAATGAAGTATTGAAATGCTGTGGAAGCATGCAATATTTCCCGCAAGAAAAATATATCGACAAAAAATTTGTTTTTACTTAAATCCTTTTTTTAATTTTTTAAAACGCAAAATGCAGTAGCAGCTACAACAACAACAATAACAACAACCGTTTCAATTGTTTGTTACTAAGGTACAATAACAGCCGCTTGTTTCATGCAAATGTTGTTGTTGTTGTTGTTGTTGTTGTTGTTAGTGTGACTTTCTGTTACCATTGTTTTCGTTTTGCTGCCGTTGTTGTTGTTGTTGTTTTTGCAGTTTCCGAAGCTCTTGAGAATATCTCATAAAGCTCCAAAACAATCCCATAAAAACTGAATAAAAACTTTGTCAGCGCTTTGAAGGTAAGCAATTCGTTGGATGTAATTTTCTTTTTTTTTCAATTTTCTTTCGAAACTTCTGTGAATTTTCTAAAACGTCAACAACGTCAACAACGTCAACGACAGCGATAGCTAAACAATTGTCGCAAACGAAGGCTAGAGAAAACGGCGGACTGTAAAGAACGTGTAAACTGGTAGACGGATGTGAAATTCTGACAAAAACATTTCTTGCGCAACAACAAGATTGCCTGAATGAATAGATGATACACTTGTCGATGCACTCATATCGTGCATTTCTCAATTCATTGTTCTAAAATCGTTACGTTATAAAATCGTTTGAAGAACATGGATCGCCTCGTCATATCCGGAGAAGA
The DNA here is from genome assembly GCA_963966595.1 of Physocephala rufipes. Taxonomy (NCBI): domain Eukaryota; kingdom Metazoa; phylum Arthropoda; class Insecta; order Diptera; family Conopidae; genus Physocephala; species Physocephala rufipes. Next base: position 3,995,486 of record OZ016505.1, read on the forward strand.
AGATATTTATTATTGTTATAAAGATATCATTTTTCCCTTTACCACCTACCCTTCCCTTTAATTTTCTCCCTCTCTTTTTTTCTAGCACTTCAAGACTGTCTTACATCTCGTTAACTGAAATTTCTCAACACATGTAACTTTTTACACGACAGCCATTTTCCTTATTTAGAAATATTTACATGAAAATTTCGTTATCTCTGTTTTAAAATTCGTGTACACTGGACTTATTCTGTCATACGCAGTAATTAAGTTTCTTTATCTAGACATGATCTCTATCATTACTGTTGCATCATAGGATACAATTTATAATTATTATTATAATTTCAATCAGAAGAATTATTATATAATATGCTGACTAACTTACAATGAGCGCCACCACAATCAACGAAACAATCACGATCATCGATACACTCGAAATCAGTCGAGATATCCATAACTGATAAAGCAAACAGTCGATATCAAGATATATAAGTTTTAATGTAGACATTAAATCGAACTCAAAAGCATAAAATTGAAGAAATGAAGACACGGGGAAAAACAACCACACAATGAGGAGAAGGAAAAGCGCGGAACGCAGAAACAGAGCAAAGTCTCTCCTAGGACTCAAACGAAGTCATTGGTTCTAGAGTTATCGGAATATTATCGATGGCTCAATATCTCATTCAAATTGGTAATAACTGTAATAAATGCATTTAATTTTCTTCTTATTTTCTTTTATCGATTCTTTGAAACTCACGATGAAGAACTTTATAATCAATAAATATTCAATTAAGTAAGATTTAACGAGATGTCTTTAGCGATGTGCGTAATTCTTTGTAGATCATCCCGTCATCCCGACTTTCTCTCCAATTCAAAGGCTCTTCCGTCAGTCGTAAGAACAGCCACCTCAGTCCCCACAGACCGCATCTCAATCAATCTGAGCCACAAAAACTTAAAAACCTAATTTCGATGTCGACACGAGCATCTTTGCTGGTGATCTTCATTTGATCTAATCAACGCTATAACGTAAACAAGACACACGAGAGACATTAGAAATGTCTACCAATAAAAATAACATGAAGGAAAAGAAAGGAATTTATAGATAATAAATATATATTGAAACCACATGAAGCGCAACCACGGAGAAAGCGATCTAACGCGTTAGTTTTCAAGCAAAATGATTGCTTAATCGTTCAAGCCGCGGCAAGAAGCAATAGTTACAACAACAACAGCAACAACAACAACAATGATAAGGAGTGGTCAAACAAAGTCGAAAGGAGTGAACGTGAAAAACCAAATTGATCTTACAAGACCGATTAAGTGAAGAAGAAGCGCGTACAACGATCATGTAAAGAGTAATCTTTGCACATATATCTATTGGTAGACAACAAAAGCAATCACAACAAACACAACAAACAAACAACAACCAGAAGCAACAATCAGCAATAGCAGCATCCGCCACCAACAGCAACCAACAGCAGCAGCATATTTTGGCCATATCCAGAACAGATCTACGATTACAATTATGAAAAAATGCCAAACTGCGCTTTTATTGTCGTCGATCGTGCCTCGTGCTCGTTCACGAGCTGATGGTGCCTGATGATCCTGATATTGCTGCTGCCGCCGCTCGATCTGGTGATTTATCTGGTGATTTATCTGGTGATCATGTTATTGTTTTTGACCATAAAACTGCACCATGTTGTTTCTTGTCTTCTGGTTTTAATGTTGGTTTTTTTTTTGTATCTTTATTGGACTTTACCGTTTTTGTTCGCTGCACTGCCGATTTTCTGTAACGCATCTCTACGATAGAAATGTTTCAAGACGGCAATTTATCAGAAGTCTACTTACATTTCAACGTCTTCATCATCATCATCATTATCATCGCCAAGATCACTCAATGTTTTGTGAGACCTATATGAGATCGACGTAGTAGCGAGCAAAATGATCGAGGAGCCGTTATCATAGTCGAGCATTGAAGTGGGAGTGATAGAACGGTATATGCCTGATGTTTTTATAAATTTCTCAACCGATCGTTTTCAACATTCATGGTTGGTTGGGGAGTTTTTTCCACAAACCTCCCACTTACCGCCCATTTATGTTAACATTTAACCCATTATGACCGTATGCCATTATGCTTCAGTACGCTTTAGTAAACAGCGTAATTAAAAACAATCGCATAAAAGGTGTTTAGACTTGTTGGTACTGCAATCGGAAGGAGTTTCTGATGGGGGCGCATGGAGTTGACCAGTCTGTTAAATCTCATTAAGCGAAAAGTTATTTCATTTTAATAAACTCTTTTAATTGCTATTTTATAGACGAAAGCCTTTATCGAGCGTGGGGATGGAGCTGTTAACGAATTTTAAGCATTTCATTGAAGAAAACAACGAAAAAACGTTTTATACTTGAAATTCATGTAATTAACACTTTTTACGGTATTTAAATTTTATTTTCAATTTTAATTGCTTCATTTTTAATTGTTAATGCACCTTTCTAGCGGTCGTAACTTTGTTGTTTCGATATAGATTTTTCACTCTTTTGTTTTTGGCTTTTAAAGTTATTTTCTAAAGCTCTATAATAGCTTTAAAATTATGAACATCTATAAAAAGGTTTGGGAATTATAAACCTCAAAACAAACTCAACATATTTCCAGCTAACTTTGTTAGTATTGTTAAGATTTATTTATTATCGAGATAAACAATAACAATATTTTAGAACAAACTTTTAAAATAAATCAATTAAAAACGTTTAATCCGGCAAAGGGGTGAGGGATAATTCGGCTATAAAGGGATTATTGCAAGAAACAAAGTCATAATTGTTAAAGTTCCCGAAAATGGTATTGAAAATTTTAAGAATATTCTGTTACAAAAATTATATAAAATTAAGTAAAGAAAAACTAAAAGATATTAATTTTGATATGATTATTTTATAGATTTCAGGCGATATCTTTTCTTCTTCTTTTTATTCATCAGGTTTATAGTACTAAATTATGGAACTATTTACAATATTTTTGTCCCGACACTACGGCCGATACTTATTTTCAGCGTGTAATATATATAAAGAGATACGCATATGCAGATAAAAATATCGTATAATTACTGTATAATAACAATTACAACAACAAAAGAAGCAAAACCAACACCAACATTATCTAAATTGAATTGAATGAAGAGCCAAGAAGTGCTTGAGAGCAAGCTATTGAACAACAATCACCATCACAACAACAACAACAACAACAACAACAACAACAACAACAACAGCAACAATTAAAAAACAGAACAAGTTTAATACGATCGCATCAAGAACAACATCCGACGGCTAACAACAATAACAACAAGCCTAATATTGCAGCATATTGTTGGCAAATGCAGCAACGGAACAGGTGCGATGGATTTTTTTATAAAATACAATTCTCTCGAGAATTTCACCTTGACAGTTGTTGTTGTTGTTGTTGCTGTTGCTGCCAATCGCTGTCGGTGTTGCTGTTAAAAGCCTGATACTACCATCAAATGAATATCACCGCCAAACGATTTGATGTTGACGTTGTTTTTGTTGGAACTTAAAAATTATTGCTACGAAAAGTCATGACTTTTTTCCTTATTTTATCAAAAATCGGGCTTATTAATATGCCTCTTTCTACGTTCCTCTATCTCTCTCTCTCTCTCTCATCCTTACTATATCTGCAACAGATTGGCAACTAAGGGAAACTGGACGGAAAATGGCGATACCTCGCTTCATCGATTATTGTTTGCCGCTTTTATAAATCATTCATATGAATTTCCAACTATATGAAATATCGAAACGCGTCACAATTTTTCCGACATCTCAATTATAATGCTTTTATCATTTAAATATATATATTAGATTGTTGCAATCCTAATACTAAGGCAATGAACAACAACAACAACAACAACAGAATTGTTGACTCACTGCAGTCAGTCAATAGTGCTAGTTGGTGGTTGATATTGTTGCTACTGTTATCGTTGTTGTTGTTGCTATTATTGATGATGATGATGTTGTTGTTGTGATATTAGCGAGGTATTAAAATAATAACGATTTCATTGATTCAAGGTTTTGACAAAACAAACGCTTAAAATTAATGGAAACAAAAGAAATTAGCCGACGCGAGTTAATTTTTGTGCAATAATACTACTTTGTTTTTGCAGTTGTTATTGTTGCTGCCAGTGTTGGTGTTGTTGTTATTGTTGCAAATTATGTGAAAATTATTTGTTTTTTTTAATTTTTGCATTAACGAATTCGTTGGCAACGCAGAACACGATTTCTGGTGTCATTGTTTACACTTTTTTGTTGTTAGTGTCATTGTGGTTGTTGTCTTGAAATTGTCTGAAAAATTCGTTGGAAAATTTAGAACTTTAATTCTCAAAAGAAACAGTACAGACTAAAACAAAAGTGATTAACTAAAAAAAATATGGAGAACAATGAAATTAGAGTCTGTGAATCGAGCTAAGGTCGCAACAAAATACGTAAAGTAGTAAAAACAAAAAAGTCAACAACAACAACAAGCCCGATTTTTATATTTACTTTTCAAAAGTAATATTAGGAAAATATTTATCTATGTTCGTGCATGCCTGTGTGTGTGTCGTTTTCTCTGTGTCTATATGTGTGTATGCGTCTTTTTATGTGTATGAGTATGTCTTAATCTATGTGTGTGTATGTGTGTGTTTGTATGTGTCTTTTTCTGTGTGTGTATTTGTGTGTGAGTATGAGTGGCTGTGTGCGTATGTGTGTGTGTTTGTGTGAGTAATTTTGTGTGTGTGTTTCAGCACACATCAATGGAGGAGGGAGCTGGTGGGTCGAACTATCTATAACTTTTTCATATGCCTATAATGAATTTCCGTCCCAATACATAAACAACAACAACAACAACGGAGGAAAAAACTGACGCAAAATTAATTGCAACACTGATAAAAGCTAAGCTCCAGCAGTGACAGACCTTCAAAACAAGAAAAACAAGAAACAACTAATGAAAAACTTAATTGAAGGAATAATAAGAGAAAAAAAGAAAATAAACTCAAACTTTTTTAAAAAAAAAATCCAAGTTATCGATCAATACGACGGATGTTCGTCATTCACATCCGTTGATTTGCAGTTTTTGTTTTTCCTAACGTTATAAATACGAATAAAATAGAAACAGTATACAAAAACAACAATTTATAACATTAAAGCCATAGTAAATAAATCACTAAATCAAAAAGAAAAACAAATCAAATGTTTCATAAAGAATTATTTTTTTAAAAAAACTGCAAACTTACAAAAAATATATATTTTAAACTTTTGTTTAAAGCATTAAAACAACAAAAGTTGGCAAGCAAAAAAAGAACAAAAACAAAACCGATTAATTCTTGTTAAAAACAAAACTTTGGCTATTTTGCTGTGTGTGTTTTAGCCATTTTCGCGTTTCTTACTGAGCCATAATGATAATTGTAGGCTTATATTTTTATCGACCACTTCAAAATATTGCAATGCAAATTGTTTCTCGTCACTAAACCAATTACCAAGACAAATATTTTTACAATTTGATGGCGTTGTATTTTCTCCAATACCATTACTAACTGTCAGCACCCACAACAACAACAACAGCAACGGTAACATAGTGCATTTCATTTTAAAATAAATTTCGTCTGAAAAGAGTGTACTTTGTTTATCATTAAAAGTAATTTAACATATTTTTACTTTTGGAAATATTAATTCTTTTTAAATTTTCTGCAACAGCTGATTTAATTTAATTTTGTTTTAAACTTTATCCACTGATTTTTCCATAAACGTCACCAGAAATGAGTGAATTCATTACACGTAATAATATTTTCTTGCTTTTATTCTTCTCTACCTTAAACCTCTTAACCCCTCCCCCCGCCCCTTTAGCAAGCACTATTTTTAACGCTTGGTTAATTTTTTCAAACATTTTTCAATGCATTTGAATTGTTTTTTTTCTGTTTTCTCTTTTTTTATTATTTTTCTATTTTATCTTGATCGTTACTGCCGTGACATCAACCGAAATTAAATAATCACAATAAAAAAGAATGAATGCAGAACAAAAAGCTTGACCGTGACTATGAGTTTTTATTGTATAATTTTTTTGTTTACTTGTTTGTTTTTCATGGGCTTGGTACGATTTAGATTGTTATTTTCTTGTTGTTGTTGTTGCTGCCACAGTTTCTGGAATGGCTATGACTTTATTAAATGTTTTTTATCTGTTTTTACATAATCTACCATAATATTTTTTTCTCATCCTTTTTGCTCTCCTTTTGTTATGGGAATTTTCTCATATTTGATGTATTTTTTCTATTCATCTCCGAGTCGTTTCCCGTTACGCTTTTATTCTAAATTAATCTTTTTTCCTGTAATTTTTTCAACATATTTTTCAAAATTGTATATTTTCGCAATTTTTAGAATATCATAATAACTCCTACACCTCCCCCCACCCACTCCGTTTTCTCCGCGCAGCTTTTTACGCGTCGCCCACATTTTTTGATGAAATTTTTTACGTGAAAAACTTTAGAATAATCATTCTTCTTCAAGAAATATCTCATTCTATACAAAGTAAAAACAAAGTATATAATCCAAAATGTGATGACGTCGCTGATAAAGCCTTCACCATCGTCGAATTACATTGACATCATACTCAAACACATCATTATGCTACGTCTTTGTAATAGACAAACACCAGACAACGACGAGTAATTTGAAAAACCATCTCCGCATCTTTGTTACAACAATCTAAAATATAACAACTACAAAAGCAACAACAACAATATATGATATGAAGGGATGGATTAAATGAGGTTAAACATGATACATTTTCAAGCCAATTAAAATTTGACTCTAACAAATTAGCCGTTCTACCCCTTCCACCTCCATCCCTTTTTCATCTCACAGAATTCGACTACAGTAGCGAAAGTTTTAGGAAAAAAGGATTCTTTAAAAATAGATTACATTTCTTCCTCAAGAAATCGCGTTGGCAACGAAATGGCAAAAAGTTTACGTACTCCCTTCGTCTTAATTTCTAATTCTCAAACTGAACTCGAACGAGTGACATCATTTGGTAATACAGCGAATAAAAACAACAACAATAACAATTTGTTCCATGCAATTTGAGCTAAGAACAAAAGATAAGACAATCGGGCAGAGTGGTCACACGTGGGATGGTTAGAGGGATTGTTTAACCCCCGGGGGTTTTCGGAATTTTGCAGAGAATTAGAAGTAAAGCAATAAATTTTAAGAGAGAATAATTTCTAAAACATACTTTAATAGTCTTTCGGACTTTATAAAACTTTTAGTATCCAAATTTATTTTATATTCATTTTCCTACAAGGTTTTCCTTGCCGAAGACAGGAAATCATTTCAAATTTTTTTCATTAAATATTCTGTGTTGAATATTTATTTCATTATTTCAATAATTTTTCTTATTCCTTTTCTACAACAACAACAAAAACACATATAAAAGAAAATCATACTCAAAGCGCTTTAAAAAATCAATAACACCAACAAAAACACCCAACAACGACAAGTATATCACTCTAAAGGATCCAAGGATCGGCCTCTGTAATTATTTATGATATGTTTATGGAAATGAAAAAACAAGAGGAAGACAGCCACGTTTATTTCTAATATAAAGGCTGCTCTCAATGGAAAAGTCTTAGCCACCAAAATTTGTGGAAAATTTATATTTTTAGAATTTATTGGAAATAAATTCTTAGGTTTTAAATATTTATCAAAATATTAAGCTTACATATTTTGCTTATATATTTATTATCATAATAAAAGTTTTAATAAATATTCCAGTATTGCTCTAAATTACAAAGCTTGTGAACAATCAATACCAAATACATTTTATTCATTATTTACAATACTATTGAAAAAAACTTAATCCAAAACCAAAAATTCCATCGACTCCTATCTAGTTTTATATTTTTGAGGTCAGTTCTTTTTTAATATTTTTTAATATTTTTTCTTTTTAATTTTTCCGCCCACGAATTTCAACGAATAAAATATAAAACGCAGCACACACGCACAGGCAGCAAACATTGGCACATGCTGGCACGTTCAGGCAGATATGAAAAAGAAGAGCAAGAACTGGATGAAGAATCTAGTTCAGCAGGCAGATGACAGACCGCTGGATGCAATAACGTTAGTGCAGGCGGAATAACTGCAGCTTCAAAACGACAGGAAAGCACAGACGATGAAAGAATGATCGATGTAGGAGGTGCAGAAGCGGTGCAGGGGTCTCCAGAGGTTTTTGCGAGGCCTCCGGAGAAGTTTTTTCTGTTTCGCCCTGTTTGTCGCGTTACACGCTTTATTTTTGATTTTTTTTAATATTGATTAACCTCTAGAGTATTTTTATAATATTAACTAAAGAAATAATTATTATTATTATCGCGTAACAGAATCTCATCGCACGTCATTTTTCCACTCCTCTCACTTTTCGTTTGCATTTTATTTTTGTATTTATTTTTCTAAATGCTCGACTTTGTGGTCCACCGACAGAGGATCGCGTAGTCCACAAGGAGAATCCTTGAGAAACGAAAACAACAACAACGTCATCATTTAAAAAATAATGCAAAAGAGTTGGAGAGTTGGATGTTTTTTAAAGTTACGCCCACTCTGATGCGCTTACAGGGGCAATAAGGGCAATGAGGGCAATGTTGAAGACAGAAACACGAGGCAAAAGAAGAAAAAGACTTGTTTTGTTTTTACCAAAAAAGGGGCGGAAGCTGAGCGGAGGAAGCTGATACTTCTCGTAGCGAAGGATCGTCAACAGTTTTGGCAAATACGTCTGACAAATATCGTAAGTAAGAAAAACTGACAAGAACAACAAAAGTAAATAAGAATTTGGCTGGCCCGAAAAGAGATTTCTAGGTAGAAGCTATATTTCTCTCTGAAGTATGGTCTTTGTTTCGTTTCTTTATTTTTAATCTTCTAAAAATTGTCCCAAACTTATGGATTACAAACAAATAAATAATTATATAATAGATAAATAGATGTCCTGTGCATACGCGAAGAATATGATCTAACATCCATTATATGACAATATAATAAACAATACAATCAATTACAACTAAAGCAAAAAGAATAATCCAAATACTCCTAAAGCCATAATTAGAAGTTGTTACGTTCACTGAAGAAGATCTAAATTATAGCAAAATAAAAATAGTCCAGCGTTGCGACTTGAAAGGAAGAGGGACCCATAAGCAAACGAATGAACGAATGAACGAATCGACACCAAAGCCACCAAACCGAAAAGACAGAAATAAACTTTAGCGCATGAGCCTTTATTAACAATCAATTAGAGAAACTACTGAAAACGAACGAACTGTTGAAGAGCTTAATATGAAAAGCCATAAAACGATCAAGCTCGATGCGTTAAAGACCTCGTAGAACCTGAAAATGATCCATCCTAATTGAATAATTACAGCGCGCCACACAAAAACAAACACACGAAAGCAAAGAACAAAGCATAAAAAAAGAAGAGAAAATTAAACCGAAACCAGTGAAAAAGAATTATGGCGGTGACGGCAACAACAACAATAACAACACCACCAATACCAACAACACGACGTAACGTGTTGTAAAATATTGCACGATCGCCACAAAATGCAACGCCACGATTTTTGATTTTGGCATTATTTGATTTTGAACGGAAAAAACGGATAGCGACAAAAAATACATATATTGCTACAGCAGAATACTGTACGCTCGTGTAGGTGAGCCCGTATTGATATGAGTGCAGGAAATGTACGCGTGTGCTTTCAAACTGTGATCGTGTGAAAACTTATGAACAAACTTCGGTTTCACGGCAAACAAGTCAAAGTCTTAGCAAAAGATATAAATATTTTGTGGTAGTAACCGAAAATGCGTTAATACTAAAGACAACAATAGCGATAATACCGATGAAAACAATAAAAATTATTTAAAAAAAATCCCAAATTTCCAAAGAAAATTATAAAAGCCAAAAATATTCCTTTTTCGTGAGTCACTATCGGGAACTTTTGATCTTCAAGAAACTACGGCGTTAAAGGACGAGGAGGACAAAAGGGAAGGAGAAAGAGGGAGAGTGAGAGGGAGAAAGGGTACAACAGGCGGTGGAGGTGGGTGGAGACCAACCTTTGCATAGCAGTCAGATTGTCAGTCACGCTATCAGACCGTCACTCCAAATGGCAGTTGAAACCTTTATAAGAGTTAGGCAAAACGAAAGAGAGAAAGAGAGGGGGAAAAGAGGAGGAAAATACAAAAAGAATCCGCTCTCTAACACGCAGTACTCGCACAGACGCGTATCCGATCGATCGTCGAAAAAGTAGGCGTCTTGAAATTCCCTGAAAACGATGAAGAAGTAGGAAGAATCCTACGAAAAGGAAGAAATGAGATATTTAAGGCAAGAACCACCAACACGATCCAAATGACGATGGCGACGCCGAAGGTGAGGGTGATGACGACGAGTGGATCGATGACAAGAACCGGGGGAAGCGGATGGTGGTGACGAGCGTGGCGACCGAGTTTTAACTTGATTTAAAGCGGCCCAAAACCGGCGAGTTGCCAAAATGCTCCGATGGAACGAATTGAGGCGCTAGTTAAACTGAAATACAAATTTGAAAAACAACGAACGATTTGAACGACAACAACAATCAACTAAAGCTTATATTTTTCAGAATTCAAAAACAACGAACATATCTCCATCTTCTTCCTCTTCTTTTTGTGTTGCACGCAGACGCGTTTCGCCCACGGAATACACCCTACGATAAATCCACAAAAAGACGAAAAGAGTATCCGGGGAAAAACATGAGAAAAAAAACAAATAGAAAAATGTTGAAAAAAATCACGTTGTCCTCGTTTCCATCGAGGAGCGTAAAAGATGCAGCAGCGGTAAATTTCAAATTAAAAGGTCACGGACTTTGGATTCTTTCGAATGCTCTGAACGCTTAAAAGTATGATTACAGACAAAAATCGTATCAAACATAAAACAGAGTATCTGAAGAAAAGAACCGTGAAACTATCATAAATGAATAAAATGAATAAGCAAACCAAAAAAAAAACAAGAAAAAATTGTACTTAAATTTAATTATAAAACTAGAACGTAGTTTGATTTGAATACAAACGCAAGTGTTCAAAACTGTCAAGAAAAATAATAATAATAATGCCCCGAAAAGGGGAAGAAGGAGCAACAAAATAAAACTGACCGTTTTTAAATGCGGTCAACATGACGGTCAGCGTTGAAGCAGTATAATAACAAAAACGATATCTTGTCTGTGTGCGTGAATATTCTCACATCGAAAGAATACAACAACAACAACAAAAACACACACGCACGCAAACATCTATAAGCACATTCTCACGCGCGCACACTTACAACAAGTTTCACTTCCAGTCGATTATAATATCATACAATTTGTAGGTCAACTCTCTGCGACGAAATGATCTTTGCGACAAATCTTTCAAATTGCCTTCCCTTTATGTCCGTTGCGATTTCGAAAACTCCGAATGTCGAAACGCTTTGCAAATAAACAGATTTTCGAAAAGATATACAAATTACGATTACGTATATTTACAAATTAACAAATGTTGAACAAGCAGAGACGCTATATCAAATAAAATATGATGATTACGGCAGCTTGAGTCGTATATAGTTTCCGAGATCTTCTCGAGATCGTTAACGAGAAACGTTATACCATTCCCTCCAGCAGATAGCAGGCAAGATTTATACAAAAATAGGCCACAGATGGATAGTTGGGAGAAGCTTTCTTCGTGATTTTATATAAATTTTTCCTAATATTTAAAAATCTCAAATGGAATCCAAAATCAAAATTCTGTTAAGACTTACGTTTTCGAGATATTTTACCTAAAATATTGGAAAAGCAAAAATCTGGCACTCTCGAGTCAGATCTGTGAATGCAATTGCTCTACCCACGAACGCTTCAAATTCGAAATTTTGAAAAATATCAATAAGAAAATGATAGTCTTGACAACATTTTCAATAGTCTTCAAAATTTTTAAACCAAATTAAAAATCAAAATAGCTTCACGATTTTACGATAATCGTCGAAAAACATATTATTTTTTGAAAAGATTTAACAATTCTGATAATGACTTCCACAATGAACAACTACAACTCCGTTATAGAGACACTACTATTGAGGCTCTATAGAGACCATAAAATATCATTCTATAGCAAAGAAGTATGTCAAACGTGTCGCATAAGAGTATTTTTTATTTACGCTGAAGTGTGTGCATTATGATGTACGATCATATATGTCTTTTTTATATCGTCGGTATATCAGCATTTAGTATCGCGTTTAATAATCTCGTTTAAAAGCATAAAATACTTCAACAAAATCTCTTCATCTTACAAACTCTGCAGGAAATATATGAATTAATTTTCATTGACGACGAAACTGACACAGGCAAGCGAGCAGACAGGCAGACGAACAACAACATGAATCAATAAACACAGAGACGAACAGGCAGACATAACCAGCACTTCGGCTTATATTCATTCATTAATGAACGCAACGCAACGCAAGGCAATACGACGTAACGGCAAATGCTTTTGAGTGAAGAATGAATATAATCGTCATCAAGTGATGAAGCCGCGCTTAAGATGAATTTATTTAAAGAGGGATTCATTCCTTATTTGAAGTAGTATCTTATATCTTGACCCAAACAGGCTTTATATAAACCGAAACACTTGCAGATTTCTTGAAGATTTTGTGATTTGTGATTTGATTTTTATTCTAGAATGAAATTTGTGGCATGAGATTAGGATGATAAAAACTGGAAAATATGAAAATCACAAAGTAAAACGTCTTTAAATTTATCTCGATATTCTTGAAAAGCTACAAACAACTACTACCACAAAAAGCAATAATAGCACCTAATTCTTTTTTTCACCGACTCCCTAGCACCCCACACTCTCCACTCCCCTCTCCAGTCACTTGTTCTTTGCTTCGGCCACTTACCAAAATCTTTCGAAATTAAATAATTCCCGCATGAAATTGAACGAAACTTCGAATCGTAACGAAAATTTCGTTTGTGATACAATAACAATATACTGTAGGTTGGTTGGCCTTAAAAAGAGTTACACTCCCCAAAATTTTAATCATTTCTTCCGCTTTAAAAAATGTGTTTAAAGCATATAGTATAAATATCGAGCATAAATGTTATATCAATTCAGAAATCTATTTTTATGGCGAATACAAAAACTCTCTATGACCGAACATAAAAATTACGAATTTTGTTTAAATAATCGTTTCAAAATTTTTAAATAAATTTTGCACCGTGTAGACTCGAATTTCGTTTGGCAGATTCACAGATTTCTTTAAGCCCGCATAATTTTACTGAGCTTTACCAGATCTCGTACTACTATAAGAGATGAATACTAAATTGCGTTAATTTTGATAAAATTATATGCCTTGAGAACCGTCGCATAAATTGTTCGTTCTAAAACCAAAAATTAAATTTGATTTAATTAAATTAGCAGAAACGTGTCATTCAATTGATGATCTTCATAATCGCGCAAGAGAAATAAATCCGCGGAAATGTGTCTGCTTCGTTACTTCTAGTTGTTTTCTGTTGTTCTTTTTTCTATTGCTTTTCTTCTGTTGTTTGTGGTATTCATTACTTATAGTTGTTTCCTTTAACCAAAGGAATGATCCTCGCTTTATACATGGCCAAAATGTCATACCACGGTCTCAGAATTAAGTTCTCTCGAATTATTTGCTTATTGTTGTACTTTCTTAGAACTATATATTCTCGTTTGTCTTTTACTCGTTACTATTGCTGCTATTGTTGTTGTTCACAAGCGAGCGAGTAAGTGAGCTGACTGACAGCTTCTATAATTGTATTTAACTTATTCATTGTTTTAATCGCATCGCATAGCGATGTAGTTGTTGTTACGTTTCTTATTCCGGTTATATTTCAAAGTAAAAAATCGATTACTACGCTTTTGCGGTCAACTTAATCATTTTAAAAACGTCAAGAAATATTTTCAAATAATTCGAACAATTAAATAAAACTGCATTTTGCTATTATAAATTCGATATCGATACAGGGTGATACGAATATGCAAAATAATTTTACATACAAGAACATTATTTTGGGCAGATAATGATACACACGTATACGTGGCAGATAATAATAAGGAGATACACTCGTTATATAAAAAATTTCATTTTAAATTCAATAAACAGTAGCTGAGACACGCCCCTTTTGACATTACATTTCCCTTTTCTTTGTTAATTTAGATCTACATTTTAGGATATAAAAATGGACAGACGAAATGAAGCGATTAATAAAATGAGTCGCGACCGCTAATGTTATGATCGTTAATTGCGATCCAATCGAAAAACAGGAGACGATTAATATATTTCATAATTTTTTAACTAATTATTTGCTTGTAACGGAGACGTAATGACAAAACACACCACTTTCCACCACTCTCCGCATTCTCTTTCCATCAAGCAACAGAAACTATAGCCTATTATGGATACCTCTTGCAGTTGTTCTAGATATCCAAAGGGATTCGAAGAAATGAAGTGGAAAGGATTAAATAATTCGATAAAAGGCGAATAGTATGCAAGTATATATTTCTGTGCGTGTGTGTGTGTGTTTTTTTATAATTTTAAAACAAGGAACCGGTTTCCCCCAACATCATCGTCATTGACACCCACCCACATTCGCAAAAACTCAGACCGAGGCTTCGTTTGCAATTTCGCGGGCTCCAACGAAAGCGATCTACCTCGTAAGACAAGAGGGGTTAGGCCCTCCAACGACCAACGTACCATAAATAAATTGAAACAAAGCAACAAACACAACAAAATTAAATATGTTTAGCCTTTATTGTTGCTGATAGTGGTGGTAGTGGTGGTGGTGTTGTTGTTGTTACACTTGTTGTTGTTGTGCTGTTCTCATTATTGTTTGTATTCGTGAAAGCAATGGGAATGGTGTCGTTGTTCTTGCAGTTAGACAGAGTATTCCTGGATTTTGTTGTTGACGTTTGGCAATCGTTGTGCCTGACGTTGCTGTTGTTTTTCTTATTGTTGATTTTGCTGTTGTTGTTGCTGCTGCGGTTGTGGTATAATTCAATTAGGAAGCCTCCGCCCACTATCAATAAATAAATAAAGAAACAAGCTTCAGCTCAACTTAAGTACTCTTTTTTTAGTATCTCTTGTGTTTCTTTTTTATTTAATTTTTTTGCTTGTTTTTCTGAAATCGACATTAGAAACTGCTGTTATTGCGTTATTGTTATTTGTTCTTATTGTTTGCTATTTTTATTGTCGCGCACTTTTATTCGAGCCTGAATTTATGGTTCAAATGTTTCGATTTTAACAAAAAAATACAAAAGATTATTTTTTCTGATATTTTTAATTTTAAGGAAATTTTTAAAAAAAACGTCTATAAAAACTGCCTTGGCGCTACATAACAGTCACGCACGTCGCTGTCGCTGTCATTCGACGGTTATTTGACATACATGTATTATTGTCACTTTTGCATCGTTTCTGTTGCGCGATTGTTGTTGTTGTTGTTGTTGTTGTTACCGGTGCTACCTCCATCAATTGCTGTTTGATCATTGTATTGTATAAAACATATCAATCCATCAATGCCTCGATTTTTCATGGCGCGTGTCAGTTGAATTGTCAACCTGCTAATGCTATTGTTGGTTTTGTCTCTAAGACAAGCGTCTAATAATTGACGCTGTCACAATTTTTTTTTGGTGAAAACCGATTACGTTCTTCTTTAACCTTTTTAATTTTTTTACGAAATTTCAATCTAATGTTAAGACTAATTTTATAAATCTGTTTTGTATAAATTGTATCATCACTAAAATTTGTTTTACTTCATTTTTCGCTTTTTCTTAAACAACTATTTCCACTTTTTCCTACCAAAAACTGAAAACAATCAAATTCTGTTTTTTGCTTTTTCACTTTGACTCGAGGGCAATTAAAGGCTAATGAAAATAAAATTAGTAGCAACAACAACAAAAACATCAACAGCAAATAATGTACATTTTATGAACTTGAATTCTTAACGGACGTGAATTATAAAATGAGAAGAAGGCAAAAAGAAAAAATTAATGGGATTAGATGAATGGAAAACAAAAAATCCACCATCTCTGTGGATAATTCTTCTACCCCTCCACCCCCTCTATTTCTCTCTCATTTTCTCCACCAGCATAATTTTCGCGCATTTCCGATAAACACAAATATTTTGAATACAAAAACAATTACAATAAAAACGTATTACTAATAATAACTGATAATGATGATAATGATAGTAATATTGCAATCTTGAAAGCAACAATAAAAATAATAGCAAGAACAAGTTGAAACATTGAGTTTTATTAACTGGCGACTACTACAAATAACAAAAACAACAACTAATCAAACGCCAAGAAGCAAACGTCGAAAAAGAAATTAATGACAACGATAAAAGCAATAACAAAAAAACAACAACAATAATAATAACAACAACAGCAGCAATAATGATTTCATTGATATATCGCATCACGGTCATCATAATTTTCAATTTTATTTAAAAATAATTTTTGTTTATGGCGATTTTGTTTGTTATTGTAATTAAGTTGTTATTTTGCTTCAGTGTTTTTGTTGCCTTGTGATTTAAATTTGAATTTAAATTAAGTAAAAATTTTATTTAATTTTATTTGATTTAAAACATCGATCAAAAACTGAATGCGTTTTTTTGTTTCCGAATTTCTGTGAAATTTATCCAGTTTTCGAAGAAAAAATTTTTTAGTGGAAAATTTGTCCGGCTTGTAATGAAAATTATTCATCCGAAGAAAAATAGTATTTAATATAAGATTGTTCATTTTGTTAAATTTTATTAAATTCTGGATTTTTTTTTTTTCGTTTTCTCGTCATTGTTTCGAAGGTTCGCTTTCGAAGAGCTGTGTCTTTTTGGCGCACTAAAAGTGACCAAAGTAGTAAAGAAGAATTCGAGCGTGTGACTGTGTTTACACAAACATCATAAGTCCCTTGGAATTAGGGTGGTGTTACATAAACAACAACAACAACAACGACAGCACTGCTGCTGTTTAAAAGAATATCTTTTTATTATAAAGTTAGATTGCATTTATTTCCCTCTTCGTCTTCTTTTCCCCCACTTGTTCTTGGCTTTTTGCTTACATTCTTTAAATATTTTTACACTTACAAAGTGTTCGTACGTACCGTCGGGTCCGTCAGTACACGTGCGTTTCGTGCGTTTCTGGATTATTTATGACTTTTTGTTGTAAATAAAGTGATAAAATAGCGCCAGCAGAAACTAAATAGAATGGAAAATATGGACATTAACGGCAACAACAACAACAACAGCAACAACAAAGACAACGAGCAAGGCGTTTTTGTTAGTACAAAAACTGAAACTGTAGTTAAACTCAATTAACGAAAATAAAGAAAAAGAATGAAGAAAGCACACAGAGGGCGCTTTCGAAGTGATTACAAACGCCTTCCGAATTACCGAAGTCTCGGTGAAAGTGCTAAGCAAACGAACAGAGACAGACAAATGGATGAGATGGGACAACCGCGACCAACAAACAGGCAAAACAGAATTGATTCCGACGGTAAGGAATTCTCGATAAATTTAACTTTGGAAAGTAGAAGGAATCGTCAGTGTGCCAATGTTTTTCCGCGGCAAAGTGTGAAGGCGGAATTGACTTTTATGACTGCTAGACGATGTGTTCCACACCATTTCCTATCTCCTTCAATCTTCCACAAGAACGGTAAATTCGTTAGAAGAGGATTTTTTCATTGTCTTAGCTTTTTGGTTTGTTTGCAGCAAAGCCAATGTTATGCAAATATTTGCTATTATTGATTATAAAGAAAATTTTTTGCGTTTTGTTTTTTAAGGGCGTTTCGTTTTTTGAGCAAAATTTTATTATCCCCTTTAAAGGAATTCTTGTTTGATAATTTTTGGTGGATTTTTTTTTCGTTTAGAAAAGCGAACGTATGAGTCTTGAGTCTACATCAAATCATTCTAAAGAATTTAGTTTTTACCACGTTCTTTTTGGCAATACCAAATCCCTGAGAAAGGCACAAAACTTAAATGTTTTTAAATGTTTTTAAAATATTGCATAGGAAAAGGAAAGTTAGTAGTCCTTAAAATTATAAATTGTAATGAAATTTATCGTCATGAATTTTGTACTCACCTGCGTTTGTGTTAGGCCCAGACTCGCTGCCAGCTCAGCCCGTTCGGGCAAAGCCAAATACTGGGTGCGTTGAAAACGTCGATTCAATTGCTGCAACTGTAATGAGCTATAGATCGTGCGGGGCTTGCGCATCTTCTTGCCTTTTCCATTAACACGTAGACCAGACTCTTCGCATTTATCCGATATTGAAAAGTCTAAAAAGAACACAAACCAAAAACAAAATCATAATTTATCGTTACAAATCTTTTTTCATTTTTAATAATTTATAAAATTTCTTATAAATTAATTTTAAAAAATATTGAATAAGTTCGAGTTAAAAACTGTTAAAAAGAAAAACTATGAGGAAGTATTTATAAACGATCTCGTTTGATAACAAACCAATACCATTTGTAAAAAGGTACAGAGGAGGAGAAGGAGAGCGCGAGAGGGAGAGAAGGGGAGAGATTATAGTTGTTCCATAACAATGTTGTGAACGCGCACATCGATTACAAAGGCATTTATTCCACTTTAGAACAGAATCAACTAAAAATTCACCTTCACTTTATAAATATTTATTTATTATACTAAAATTCTTGTTCCGAACAAAAGATGGAAAGACGCAGATTTATTTGTATTACCACTAGTGTTCGGAACTATCGACTGATTTCAACTATCGATAGTTAGTTATGGAATAATTTTAACTATCGAATGGTTATTTTACATTCATTATTGAAATATTCATTCATTCATTCGGTCATTCATTCATTTATTCACGCGACCTATTCGAGTTCAACTTATGAGATTACAACACAATCAACCAACTCGTTGCTCTTGGTTGATTAATTGGGTAACGGCCTTTACTCACTGAATGCTTTCTGAATTACTTAGAACTAGCGAATGGCTGAATTACTCGATAATTTCTAGTAGCTACTAATTCTGGGAAAAAGATTCTCTCGTTGAATGATTTCTGAGTTACTGAAAACTATCGAATAAATGAATAATTTCGAACTATCGAATAACTCGATTGTTTTAATTCGATAGCTCTCAACATTAATTACCATAAAACATAGCCGGTACTCCTATACGAAGCGTCCTCGCCAGAAAGTCAGGGTGACAGGGTGACAGACGCACTAAGAGAAAGGAGATCTCTGGGTAAAGAAAATGAGGTGGGGGGAGTAAGATATTTATTCATTCAAAGCAATTTTTAAGGGAAATATTTCTATAGCATTCTAAACAAGTTCTGATCTATCATTACTTCCATTAAATAATTACTAATGACGTTAATCAATCATTACTTTATTCAACGATTTGAATTATTTTTCAACACTTTGAGCAATTCACAAAGTGACAATCCATTTAACATTTTACAACTGCGTCACAACATAAAAAAATAAAGAGAATAAGTTGCTTTTTAATAATATTTCATTATCACTCGAATTACATTAAAACATTTTATAATTGCTAATTTCAGTTAAAGCAAAGCTGCCAAACATTTAATCATTTAAAACACGAACAAATAGTTTGAGATGTCGAGCAGTCGGAAGGGAAAATTAATCGGTGAAATCGAACTAACACTGATAAATTTTATAATAGAAACACGTTGCTATCCAGTTTTAGGGACAGATCTGTCCGACGATAATCACTGTTTAAACGTAAAAGACATCACGTTTTATACGTGAATCAGAAGTGACCAATTACAAAGTTGTAGAAGGTTGTAACTTATCTAATTCCATAAATTTTATGAAATTATATTTTATATAAAACTTCAAAAGGAAAAATTAACCATATTCAACATGATGACCATTCAACCATTTTAATCATTGAATGGCCATTATTCGCCATTACCAACTAACCAACTAACCAACCTACCAACTTTATCATTACTCTCATTATGTTGCAAACAATCCTTAACCACCTGAAAGCCAATGAAACCACAAAAGCTAGTTGCATTGCGGTTTGAAACTACCAGAAAAAAAACACCACGCAACCACAAAAATGTCAAAAATGATATGACTGTGATGCAAAGCAACCACTCACAAAGCCGCACGCACACAAATGAATGGTGGTACGTACGTTAGCAATAAAAGATTGACAAATATAAAAAAGATCTACCCCTGAATAATGATTAAATATTGAAGATATTTTTAACAAAAAAGGGGTCCCGAATGAATCGATGTTTAAAAGATGGTAAAGGAAACAACAACAACAACAACAACAAGGACAACAATAACAAGAAACAATAAAAAACAGATTTTCTCAATGATAATTCATAATTATTGTAATAAAATTAACAAGACGACCAACCAATAAGTGTTTGAGCACAAGTGGCCACATTGTTTTTACCCGAATGGTGTCCTTATTGTTATTTGTTTATTCCTATTGTTGGAATGGTTTTCGTTTGCACGCAAAACGTTATATCTTGTATTTATTCTTTCTTTGTTCTTCTTCGACGCTATTGCTCTCACAGGTCAATAAAATTTGGCCTTATCAAACACATCGCTGTTATCTTTATTTGTGGTGGTTGTTGTTGTTTTCATAAAATTTAATACATACCATCTTTTGGTGGACTCGAACATGCCGGCGCATAACTACCCAAATGATAACCGGAGTAAGTGTTTTGATGCATGTGCGGGAACGGATAACTGAGGGCACTGCGCGGACTTGGAAAGCCGGAATCTTGTCCACCTTGTGGTCCAAAATGTTGGTAGCCAGCTCGTATGCCACCGTAACTGTAAAAAAGGGAAAAGTGGGATTTAATAATTTATTAATAAACACATTTTGTTTTTTAAAAATATCACTTTTTCATTTTTCTTTTTAGTCGAAGACTGATTTCAATTGAAGGCGGGATGATCCTAATAAAATATGAACACTGTTCACACGCTCCAACTATTCAAAATTTAAGTCGGATGGATCTGTTATTTTTATTGTAAATACTCTACAACTGTCCGTGAGAGCCCGATCTGTTTCATCATTTATTAAATTATCATACTTAGTTTATGAAATTATGTTATGTTAGAGTTGCATTATATGATTATTTTTTCCCTCAGATTGTACACCAGTCGAACATAATGTTCTAAACCACAAAAATGCATATTTTTTAAAAAAAAAACATGGTATAGACAAAACCAATTGAATGTTTATGGTTGCTACTACTGCTACTTCTATCACATGCAATTTGTTTTTGCTTCGTGCAATATGTCTGCGATGGTTTTATTGATGAGAGAATAACAGCGGGTGCGACAACAACAACTGCTTCAAAGAGGTCGGCTTCAGCAACGATTGCAACCAGGAAAACATGGAAACGGAAGTTACCACACGCATTTTATCACACAGACACACGCACACACACTGACACACGCACACACACGGTTGAATTTTAATCAACCGCGCACGAAAACCGCGAAACATCCGTTAGAAATTATTAATTTTGCTATTTTTCCTTCTAGCACTTTTTCTATTTCATACGCAATCGCCTTGATTTGTTTGTTTGCTTCAAAGTTCTTCATGTCAGAGGTTTTATGAATATTCCACAATTTGCTCATAGATATATTTTTCCATATAAATTGATATTTTTCCAATAAAATGCTTGTACGGTCTTAAATATTAAAGCATTGAAAGATTGTAAACATTAAAAGACTATCAATATTGAGTGGCTGATTCTTCTGTAAAATCAACTAGCTCGACAAAACCAATTTTAAAAATGTTAATAAAACCCGAAGGTAGTTTTCTAGACTTAAAAAATTAATATTTTAATAACGAAACATTTATAAGATTTTGGAAAAAGAATTCAAGTTTTTGAAAAAAGTAACTGAAACTTTTCTCACCTGGAACACGACAGACCGACTGTCATTTCAAAATAGTTCCGTTCAAAAAAGTTGTCATGAAAATTTGCAAGAAGCTTTCAAACTTTCAAAAAAAGTTCACATAGAAAAATTAATTCGTTTACGGGAAACTAAATGATACAAATGAAAATCAAAATCCAAAAAAATTCAATTTACAAAGTATTTGATAAATTTGTAACTTATTACAATTGCAAATTCTGACTGCATCCTTTTGGGATTGCAAAATTATTCACAAATCCGAAATTTTCCATGTTTTCCAGTATCACATAATTCTTCAAAAATATCGTTATTCTTACTCTTTTAATTAATTTTTAAAAAACTTTGTTATCATATATTAATGATTTGTTCTAAATCAAATTAAAATACATTCTAAACCATGACAAAAAGTCATTCAAAAGAAAACTCATTTATTGTCTAAGTCAAGTTCAAAATCAATCCAAATTAAAGGACATTTAAAGATGACTAAATTATTAATCAATTTAATTCCAATAGTTTTTATTTTAATTAACGAAATTAATCGAGATAATCCTGCATAAAAATGCGAGTAGATATATCTACAAAATATCAGACATATTTTAAAAATGTTGTTCTTTTCCTCTCAGGAATCTTGTAGTTCTTTCATCATTCGAATTAGATTCATTTTCATTCATTCGAATTATTTTCATCGGTTATTAAAATAATCTACATTGCATTCCAAAAGAAATTAAAGGAAAAATAAATATATGTTCCCCATATTCTCTTATTGATGTTTTTTCACTTTTAATTATATCTCACATTTTTATTTCAGAATTATATCTTTAAGAATACAGATCATATTGTGCATTATATTATAAATGATTATAGATGTTATTATTTAATAGAAAGTTAAATTTTTAGTAAGAAAAAAGAGCAATACTCTCTTTTCGTAAAATATAAAGAACAAATTTTCTCTTTTCTGTTAAACATTTTCTATTAAAACATTTTCTACTAAACTTTAATTTTTATCTTTTAAAACTTTTTATCTTTTTCTAATCTTATTAATACAATAATAATCTTTATTGCTTTCATTTCTTATATATTTTTTTTGAAATTTAATTTTTATCCCCCTTTTTTATTTCAATTTATTAAATTAATTAAAGACTAGACTTGAAAAAAAAGTTGAACAAAATGTGAATTTTTTTAATATTTTTAATATTAAATACCAAAAAATATTTCGATTATTTTGGAATTTTTTTTTCATATTTGTTTCTGTTCAATTATTTCTTTCTCCTCCAATTTAGGGCTTTGAAGAAAATTGATATCATTTACCGGAATCTCGGTGAGTGTAAATAGTCTCTCGCCGCGGGACTCTTTACCACGCACAAATTATTCAAAATAAAATAAATTTTATTTGCGAGCGGCCGACCGGGTGAATGTTTATTACTTCCGGTCAAGGCGAGTAACGGAGACGTTGTTGGGGGTTGGGCCTCCACACCAACCAAACAAACAAGGGTGGCGTTTTTGTATAAAACGACCTCTCTAACGATCCCCACAGAAATGCAAATACGGAAGGTATTAAAAAAAAGAATTAGTATTGGATAAAGAAAGTCTTAATGGAAAATATTCCGTCTTCTATTTCACTGAATTCCTTTCAGTTTGTTTTTATTCCTGTATAGTTGTTTAACATAAAATAGTTTTGGGACGATTTTTTATTTAGGGAGCCCGCAACTGAGTTTAATATTCGTAAGTAAAAATTAGTGGCGTCTTCAAAGATGACCGGTTTCATTGTAATTATGACCACGACTGATCTGTTAGATGCTAGTGTGTCAATTTAAATTGATACGTATTAATGAAGAAGAAATTCCCCTAATTCTGCACAGAAACGTTTCTCCGTTTTTACATTCTTTAAATCTGCAGAACCTTTCTAGACTAAATTATTCAGGGTGTCGATAAATCGTTGGTTCTTCCTTCGTTTGGTGTGAAGATAATGTACTTTTCCAAAGAAAACGATTATATCAATCTATTTTTAAGAAATTTCTTGATCGAATTTTATGCAAACAAAATCGATCAGATAGGCCACAAATTAACAGTTTTAATTAAGAATATTTTGATAAATAATAGTGGAAATTAAAAGGATGAAGGAAGGATTGAAGAGCTAAATGAAAGGATGTTACGCTTACCCAGCAGCGGCGTGTTGTTGAAGCTCTACAAAGGCTGATTTACCAGGTATGTTAAGACCTGGCGTCGTTGATGTGGTGCCACCATCCATATATTTCGGTGTATGCGGTGCATCCGGTGCATCCATGCCGGACTGTGGTGTATTGGGAGGCCCCTCGTAGGGGCTCCCTATGTCAGTAAAATTAAGCGTATTGGCACCGATTGAGGCCACTTTATCTAAAATGTTGACGGCTGTTTTTGTCAAAAACGCGATGCAAAAAAAACAATAGGAAACTACGCCGAAACCCTACAGGGAACCGCCAACAACGGATCAAACACGGGAAGGAAAATCAAATCCGAAGCAATACAAAACAAAATTTTATTTAAGTAACGAATAAAACGGCAAAAGAGCGGAAATATAAATAAATATTGTTTTTGGGTTAATTTTTTTTTTTTTTATATTTTTAAAAAATTCTTTGTTTTATTAATATTGAAAATAATGCAAAACTTTTTAATTCTTCTGTTTTTGTTTTTTATATTAATTAGCATTCGCGTGTTTGGCTGCCAAAAACACTGACACTGACACTAGAAATCTAATAGTTGTCGATTATTTATCTGTTAAAATTTTTTAATTGTATTTATTAGCGAAATTCATAAAAGGTTCAATTATACGCGAAGGCAATGTGTTAGCGTCTTAATTATTTCCCATTTCCCCAACACGTTTTTTTTTTTGCAGAACAGGAAGAGAGAAGAGCATGGCAGGTATTACGTTTGAGTTTTGTTTTAGGTTTTCTAAAATTATTATTGACGACTTTTTAATTATAAAACTTATTCACATAATTTGCTTTAATAATCTGTTTTGGTTGTTGTTGTTCACTTTACGTACTCCTCAATCTTGCCACAATTTAAATTTGCAATTTTTCTCTTTCTTTGCGAGAGAACTTATTGGCGAACGCAATTAATGAGTTCTCGCCCGAGTCTTTTGTTTTTGTGTTTTTAATTTTTTTTAATTGCACGTCTTCAGCGAGCACAAAAGAAATCAACGAGCGATAACAATGGCGGCGGTGACGACGTATATGATTGCTGGTGATGGTGTTAATGATAATAATGATCTTATTAAGTGCGGTAAAATCTATTTAAACGCCGGTAGATCCGTTTGATCGTCAAAAAAACTATTGTAAACTCCTCTGGATTAATTTTTTTTAATTGTTTGTCTTCAGAATTTGTTTATTTCTTGCTGTAATTTTAATGATCGGGTGCGCACCAGCGTTAATAATTCAATTCTTCCTTTACCACGCGTTGTGGCGTGGCCACTTTCAATAAATAAAAATTTAATAAGCGACGGCTGGCGAGTTAACTTTTTGTGGTTTACGCGGCCCTTTCAGAACACTACAAGAATTAATTCATGAATTAAACCCGCGCGAAACGACAACCGAGTTGATTACGAAAAAGCGGCGACTGCAATGACAGCGTGCGGCAACGATAAAACGACAAAGAACGGCAACGAAAACATTAGTTTCGCGTTAGTAGTAGAAACAAGAAGCCACAAACGAGGCCGGACACCTGCGCGACCAACCACGAACGAAGTGCGTGAACGACTACGTAGCGAAGCGTTCAACGCTACTGATGAACACGGCCAAGCATGGAAAGATTACAATCGCTGACCCGTTTGTAGCTTGTAGTTGTCGCGTAAGATGGAATAAGAAAATCGCGAAAGGCATTAGTGCGAGTGCATTGGTTATAGGCGAAGAAACCAGTTATTGGAGAAACCAGTTTCCAGTCGATTTCATTTTCGTTGTTGTTGGTGTTTTTGTTGTTATTCGTATGTTGTTGTTATTATTATTGTTGTTGTTGTATACCGTTGCCTTTAGCAAACCACAACCATTTGCGTACTGTGTAAAGGGTGTGTCGAAAACGTTGAGTACCACGAGCTGAAGTTAGAAAAGGAGCACTAGCTCTATAGACATATGTTGATTCTCTCTTTGCTTTGCCGTTTATTTTTTTGTCGGTATCCATTTGTTTTAGAAGAGAGAATTCGAGGAAAACAGAGATAAAATGTTTCAGTGTTCACTTGCCGTTTTTTGATGTCTCTTTCGCTCTTTTTACTTTATTGAACATTTTTGGGAGAAGTGTTCACTTGACGCTGTTGTTGTTTTTTAACTAAACTTCAATGGTGCGTTATGGTGATGGTGGTGTACTCTGGTTGATACATGAGTATTCAGTATTTTATAATTCTCTTGTGGCTCAAGTTGTTGTTGTTCGTGCATTGTTGTAGATATTGCTATTGTTGTTGTTCATTCTTTAATATTTGTATCGGTTTTCATTCCATTCTTTGCAGTTATGATTTTTTATTTGTTGTATATTATTGTGTATTATGCGGTTCTTATGATTGTTGTTGTTGCTATTGTTGTTGTTGATTTTTGTTGCATTTTCGAACTTTTCTTATTTATTTGGTTTGGTGGTTTAGCTGGTTGGTTATGTATTCTTGCTGCTTTCTTATTGTTGCTTTTGTTTTTAATTGCAATACTCAAACTGCACGGATATTGTTTTTGTTTTTAGTTTGGATTGTATTTTTATTTTGTTTGGATCGATAATTTAAAATGTTTAATTTTTCATGTACTTCGCCCCTGACCCGAATCCGTATATATGTTTTTAGATACATTCTGATATCCCAAATGAACTTGCATTCCTAAAGAACATTTGTTCCTTCGATGTTCTTGTTGTCGGAATGGTTGTTGTTGCTGTCATTGCTGGCAGCAGTGATATCGCATATTACCTTCATAATATTTTGTTCCACATCATGTCGCTGTCTCTTCTAGTGACAGCAGAGCATATCTTATTTGTTTTATGTGACATTTCATGGTTTTCGTTTTCTCCTCGTGCCAACCGCATTTAATAAAGAAATTCTTGAATAAATAATCACTTCAAGAAAAAAGAATTTCCAGCCTTTTTAAAGTCTTGAAAGTATTCGCAAATTTTAGTATTCTTCTGTCAACGTTAACCGTCAAAAAGTTGTCAAAATTAAAAAAGAAACATTTTGTGTGAAGAATATTTTATTAAGTCTTACTTTGTTGCATCGGTGTGGGGCAGGTCATCGTCTTGGAGTTATTCCAATTAAAAAATTATCTGACGTCGTCTGGGTAATTGAATGCTAGGAGGGCGTGACCAAAAATTATAAAGACATATTAATAGATATTGGATAAATTAAAGGCTACATATCCGATTTGAGTGTATGTTAAATTTTATAGATTTTTAACATTATAAAATTTACATGTTTAAAGTTTAGGTATTTTGTTTTAAACATTTTAAGGTTTTATATTTCAAGATAAATAAATTCATAAAAACCGGCATGAAAATTGCAGAAAATCCGTCCGTCGTTTCCAAGGGAGTCCGTTTTAGAATAATGTCAGAAAAAGTCCTCTAAACATATTTCATTAAACCAAATAAAATATCTATAAATTTTAAGCAATAAGTGAGTCAACATATTATTAAACTCTTGAGAGGAAAAAGTAGAGAAATAGCCCACCTGCGAGAACCTACCCAGCGCTTTAAAACCCCAACAAAAAAACTTATTCTAACACTAACACGAATGAAAGAAAGAATAAAGTAATGGACCAAATTTTCTTCGTCAAACAAAATGGGCGGAGCCGAAAGACCAAATAGACCAAAGTGGACTATGGTCTTTCTTTTCACACAATGTTGATAAAAAAATGTTGAACAAAAGCAAAAGAAGCTAAATGAATATTGTTGAGCTGAAACCGCAATTTTTTTTAGCTACGACACAGTTATTTTTTCATCACGGGAACAACAATAACATAATTCTCCCGGGAATGGTCGACGCCTAGGAGTATTAGAACAAAACGCCTATTTTCCAGGAGATTCCATAAAAAGTTGTGCTCAAGAGTGCAAGCGAGGAGAGATAATACTAATAACACTCCTTAAAAAGTATGAGCGTGAGTGAAAGAGTGGATACCAAAGGAAAGATGACAAACTAGTCGCATTCTTCTCACCACAAGAAACTAAAAAAATCGCAAGCAAGAGAGAAGGAGACAAACAGAAAAAGGTTGAATTTAATTCAAATAAAAATGGCGTCTTCTGCTTTTTGGACACGCGCTCTCTGATGCGACTGGAAATCCAAGGACTGGAAGTTCGCGTTTAGGAGCGACTAAAAGGACGGCAGTCTCGCGTACAGGCAGGTTGCCGCCCGTTTCAATCAAAATGTGCGCTTATTTTAAGAGTCAATTGACAAACGGACTCAGGAACAAAATTCCAACTAGCGGTCATCTAAACAATTGCCCGACGCGGGTATGGCTATGACCCGTCTTCCTCTTCTTAATTATTCAAGAGATCACACTTAATATTGAAGGATTAAAGTACGGAAAGGAATATATCTATCACAATATCATTATTTTCATTTATGTTCGGAGTATATTTGTGCCTATGGATGTGTACTTGTTCAACTAAAATTGTGACTAAGACAATCGCTAGAAAATAGAGAAGAAAAACGTGTAAATTCTTATAAGAAAATATAATTTCAAAATTTCTTATGCTTGAGATCCAGGAGTGCTTTCTTATTTTGTCATGGGTTAGTGCATTCATGTTGTTCGGTTACGGCAATAATTATAAAACTCAAGAAATTTGAGCAGCAACAACAACAATAACTTGCCGCTAACATTAAAGCATTCGCGCCATTTCCGTTTCAAACACTGTCACGACGTTATAGCGAACTAACAAACGTTTCAAATATTGGCTTTTTCAAAAACTGGTTCTGGTTCTGGTTCTGGTCATCTCTTGTTGTTGTTGTTGTTGTTGTTGCTATCGTTATTATTATTATCGCTATAGAATGTAACACGAAATCAAAAAGGCTCGATACTCAATAGAACGACATGACCTAAAAAAGAATTAAATGACCAACACAAAAAAAAAACAATTTCCAGCACGACATATTTTCTCTGAAATAATCATTAAAATACTTTCGGTCCGATACAATAAGGAAAAATTGTCTAGAAAGCATACAATGAAATTTAAAATGATTGAATACAAAATTACTAAATAATTTTTTAAAGAAAACATAAGAAGCACGCACGCACACTTGCAAATAGGACTGATTTGTTACAAGTGTGAAAAAGAGAACAAATCATTTTTCACCAAAGAGCATTCTCATTTGGATTCTTATTTAAATGATGAAAAAATATTATTTAAATAGAAAATAAACTTCATTATCAATTAGAAACTTCTTTCTCTCAATTAGAGTAAAATTCTTTGAAGTAGAATTTGAATTTGTTCAAAGTACCTCCAAAACAGATTTCTAGAAGTCCTCTGATAGATTTATTGCTATCTATTTGAAATATAATTTTACGAAATTTTTTCTAAAATTTCGCAAAAATAGCCTTTTAGAAACTTCCTAAAAAAGTAACTCTACAAATTTTTTAAACACTTTTAAAGTACTTTTAAAGTATATTTACAGAAAAATCTTGCGAGCATTTTCTCGTAAGATTTTTCTCTGATTATTTTCAAACTCATAAAAAATTTACACTGACCGATATTTAACACAAATATCAAGCACAAAATAATTTTTTATTACTCTAACTAAACAAATTTTAATATTATTACTAGTAATTTTCGAAATTATAAAAATGTATTATATTTATTTAATGTGAATCGCAATTCTATTAAATTCCTGCCAACTCGTAATCAAGTTTCTTATAAAAACTTTCCAAGGTATTTAGAATAATAAGAATAACAATAATAGCCCCAATAAAAGCAACAATAACACCAGTTAGGAAATAGAAGAAAAAGAATAATTAATTTCAAGCCACATGAAAGAAAAATATATCAGTATAAGAACGTTGAGGGCAGTCACTCAAAATTAACGGAAAATTTGTGCACGGGACAAACTCGCGTTATCAACAAGAACAACTGTAATGATTACCCACCCCCGTAGTAGGAAAAAATAAAAAGAAAAAAGGAAGCAAATGGATACACCACCCGCCCTCGAAGGATAAATGACCAACTAATGGCCACGATAAGGAGAATGAATATGAAGACAAAGAAGAAAATTTCAGAACAACAACACCAATAAACATTTTTGCTATAAAATCCACAAAGCTAGAATAATTTATTATAGTAATATTAATGGAGGACACGAAAAATGAACGACATGACGGACTGAAAAACGGCTCCTACTAAATCACCCTGAAATGTTGCATGAGACGGACAAATTTGACGAATTGAGCTAATGATTGACGAGATATAGTCCTCGAGTAGTGTTAGAAAAGCAGCAAAAACCCAAAAAGCAAAAGAAACCGAGACGAGGAGTGTCTCGTGTAGAGAAGAAGCAAGGGAGAAATTGAGGAAAATAAATCAATCAACCTTGAAGAATTATGCGAACTAGGCCACAGCCTGAATCATGTGATCCTCATCGTGGCCAACCATCCAGTCAATCAATCAAAGAGCCAAACAGTCAGAATCGGCCAAGCAGTCAAAGGCAATCAACTAGCCAATCACTAGACCACTCACGAACTGACCTCGTATACTCGAGCTAGAACAGGACGATCGGCAGAGGAATAATCACAGAAAAAAAGCAGCATCAGCTGCTGGAAAAATTAACAGCAACACAAATTCATGAATGAACAAAATAAAAAAAAAATACAGTTACAACAAACACAATAATAAAAAGTAACGAAGGTAAACTGCTTAATATCCTTAAGTGAGATTGTAATGAGCAGATCTAAAGCTACTGAATAGATCTCTATTCAGTAACATACTAAAAGGATGCGGCCACACATACTGCCCACAATACTCTAACATCAATTTCGTCAAAATAGATTCCGCTTGCTTCGACAGAGGGATCTTTATCTGCGCAGTAAACGTGCTCTGCAAACAAATTTAGAACTATTGCAAGTTTTGAATTAAAAAATAACACTTTTTAAAAAATTTTGTGCATAAAAGCAGAATAAAATCTAAATAAAAGAGATATAAAACGTATCGAAATATATCAGAATGCAAAAACAAACGCTGTAAAATTAAAAATAAAATAAGAAAAACAAAATCCGCAACGAAAGAGTTGAAAGCAAAGAACAGACCGACGAATGATTGTCATAAAAATGCAACTTTATTACGTAAATTTCCGCTTGCACTCGCGAAATTTGCGATGAATGAAACCCGTAAGACTACCAAGCAAATCAACGTGATTTTACAACCCACTCAACATGTGGCGCCTCAAGGAATGAGCAGTGTGATGATCGCTCCCTTCGTTCCTCCATATTATCCCCTCATTATGTTGGGCTTAGTGGAAATACTTTTCCTTTATCCGCTTCTGCTCAATCATGACCGTTGTGACTACTCATAGGCAATGCGTATAGTTGTACGCTAATAAATGATCGCTTCAGGGTCATCAGAAAGATTTTCGTACGTTTCAATCTTTCTTCATAACGTCCCTTCATCTCCTCATCATTGACTCTGAATGAATTGCTGTGTTTTGTTGTAGTGGAGCTGGCAGAATGTTGGATGCCGTTCCTGGGTGCTAACCAGCTTCAAAGAAAGGGGGTTAGAAAAAGATAGTAGGGTGAGTTGAAGTCAACTGGAGCGAAGCGTCATTAAGATTTAAAAGCTTTTCACATGCGCTTCGTTAGCATAAACGTCGCATTTGATGTGAAAGCCTTCATGAAAGTGACCAACGGCAATAGTTCGGTCATAAAAAGTAACGTATAAATATTAGAAAGTGAACTGGCCCAAGTAATAATCCGGATTCAAGACAAACGCAAATGAACCGGGTTGGGAACTGGCTGGACTGGAATATAATAGCATTTCAATGAATGGGTTTATGCGTTTGCTGCAATTTTTCAACAAATTGATGCATTGAAATATTAATTGCCATACAATAAAAAGAGTAGAAAATCGACAACAACCACCTCTAAACAACATCAACAAAAGCACCAGACCGACTACCGATCATGGCAAACTACAAATGGTACGAAGAATAATCGACAACAACAACAACTAAAAATCGTAGTAGCTTGTTTCAGCAATTTGTATTAACATCTTAATCTCTTCAAAATATTTTGCATATAAGATATTTTTCTTTGGAAGTCTTTATTTCTTCTTGACATTTGATAACTTTTTGGAATTTTTAATTCAATCAGTCAATGCTGATTATTCATAAACTATTGCAATATTCATTTAAATGTGTGAGATTTTTTCTAGAAGACTAGATTTGGTTTCTCGTTCAGTTCAATTGTTTATTTCAAGATTTGCGCATGGTCATAGGTGGAAGAGTTTGTGTCTTAAGTCTTCCGTTTTATATTAAATTACTTTTTGTCAGTGAGTGAATAACTACATTATGTATAAAGTTGTACAATGTCAAATATCGTGCTATAAATAAATATAAGTTTACCAAATTAATAAAAACTTTTATTTTACGATTAAGTTTAGTTGGAAATTTTAAGATATTTTAATTTACAAAATATTCGTAATCAATTTTACTTTTATCTCTGACTCTACATATTCATTTAAAATAAATCTTTATTCAATATTAATGAGAAGGAGCTAATTGGTTCCTGGACTATAAATTATCTTTACCGTCTCTGAAATTTTTTCGTCTTGGGTATATTTTTTATAACTTTGATATTTTTTCCATAAATCATTAATTACAAAAATTCTTTTTCATATTCTTTCATGAAAACAACATCCTTTGCATGCTTCAACACTTCAATGAAAATAAATTTTTACAATAAAATATTAGTGGAAAAATTAGAGGAAGCATATTTTTCTCCAAAGAAATAAGCATTGTTTTTTAGAAAAAGGAAGGGGGCGATTTTATTGTTATAATGAATGGTAAAGAATTTTTCTATAGCTTCAGGCGTAAAGCATTCAAAAGGTTAGAAAAAATAAAAGCAATTTTTATTTATCATTAATATTGCGCGAAATCCACCCAATGGCTAAACTAACTAAACAAGAAAGCGACTAAAAGTGACTAGGACGTGCTTAAGAAGTAACTAAGAAGTGGCTAGAATGCAGTGAAAAAGTAACTGAGAGGCTACCAGTAATAAACTAACGGCCAAATGAAATTTCAGACTTTGCTCATGATGAGCAAACATCAGTTATTTTTTCGCTCTAGCCTCGAGCGCAGACAGCAGTGAGTATGCAAAAATGAGCAATTGCATAAAGCAAAGGTGGTACAGAAAGTTAATAAAAGGTTTACGGTTAAGGAGCTACACAACGCTTTATCGAAATACCATCCAAATCCCGTAAGTAATTTTTTGTCTTTTGTTGTCACGAATCGAAACGATTTGTATGAAAATTCACTGATTTTAAAGATTCAAGGTATGAAAAACGATAACGAAAGATTGAATGACGTACCATACAGATATAAAGACAAATGAAATCCAACTGGATTGATAAACACCAAGATGACGAGGATGATAATGTTCTTTCAGCAACTAATAAATGAACTATAGTAAATAACTCTTTCAAAGAGCGAAATCAGCAAAAACGATACTGAAACCATAAAGCATTGTTTCATAAAGCAAAAATAACGAAAATACTTCCAAAAAAACGCGTCAAGACCTCCCGCATAAGGTGAAGATACCTTTTAATTTGAAATAAATCATTCTTAAGACAACCATATCGACGCTGGCATCGGATACAGCACCACGACACGTTGGCCACAACATCTTCATTGAAAATGGGGAAACATCCTTGTAGTAGCTCGTTTGGCATTTTGCGTGTCTTTTTAATGGGTTTAGCGCCATCGTATTGTCATCACGATGGAATACGGCACTCTATCGCGATGTTAGTGTCCGAATCGTTGATATTGGTGTCGGCTTCGGTATCGGCACAGATGCTGATGAACCTGATGTTAATTCCAAGGTTATGGACCTTTTTTTACCAATTTTCACCAAACAATCTCCGGACACAAGCGTTACCGCTTGTATCAGTCTTCACTAAACAGTCACTAAAGCAGAAACTAAAGGATGATTCTCGATGAAGTGTGATATATCGAGCTTTGCTTATGGTATGTGGCCGCAATACTATCATCACCATCATCACCGGTGTCTTCATTATGAGATCGATTATAATCTTCTATCGCCGCTACACGCTTTCGTACAGCGTTAATGAGTCTGCTAAAAGATGGCAGGATCATCAATCTGGCTACTTTAGTCTTTTTTTCCGGAGTGCTGCGTTGCGGCACTTAATGTGCGCTTCAAACAAATTGCTATTGGATTCCTTAAGATAATTAGTGGCAATATCTTCGATGACAACTCAACGTCGACGCAATATTGCGCTTCAACTGGTTCGGCAACTAAGCTATAGAGCCTATAATTGATTAATTACAAAGCCGTAAGTGCTGAGGAACGAGAAGGCGCAATAAATTTACAATATATCCAATTAATTTTCCTTTTGCAAATTATTAAAATATTTATTTATTTTTGCTTTTTATGAAAATTTTAAAATCAATGATATTTCTTTAAGTAAATATCGTATAAAAAATTCAATTTAATATTGCTTTCTATCATAGAAATTGTAAAGAGAAAGATAATCAATAAATATTGAAAGTTTGCGACGAAGACAAAATGTTTTTTAATTATAAATTTAATTTAATTTTAACTCCTTTCCGTTGCAACGCATTAAACAAACACTTTCTAATAAAACCTCTAACACATCAAAAGACCGTAAAAGGGGGAAATCAAAGGGGACAAATAAATGAAATAAATGAAATGAAATTTAAAACATAAGAAAATTTTGAAATTTTTAAATTAGAAAAAAATCGTTGCTTCTTCTAATGAGCCAGGAGGTGACTTTACGAGGAAGCTTCCGGAAATGACGACACCGTTTCTTGTTTTATTTTCTCCCGTTTTTTCTGCTGTTTTGAATTGTTTTTTGTTTTCCTGGCGTTTTTAACAAAAAAACTATTCCCTCCATCAATTTCTTTCCTCTTTTTAAAAATTTAGTTTTGTCACATTAAAAAACAATTATCACCTCCAATTTAAATGAAATTGTCAGGCCGACAAGCAGCGATTACTGGAACAGCAACAGCAAAAACAACAACAAGAATAGCGGATGGTGATACGCCGGCGTTACAAATTTTCGATGTTAGAAAACAATTTTTGGGAGTTTCCATGACGGGTGATATTATTAATGATAATGATGATAACGATAATGGTAACGATGATGGTTAAGAGAGTGATTAACTTGTTGCACATTGAACGGATACTGGTAATTTTCTACAACACAACAATTCTATACAACGGTCTGTCGCTTCCTTTCTTCATAAAACTCGTTCATACTTTCCACAAGATTCACACTAACCCGTCCCCCTTGTCCAAACCCTATAAACTTCCTTTCTCTCCCCCCCCCCCTCCTCCACTGCTGTTCTACACAGTCATCATTTAATTAGTCTATGCGCGCATTTGAGTCTCCTTGGGTTAGTTTTGCTTTTGTGCGCTTTGTGGGATTTTTAATTTGATTTAAATTATGTTGTATATACTTTTGTTCGTTTCGTTCGTTAATCATTTTCAGTAGCCGAAGCAGAAGCATCATTTAATTTTTCAAATTATTTGATAATTTGATTAAAAGTAATTTTTGACTGCTCACCTTCCTGCCGGTGACAGTCCCTTCGTGGCCTGGTTTTATGCTTGTTTGTGTTTATTGTCATCGCAAGCGAGTGAATAGACAAATGATTTTCTATTGGTTAGACTTGTCTTATTAGTTGGAGGGTTGAGGAGCCGTTTTAATGCGCAGCATTTGTAAGCTCGTTAAATGTTTGAACAATTTAATTAAATGACAAAAGGCAGAAAGGGCACAAAAGTGTATGGAAATGCTACAATAATGCTAATAAAAACAACAACAACAACAAAACAATATTTATTGTAACTGTACTACTAATAGTATTTGTCATTAGAAAATTATGATGAATTTAATGAAAATGCGAATTTTTGATTCTTTGTAAATTTTCTTAAAAATCTTAAAATAAGAAAATAAAAAAAATCCAAAAGCAAATCTTAATAAACTTTCAGTCGCGTTCTTTTAGTGATTTGCTTTATTGATTAGGATTCATAAAAAATTTCCTTCAAAATTAATTTAACTTTATGATAAGTTGTCTATAAAAGCGCTACAAAATTGATAGAATTATTAAAGCCCTTTTATATACGAGACATCTTTTCTGGCAGTTCAATAGATAGCATTTCTGTATATTTTTAAAATAAGAAATTCGGTATAGAATGATCCCAATTATTCTAATAGATACCTGATATCTAAAACAAAATTTTTTTAAATATCTTTCTACCTGTTTCTGAAAATAAATCATCTATTTGCTTCTCCGATATCGTTGGCTCTTGAATATTGCCGATGCTTCTTTAAGGTTGTCTTCAAATCTAATTTGTTAAAAAATTAGTTTAAATTTAATTCGTACATCGAACCCCAACCGATACGAGCTGATCTGATCCTATGCAGCGCATTTACTTTGAGATTCTATCTGCATAGAAAACAAATTAGTTTAAATCCTGGCGCTAACCCTCTTGACGGTCTCGTTTCAGTTGGTTGGTTGGTTCAGTTGAACCACTTCATTTATCACTCGGACGTATCGAAAGGATAATCCGAAATTTTATTATTGTGTCGACATCGTCTAATGAGAGAAAGAGAGACCCCACTAAGCCAGGCAATGGTGGCAATCAATCGATGGTGGTCGCCTGTTCGGTCGGTCGGTCATTCCGTCGATGACAATCGATCACACTACGGTCGATCCGTCGCTGAAAGAGTCTCAACAGGCGTAGAATTCATATCGTATGAAATTAGAGCAGTCTAAGGATCATTAAGAAGTGCATAAACAATAGCGATCACAGCGGGTTACTTGTTAAACGGTTACCGGTAACGTAGAGCAAGAGAGCCGCATCGATTTCTTCAGATCGCATCAAAGTATTCGCTCGTATAGCAGAAGCAACTTTAAAGCAGAAGCGGGTAGTCGTGAAAAAGGTGTTTATTTGAATAATATCATTAGCACTAAATGAGAGGGAGTGAATGCAAAGGTTAATGACGAGAAGACGAGGGTTGGGAAAAGAAAATGAAAGAGTAATACTTAAGGACATAAAAAGTTTGTGCTATTGAAATATTCGACGCTCTTGAGAAGACGTCAAATTGTTTATTTAAAGTGACTTTTATTGCGAATTTAAATCGAATGAAGCGTATCCTATCGAATTTTTCATGGTATCCCGTGCTTTAGTTAGAATTCCTCTATGAAATTTGCCCCTTACACTCCTTTTGCAGAGAATTGACAACAACAACTAAACCGAAAAGAGCTGTTTATGACATCGAAGTTCACGATATTTTTCAATACTTGCAGACGTTATTTATTGTCCTAGATCATCTTCATTAATCACAAGTTTATTTTAATTATTTTATATAATTTTTACCATTACGAATTCTCTTACTTTTAAGCAAATTCCTGCCCTCACTCACAATTTTCTATTTTTCCAAGTTCTTTAGGCGCAAAAGCAATAAATTTTGAAACAGTATAATTTTTTTCTTTCAGTTTTTTTCAGTCTTCTCTTTCGTATGTTTTTGTGGTTTCTTTGTCTGCATTTCATCACTTCTAGTATAAAAGGATACAATAAAAACCATAAAACAAAACTAAAACTGTAAAACTGGCCGAAAGATATTGAGACTGCTGTTGAGATCAAAGGAACCGCCAGTGGCGCCAAAACATCGAAAGATGAAATAAATCATATCATTCATTATAATTTTTTTAAAAAGGTGTTTAAGTTAAGAGATTCGGTTCGGTCAGGTCTTTTTTCTGTTTAATTCTTTATTATTTATTTATTTTTTTTAATTTTTTTCTGGTGAAACGTTGTCAGGGATTGGGATGAATGAAGTTTAGCATCATTTTTTAGCAAAGAATTATAAAAATGTTCTGGTCAAGCATATTGGCGAAGTTAACGGGCATTATAAAGATGAAGAAATAAATTGGCGAAAAATATAAATTGAAATAAATAAAATAAAAAGGAAATTTTTTGGAATTGAAAAAGATTTCAGCTCTGTAATATCTAAAATCAAACACCTTCAAAATCTTAATATTGGTTTTAAAATTCTTAAGAAAAATCATCGAAAAGAATTGGCTACTGTAGTCGGCAAACAGAAGGAAGTATTGAAAAGGATTCCTTGTTTTTTTTTCTTGCTTTCTTTATTAATTTTGACCTTTGATTATCTCGAAGTGGAAATTATAAAAATTCGAAAGCAGAAGACAAATTAGATTCT
This sequence comes from Physocephala rufipes, assembly GCA_963966595.1. Taxonomy (NCBI): domain Eukaryota; kingdom Metazoa; phylum Arthropoda; class Insecta; order Diptera; family Conopidae; genus Physocephala; species Physocephala rufipes. The sequence goes on from OZ016505.1 coordinate 4,033,816, forward strand.
TTCTTAATATTTTTTTTAAAACCTTCAGTCCATCGTTCTTTTTCTTCCTTTCCTTGACTTTCTCTTTCCCTTTTTCCTATTTTGCTTTTTTGCTTTGTTTGGTCTGGCAAGCAAAAGCATAACAATACGTTTGGACCGATGACCACTTATATGACAACCTAAAGCATCAACAACAACAGATCATTTATGTCATAACTAGTATTTCACTAACACCAACAAATCTTAATATTTAATATTTCTTACATCAAAACAAAAGCTAAGCATTCGTCTAAAAAATTAGAGGTAAAGAGCTAACGACTGCTAATGATAATCAACCACGATTGTGTTCTCCTCGAGTTGAGCAATTTTTATTCTGAAATATCATTAAACTAAATTTTTGAAAATTTGCAGAGGATTGCACTTAGTCGCTGCAGCATAAGCACTAATATTAATACGATCACCACCGTATCTACCTGAACCGCAGATTCCACTCATACCAAGAACTCGACGATGTGTGTCATAGACGCCACTTCATCCTAAACAACGTTCTTCAAGAGACAAATAATCTTCGAATTAGTGCTTCTGTTAACTGTTTGTTGTTCTGATTTTATTTTGAAGTTGAAACCTTTAAAACTGGAAATAGAGAAATATTTTTTACGATAAATCATTTTACAACAATCATGAATTAACGCGAGAAGGCAATGGCTCGTTGGAGAAAAAATGAATATGAATTGTCCGAAGGAATAATTTAATGATGAAAGGATTGGTATAGGGCACATTACGAAGGGAGATGTTGCAAGACATTATAAGGCAACAATGAAAAAAACCACAACAACTACAACTCATTAATAAGACTGAAGTGAAGAACTCCTTGAGTCTTCCACTCACAGAACTAATCCGAAATTTGTGAAGAGTCATTGAATCAGTGTGACGAAGCAAATAAATTTGAAAGATTTACGTCAGTTCAACAGGAAAAAAAGCCAAAGGAAAATACGCAAAACAACAACAACGGCAATAAAATTTACTACAATATGAAATACTGTTTGGAAAAACATCTTATTTAAAACTTTATTGATGTCTTAATAAAGAACACTTTAAGAAGTGCAAAAAAGTGATGATAATAGTGATAATGACAATGATGATGATGATAAAGATAATAGTTAGAATGCTGTCTTTGATTATTATGAAGTTGATTATTATGAAAAATCACAAAGAGCCATTAATGAAAATGTTAAAATAAAAAGAATTCGGGGATGAAGTAATAAGACGTGAAGAGTAAAGGAAAAATAAAAGGTAGAGTTTAATAAAACTAAACGCTATAAAATCGCATTTAAAGAGCTTAGGATAATAATCCGGATAACCCGAGAAGCTCTGACTGTGTTAATGAAAAATTTAAAAAAAATAAATGCAAATATGATTATAAATAATTAGATGTAAATGACGGCAAGTATAAAAACTGGGTCGAGAAAATTAATATCTCCGATAAAGGTAAATGTCAGAAAAATTGTAAACCACGAATCTGAGGGCAAAAATATCAAAAGGTGAACGGGAAAGTCAGTTGTTTTTTGCACCCAATCGTCGTCCAATCCATCCATACATCCATCTATGTGGATCTCTCCTTTCACCACCCATTCAATCGCACATCATATCCTCGGTGCACTAATCAACCGCACGTAACCGGTCATAAGTCACTGCAGCAATCATTACTCGCAAACAGCGACGTGAGTGCGAGTGAGCGACAACGCAACGCAATGCGTTGCAGCTTCCTTTCGAACCTCACAAATGCGACGGATGCCATTTGGCCGCTGTGTAGCTGCAAGGCAAAAACTCATACGATTTTTTTCCATTTCTCTTGAAGACCTCCAATGCAGCACGCGATCTATTTCGTGATACAACTAGCACTGGAGAGAGAAAGAAAAAGAGGAAGCACGCAATCTAACACGAAAACAATTTAACATTTTCATACGGACAAATAAATACAAACCAAATCCGTCGAGTCTTTCGAGAAACGACTGTTGAATAACTAAAAAAATTCAAAAAAAAACAGACAAACCTTCAAAAGTTTCAACCTCGTCGAACCCCGAATACTTTCGTACAATGAGCAAAGGACGAAGGACGAAGTGGCTTTAACTTCTTGCAGTTATTGTTGATGTTTGACTGCTAATGTCCCCATTGTTGTTGTTGTTGTAATCAGCTGAAAAGGCGAATGGTGTTCATCATGTGAAGCAGCATCCATGCTTTAGGGTGTCTTTTGGTTGCCCCTTCCTTTTTTCCTTCATGATCGCATTTCATTATTGTTGGTTTGCGTGTGCATGAATGTTCGTGTGTTCGTGCGGTTGGTTTATTCGTGCATTCGTGTGTTCGTGCGTGCGGATATCTTTTATTAATGATTTCTCCTGAATTGGTCGTTTTACTATTTAATCGGTCATTCTAAAGGGGAGGATATAGCGGTACCACGACACAACTTCATGAAACATGCATATATAGGCTTAACACAAAACATAATCAAAACTATAAAAAACATTTTTCAGGCGCAACCGAGATTGATCGATATGAAACAGACTTTTCGAAACATAGGAAAAACCGAGAAAGAAACAAAGACTTTCTTTGTTTTAAATAAAACTGGAAAATCACTCGCTTAATCAACATACTGGTATTCCTGTCATTCCAATAAAACAATAAACCGACACGGTACCATTGGCGGTAATGGCATCAATATTAATTTCCAGAAATTCGCTACCACTACCGGCACGTTGCCATTGTGGTCATTATAATGCTCATTATCATCATAACGCCACAACCACCAATCCTACGTTGCATCACCATTAACATCACCATCACCACCAAGACCATTCCTAGCAAATACAAAACTTTCTATGCCAGAAACCTCGAGACAGGCTCAGACACAAATTTTACATTTCGTGATTTCTGGTCTCGGATTTTTTCATCAGTTTCGCGGATTCTGACTCGTAAGTGTTCGACTTACCAGTTTGTGTATTTCTTTCTCTGAATGGATCTTAAGCGGGCTGTCACGGGTTGTATTGGGGCGTCACTTATCATTCGTTGTTTTCAATCTTTTTTTGGGATCACCGAAAACAGAGTTAAGAAAAAAAAATAACACCAAAATCACAATAACTTAGCACGTCATGACACGAAACAATAACGAAGAACGAACAAACGAATGAGCGCAACAATAAAAATATTGTCCGCCAAAATCAAGCAACAACAACAACAACAACGAAACAACAATAAGGAAAACAAAAGCAACAAAAGAACACGAAAAACTGAAGTGGGCGTTAATCGCCCAAAGTCAAAGGAAAGGAAGAGTAGCCGCGAAAAAGCTGTTTAGGCATTTTTCTTTTTGGGAAGGCATAGGATGCAAAGCCAGAGCTATACGAGATGCTTGATCGACCCGACCACATGACTGTTTTGGTAGGTAGTAACATAAAATGTTTAAGTTGTCTTTGTTGTCTTTACCAAGAAGCTCACAAGGAGCTACTTAAGACAAATACAAAGAGCAGAGCACTAAAACTGAGCGAGCAGCTTCCAATAGCCTCCAGGTTCGGAACAGAATCGCGAAGACTTGTTCAAGAGCTGAACAAGAATCTTTTGGAAGAGACAGAATAAAATATGAATGCGATAAGTTGGAGCGCAGTAAGCACGGTGGGGTGTGGTGTAGATTAAGGAAAGAAATGCGGCGGCAAGGTATGGTAGAGACATGTTACAGCCCGCTAAACTACGACACGATATCATCGGCGCAATATCACCACATTCATTCTTCATCTTCAGTGAATGCTCATTTTTTTTGGGTTATTGTTTGCGGCTTCCAAAAATAGGCGGGGTATTTTTGGATAGGTCTAGTGACCTAATCATTGATGATTTCTGCGACTTTTTCTAAAGGTTTGCCAAAAATATGATAACGATATGCATTAGCAATATTTTGTATGAGTATCATGGAGGCAACGAAAGACCTAACACTATCCACAACACCATCAATTTCAGAGCACCCAACCAACCCTCCAGATCCAGCAATAAAAGCCATTTATCTGTAAAACAAAACTAGCTTGAGCCGGCAAAACTAGATGGACGGGAGCGATGCTGTCACTCTCCATGCACGGTGGCAACCCACAGCAGCAACAACAACCGTAAATGATTGCATGGCATGCTAATTTATGAAGTAGCAACATAACATAAAAACGCATCACATCGCAATGTAAAATAACGAGACGGATGCAGTAATTATAAGTTGCTTTAACAACGACAACGTCCACAACAACAACAACAACAACAACAAGATCAACAACAGAAGTCGTAGTAGTAGTGGAAATGGCAATAAGAGTTACAGTAAGAACAATAACAATAACTATAATCACACAAACTAAAGCTTAGCGTTACCAAAAATTAATTTCTTCTTGACCAGAAAGTTATGGAGAAGCAAGCGACTGATTGCCGCCTGCTGCTGCTTTTGTTGCTGCAACTTCGTAAAGGCTCCTTTTACTTAGTTGAGCTTATTTCTGATCGAGTTGTGTTGCTGCTGCTCCGTTCAGACTGCGTTTTGCTGGCTATGGTTTAGCTGCGAACCACCTGAACTGGTACCAACATCGAAATCAAAACTCTTGGCATTGTTTAGAGTGCATTTTAATGATCCTCATTCAACATTTGCAGAAAGTTTCAGATAATTTCCAATGGGATTTCTTCAGAGAATTCGAGTCCTCCCCGCGGGCGCAGCAAATAAAAGAAAATGTGAACTAAAAAAGTACATACAAAAGAACAACCTTCAACACCAATCGTTGCAGAATTAGTACGTCGGAGGGGGGCTGAAGGCACGCATACGATACATAACGAAAGTAACGTAATATGTATTTAACTGGTAGCAAATGCAGCGCACTTTAATGGTTGGTAGCTTCAGGTTGATAGATGATGATGCTCGCCAACAGAGGTGGCAGCATAAGCAGCGGGTGTCCGAGCAAAGGAAGAAGTTGGAGGAACAAATAGGAGAAAGACCAAAGACGAGTGAGGAACAGAATGTTGCATTATCATTGATCGTGGTACTGACAAAGGAAAGCCTAAAGCGGTATAAGCGGCCGAAAAGAGTAGAAAGAAGTAGGCGTAGAGCAGGCGGAGGAGAAGTGAACCAAACCTTAAAAGCGAACTATGTGAAACGAAACGGATATCACAATATAAAAGGGTGGCAGGCGGGAGGGAACAACACAGAAGCCAGGGGAAGTATAGAAGGTTTTAGAGAAAGAAGTTTAAAACGCTATAGAGGAAGTTAGCAAAAAGTTCATTAGAATGAAAAAACCTCGAGAAATGACGTCTAAAATTCGTTACAAACGCTTTACTAAATGGCACAAGCCTGAATTATTGATATTTGGTCTCATTGGTCTGAGCATGAAAGAAGATTCATTTGATAGAGATTTCGTAGCAGTCGGATAAGTTCCCGATCCTATCATGTCTGAAATGCAAACTTATAAATCGTCATCACATATTGATGATGAAATTCCTGACGATCTCAGGATATTTGTCTGTTAAGGTCTTCGAAATTCTAATCGAATTCTATCCAAATAATCTAAATAAATTCTAGTCTCCGAAGTCTAATCTTTTTGTTAAAGTTGTTGCTTAAGAAAAACCTAATTCTGATGAAGCCAATTTTTATGAGATATATGTTTTAATTTGAAAATGTCTGACTGGTTTTTGAGGTTCTTCACAAACGGAAAAGGCAGCTAGTTTACATAATGTTATCAATAACAGTAGTCTAACAGTAGTAGTAGCAGTTGTAGACTCCTTTAGTATATAAGCCATGATGATCATAATGAGCTTAATGATCTCTGTTTTGACGTCATAATCTCAAGGATCTAGAAATATATCTCTGTTACCACCTCGCCAATATTAGTATTATACGAAGAGAACGCGCTACAACAGTTTTAAAAAAGTGATTCTAAAAGTTATTCAGCATGAAATGGACTATATTGCCCTCAATCCATGAGGATTTTTGTGAGCTTTTTTATTATCAATGTATGTGTTAATAATTATTGAACTTTTGTCCATCATTCGAATTCAAATAGATAATTATAACACACGTAGTGATGATTATATCATACAAAAATGAAATATTCCTGTAATCAAAATCATCAAAATCAAATAAATCATCATCATCATCGATTTGTTGGCAAGAGGAGTGCTTACTGCGACTTACCGAGAAAAGCTACCGGATTTACACGATTTCCAGTCTCACGATAATGAAACATCACTCAATGAATTCTATAGACTGATCTCGTTTTTTGTGATAGCCGCGGTCTTTTTAAGATTAATGTGATCCGCCGTCAATTTTACGGTGAACATTATAAAACCAAAGTAATGATAAAAAATGATGAAATAATGGAGAATAAGGAGACCTAAAAAAGAAGAGAAAGAGTAAAAAAAATAATGAATGAAAAAGGAATCAATGAGTAAAGCAATTGTTTGTCTAATGCTTTACAATATTCTTTACAAGTTTCTTTAGACTTTGTTTAAACCCTGATGATAATTAAGATAAAACAACGCTACAACAACAACCAAAACGAAAACAGCCGCAACAACATACAGTAAAATTCATTGAAATTATGGCATCTTTGGTAAATCTCAAGAAAGTTGCCTTAAAATCATTTTTAATCACTAGACCGAGCCTTACGATCGTTTCACCGAATCATCCGAGACTGGGCTGTGGACTTTATTGTTCCGCGACGACAAGTTTATCGCATGTTCGCCATCTCAACGGAAGTCCAATTCAATTTATTGGTAAAATTATGCCAGAAAATACAAAAACTTCTTTTCGTAACAATCTCGCAGCATTCAACGAGATTCTCGCTTAGTCAGAGGCTGAATCAAATAGAATGAATGGGGTGTTTTTTATTTTGTTTGACCGATGAACATCTTTCAATAAAGTCGTAACTAACTTAGTTTTACTTTAAAAAATATAAAAATCAAGAAGAAGAAGATGAATAAGAACAGCTTGAGGAAGACAAAGGAGATGGGGAGACAGCAGTAAGACTAAAAGGGCATATGGTATTCATTGGTATTTAGAAATGATAATAACGATAACGATGATCATAACTATGATAATGATCGATAGTTTGTGATGGAATCTATGAGGAGTGATAATGTTTTGTGATAATTATGACAGAGCAATATTTATTGATTGGTCGAGCGCAAGCACATGAATAGCCCGCTACTACTTCCACTACTCCAGCATCGACCCCAAGATCATTGTCACAATCATCAACATTATCATCATTATCATGAATAAAAGTACAATGAATAAAGGAAGTATAATGAATAAAAGTATAATGAATAAAAGTATAATGAATAAAGGGCAATAATAAGAAATTACAAGAGTTGCTTATGAAAAATCCTGAATGAATCAATAAACCTATCAAACTAGACCGCTCCCCTCTTTTGCTCTTCCCCCTCTCTCTCACCATCTCTCGCCGCTATATCCCTTTCACTCTCTCTCTCTCTCTCCCTCTCTTTCCAACCTCCCTTAAACGCCTCTTTCTTCTCTTCCTATTGACGATCCTGTTGATCTTTTTTTCTCACCTGTTCGTCGTGGCTTTTAGCCCGTTTGAGCGCCATAAATAACAACAAAAGCACGAATGCAGCTTGACGGCAAGTTTTTTCTATTTTCTTCCATCAAACCGATCGATCGGCAAAGTCGTAAAATCGCGGGATAGTCATACAAGTCATACGATTTAATTGCTCATAATGCGTCAGCAAAAAAAAATTATTCGATTATTAATTTGAGCGTCGACTCATTCGTTGCTTCTTACGTTCCTCGCTTCGGTCATTCTATCGTTCATTCTCTCATTTATTTATTCCCGTTGTAACGTCCTTACCAAATTTTTGGGGGCGTAAAAACGGAGACCTTCACCGATGAACTCAATGACAACAATTGATCGGGTCACCCATAAACAATACACTAACGCACATATACTAACGAGTACACACACACATACACTCATACACACACATACACTCATACACATACCCGAATTTCTGAAATTGAACGCGAAATTGTGAGAACCGCGGAAACATGTCAATCAGTAGGCGCTCTACAAATGGTCTCTGTGTTGGCAGAAAATATTGCAGAGTCAAAATCATCGATTGAACGATATCGGAGGCGATTAAAAAACTTACTCTGTCTTTAGCTTCTCTTTGGCATCTTTTTTTTTTTTTTTTTGTTTCCTCGTCAATCGTCAGTTGTCAACCTTATTGTTGGCGTGGTATTAATTGTTGTTGGAATTGTGTTAAAATCCAAATCATATTGACTTTATATTAACCGAATTCATTCGTTTCTCCGTCGATGGTAATGACGATGATGATGCAGGTGATGATGTGTCTGATTGATTGATCCACTTGACGCCAAAGTGGCTTGGAACCATTCCCAGGAAATCATTTTTTTAACCTGAATATAAGTCCAACGAATTTTTGAAGTCGACGAAAATGAAAAGGATAAAACAATCGTTCAATGATTCAGAATTTTTTTTTTAGTAACTAGACTCAAGGATTAAGAAAAGAATGGCTATAAAAAATTATCAATTTTATCTTTTTTCATTTTGTTGTAAAAATAAAAAAATCAACTATGAAAAAATTTGGCACGCCCGTAAATGAAAATTGAAAACCATATCGAAAGGTATTTAATGGAGATAATCTGTTTTCTAAACCTATCAAAATAATGACATTTGCATTAAATAACGATCGTTAGAACGTCGTATATTTCTTCTTCTTTTCCTTCTTCTAGATCAGCGGATTAGATCTTGGTACTCTTTAGTAGACTTTCTAATCATTAGTGAAAATATAACCGTAAAAAACGGGATGAAGTGAATCGAGGGTTTCGAAAAATAAGTTTTTCGACGATTTGCCAAAATTTTAGCCTTTCCTTAAAAATAAAAAAGAAAATAAATAAAATAAAAAATTCAAAAATTTAGGATTAAAAAATCTTCGTCTATAAACATGGCTAAAATTATGAGAATAAGGCGTCATCGATAAAGATGAAGATGAAGAAATACAGATTTTATTATACTACAAAATAAATTTAACAACACTCTGCCTTATTGAAATCGGTGAAGATGCACCACATTTACAAACTGCACGAGAAGAACAAGCAGAAAATGAAGGAGCTCCGAAAGAGCGTGGAAAGAAGGTGGAAAATCATGATGAAGCGTAACTAAACCCTTCTGCAAAAATAAACATACTTCAACTTTTATCTTTCCCAAAAAAACAAAAGAAAAATAATGTCGGAACGAATACTTCAAGGATATTACAAAAGCATACTACAAAAGGATACCACCTCATTTTTGCATTCGACTTGTTCTGATTTGGTTTTAGTTGAGTACTATGGTTTGTTTTTGTTTTTTCGAGTTTTGTTTTTTTCACTTTAGGTTTTCGCAAATCCAGATTGGTGAAGGTACCAAAAACCAGGTCAGAAGTTTAGACCGGTCAAGTGAGGACGTAGACGTAGCGAAGGTCAGCCCGTTTTGGTTTAGAATTTAACAGACAATCCCTTTTAGTATGCACGACAAGCCATTTCAACGAGTGGCGCCAGGACTTGTCAAGGATTAGGCGTTAAAAGGCTTAATCCAGTTTCGCAAAGATTTTAGACAATACAAATGCAATTTCTGCTTCTTGGGTATTATTTTTTTTATTTTGTTATTTAAACCTTTTCCTTCTTTTTGTAGGTATTTTTGGAGAGGACCAAAATATCGAAAATGGTCAGTTTTCAACTAATATAAAGTTTATAGAAAAACATGGTTAAGAATGTAGTATACATATACATATACGTATTGTATACGCATAAGTGCACGTACTATATAGTAAGAAGTTAAAACTAAGAAAAAAGATAAAATAATCCTTTAGGCTATAACTTTTTTCTTCTTCTCGTCATTTCCCCCCTTCTTAATCATCGAGTCAACTGTTATACCTGTAGCTGTCAAAAGAATATCTGTCAGATGGCATGACACATCCAGTCGTATGACATTTGACATGTGGTAGCGTCCAGCAGCACCAACACCAATCAACTGCCAGCAACCTGCAGGATCGTTCTAGATCATCATGAGATAAGTCAGCAATTATTGAATGATCGGCGTTGCAAACAAAAGTTATTTCAGCCTTTGAACTTAACGAGATAGGTGCTTTTTCACATGACACTGACAGGTGACAAGCTGTGGAATGACAGTAAGTAATAAAAATATATTTTATAATATATAGTGTCACCACCCGCTCGTTCCCCACCCCGCAGCCGCTCACAACTGCCTACCAGCCCTTCCTTCCATCATCCCGCCACAGGTCTCCTAAGGTTTCAAGACATATTTCAATAGATTTCCTTTTTATTGAATAAAGAGAATTTATGCAAATTTTTTCTTTTTTTTTTTTTGTAAAGGAAAATTTGCATATGGCTAATGTGATGTACGCGCGTATGTGTATTAAAGGTGGTGGTGGTTCAGTCTGTGTGTGTGTGTGCGTGTGCATTTATGTGCTTGAAAACATGCGGTTTTATTGCTTTTTAGACGTTTCTTTATTACTTCGCGAAGAAAAGCAGAAAAAACCAGAATTGAGCACCTGTTCCCAAAGTCTTCATTAAAATTTCATAGAAAATACAAACAACAATCACTCTATTCGCTATTTTCAAGCCGACATATTCATATTCGAGTTTTTGTTTGTGGACTTATATAAAAATGTAAGGTTTATGAGTTCGCCGTTATTGGTTTTTATTTAAATTATTGGATACAGCTCTGTTTCTTTTTGCTTCTTATTTTGTTGTTGTTTCTCTAGATTTTGCTGTTCATTTAAATTTTTTTATTTAACTTTTCTTTGCAGTTCGTTTCAAAAAGTAGTCGATCAACTTTTAAATCGAATAATTTTTAAATCAACTTTTAAATCAAATGAAATCCCAATAAAATCATAGACAAAAAACAAAACCGTAAACAGAATCTGAAATTCAAATAGAAACCGTTGACTAAAGTCAAAAACAAAGAAACTAACAATGAATTTTGGAAGCGAGAAAAAAATCATTAGAAAAAATTATAGAAACGCGGCCGGAAGTCATTCATCAATTAAATTCATAACTTCGTGCAACTGTCGGACAAATCGCTAGACCGTCGGTAACGGCGACGATGGCGGCGGCGGCGACGGCGGTGGCTACAGCCGCTACGGACTCTATGCAGAAACGTATGCGACCCCCTTTTCAGTTAAGACGACAGCTATAATAACAGGGGACCGTAATGCCGACACAGACACCGGCTTCAACATCAAAACAAAGCAGAACAAAACCTGGCGCAATAGCAGCGCAATAGAAACAAGAATCAGCGCGACGGACAAGAAAACCTAACTCGGAACAGCAGCCGAAGCAACGGTGGCAGTAATAGATAGAAACGGTCAAATCAACAACAACAACAACAATTATGACAATAACAAGAATACACCAACATTGACAGCATTAACAGCAGCGGCAACAATAACATTGCCATCAAGAAACGACGCCATCGATAATTACAATGAAACTTATTAAGAATCGCCAGGACGCCATCTAGCGTTCTTTCGTCAATCTAAGAATCTCTTACAGGTAGCATCGCATGCCGACACGACAAATTGTTGTAGTCTCCCAGCATCTGTGCCGTCCCCGATGGTAATTCTCTTCCTTCTTCGTGCCTCTTCTGTCATTTTTGGGTGTGTGAGTACCTATGGGTGTACGTGGTACGTGGTGGGCGCGAGTATTGGTGTTTATACGCCAGCATGTCTTTGAAAGAATGAAATTGTCTTAACCTTATGTGACATCATCGGATATCTCCCATTTTCACAGAAAATATAGAATATTTTTAATTTAGTGGACCATTTTGCTCTAAGGCCACTTAAAGGTCATTTCAATGGGGTGCCATAGGAAGTAATTATTTCACAGGCTTTTATAAAAATTCATGAGCAGAAGCATTAAAATTATGTAAATTGTAAATTAAACCAAAAAAGATTGAAGTAAAAGAAACAAAGAATGACCGTGTGTGATAGAGGTTTACAGAGGACACAAGTCCTCTGTTACGCAAGTTTAGCATATTTCGAAATAACTACTTTTTTTGTCGCATCACAAAATTGAAAACAATAGAAACACACAATAAGACAATTAAACGAATAAAACATAAAAAGATTGACAGAAAATACAAGAAGGGCGTCAACGAGAACAATCTCTAAACAATAGAATGGTCAAGACTTAACCAGGATAAAACCTTTCTCCAGTCTCACAAAGAATGCAAAATGAGCTAAAGGTTGGGATCAAGATCAAGAGATGAAATAAGATGAAGAAGACGGTGAAACATATGAAGAAGATGAAGATGAAGTGGATGAAGGTGGAGAAAGGATCAACCGTTGAAAGAGGTGGACAGTTTTATGGTCTGTTGTATAATTTCGAACGGAAATTGAACAATTTCATAAGCCAACACTTGCGTCACCGTGATAATGATGATGATAATGATATTAACAATGTTAATGGTTACGATAACGATGATCGTTATTATTAGAAATAAATTAGTTGTGTCTGCGGTTTCAACCACCCCTACGAGTGACGGAATAGAACAAGAATCGAGCAAGAGAAGCAACCCACAGAACAGAAAAGGATAGCATTAATACTATTTGTATTAAAGGAGCTGTGGTGGGTCCAGGTTTTAAGAGGTAGTATTTTGATTTTTTTCCTCTAATTTTCTGTGGTTTCTTTGTTTTAAAATCCTCTGTTTTTAATTCAAATTCTTTTCCAATTTCTTTTTTCAAAAATTGTTTTCAATCTTTTGTTTCAGAAATTATTTTTTTGGGTATTTTATGGTTCTCGCCTATGATCGATTTTATAGATTTATGAACTGTTAATATTTAGTAAAAAAATTCAAAATGAAAATTTATGATGTCAAATATTTAGGAAATTAAATCATGCTCTAACAGGGCTGAGATGAAAAGAGATGGAAGCAGGAGAAAGAAAGTTGTTTCTATTTTTATAGACCACATTTTTATTTTATCTCTTATTTTCTGATTGCTAAATTCGTCTCACACTTCTTGTTATGCTTCTTCTACGACTTTTTATCATTCTTTTTATCCTTCTTTTGTGGTGGGACTCTTTAAGAAACTACCTACCAAAATATTTTTATGATTTTTCTCAAAATTATGTCTTAGAAGAAGAAGAAAATACAAGAAAAAGAAAAATTTAGATAAATGATTGAGGACAATAAATGAAAAATTGCAGGAAAATCATTACAAGGAAAATAATTTCTATTCAAGATTCATTAAAGCATTTAAATGAATGAAATTAATTTGATAAAATCACCGCCTTTGTTGTGTTTATTGCTGCTGTTGTCTATTGTTGTTGTTGTTGTAAAAGTAATTGTAAAAGGTTGATAATAATTTCTTCGTTCAACTGCTTAATTACTTTATTGCCCACCTAATTGATACGCATAAGTGTATACAGCGTCTAATACATGGCCATTCATCAACAGGTGTTATTTTGAATCACTTGAGAATAATCAGTTGTCTTTTTGTAAAGTGCTGATATTTTCATATCAATTCATTGCATATATTTTGCGATTAGTAACGAAGTAGAACACTTACGCAATTTAAGACTCGCAGTAACAATTTATTAATTTTCAATAAAAATGCAATAGAATAATGACTAACTGTCATTTAAAAATCAGAACTCTTTAATGTTATGCTTGTGAATGGAATATATTATCAACATTTTAATAGTCAGCCCCTAATTATTTCAAAGCGAGCGACGGAATTTTTCCTACGAAATTCTTTCGCTCTAGATGTCATTCGAGTTTTTTACAATATTTCAATTATTTACATTATTTATGTCCAATATTTTTACCGCCACTGAAACATTTCCGATATTTCAGTTATTCCATAAAGCATTGCCGTGGGTTCGAAGGGGGTTTCTATAATACACTTACATAACAATCACCAACAACTGCGAAAACAACAACGATCAATTAAAAGAAACCTCTGAATATTTATAAATATATAACAAACAACTGAAACTATTTAGTGCTATATTTTAAAGCTTTATCTTAAAGAACATTAAATAAGAAGAAATTAGTTTGTTCAGCAAAAAGATAAAAATTATGATTGTGATCGTAATGACTTTTTAAATATTTCATACCCAATATTACTCTAGCACTTACAATTACTCGAATATTTTGAAAAGTACACTGAAATGAATTCCAAAAATTCGTCTGGCAAGACTCTATAGACAAGACCTGATATATAGTATATTTATTGTAAATTCTAAGTAAATAAATTCAAAGTATCTTAATTCACATTTCAATTTAAATTTCTAAATTTGCAGATAACTTTGCTGAAACCACCAGCTGAATTGTTCACACAAGGAATCAAATTTTCAAGGTATAAGAGAGTTTTTCTAGAATAATAACTATATCAGTGATTAAACCGCTATCCATACCAATTCATCCATAAATTCATATCTCAATCGTTTCCCGTCACAGTAAATTAATATTATTATGACTAATTACAACTTGTTTTGCTTAATAAATTAATTCGTGTTAGTGAAAAAAAGCCGATAAAACAGCGAACAATACTTTAGCGAGTTGAATCACTGTATAGACGACGACGACAATTCTTTACTATGGCTCGGTTGGAGTTTGTTTCTTAAATCTTCGAGTTTCTCTCTTAACTCTTCGCGTTTGTTTCTAAAATCTTCGAGTTTGCTTTTTTAAAAAACAAGTTCGTTTCTTAGGTCTTTTTTCAATTTTGTTTGTGGGTTTATCATTATTCAATACTTCATTTATAAATTAAAAGCATTTTTTGAATCAAAATTCAAACAAAAAACACATAATCGAAGCTTAATGTACTTTTATTCAATGATGTAATCGTGAATTCGATTATGAAATGAAACCAAACTGCATGATTGTACGAAACACTATGCCGGCAATTCATTAGTTTCCCTTCACGCTTCTTCTTTTATCAACACTTTATATATATTAAATTAATCATTTATCACCTGTTGATTAATTTCTGAGTAATTAAAAGTAAATATAAACAACTTAATAAATTAACGAAAGCAAAGTCTAAGCATCCTTAGAAGAATGATCAATGAACTAACGATGACTTTGTAAGAATACGATAATCAAGCACAAACATTAATTTGCCGAAGAAAAGTAAATTCTCTTAAAAAAAAGAGAACGAGTTGGGCGAGTCATTCTGTGAATGTTTTTTTTTCTTTTGTCAATTGTTTTGTAATGACCGTGTGTGAAATTGACGCAATAGTTGGGAGAGAAATTGCAGTAGCAACAACAGGAGAAGCAGCAGCTGCAACAACAACAACAGCAACAAGAATAATTTCCTTAGCACTAGAATTGATACAAGTTACGCAATTTAGAGGATGACTTGTCATTCTTTGTAGCAGAAGAATACTTTTAAGGAATTACTATTATTGAACTGTTAGCTCTAAATTTTAACTCTTAATAAAATCTTCTTCTCTCAATTTGGTTTTATTTTATACCAAACATGTGACAGAATATAAAAGATTTTTATACTTTTCCGTTCTTTGGCAACAATTTGTTCTTTACTAAAATATTTTTAACTAATTGTTAAGTGAAAATAATTATATTTTCCTGGTATTAGTACCAGTCTAGGAAGTGCTTAATTTAACACTTTTCTATGAAGAAGAGAATTCGTTCGAAAAAAAAGTTGCAAGTAATAATGATGAAATGAATGTTTACAGAAAAGCAATAAAAACAACTGCAGTAATATCCGCAACAAGTGCTCAAAGGGGGCGTTAACGTTAATTGGCGAAATGTGCGTTCAAAAGATTAGAAGATTGAGGAGTGTGCTCTTACAAAAGCTGTTGGTGAGGTTACTCTTGCAGAACAGCAGTATCAACAACAACAACTTCCGTGGCATTACGTTTACAAATATAATCTCTTAAAAACAGCCACATTTTTTCTATCGTTTTAATGTTTTTCTTTTTGTTAAGAATTTTTCCTCAAAAATGAAATGTTTCATTGATTTCCTTTAGGTTTTTCTGCCTGAAATCATTCAACCAAATAGACAAGCCAAAAAGGTGTGGCAACCCAACCATTAAATTCCCAATTAAAAACTACAGAGATAAGAGTAACACCTGCTAAGAGGAATATGTGTGGAAAATTATTACAAATCGACAATTATGAAAAATTATAACCAAACGATACCCGAATTCGGATTTTTTTACACAATATTATTTTAAATGATTAGAAAAAGGAGAAATTCCTGAGCGGTCCTAAATAAAAATAAAAATTTGTGGCATGGTTTTAGGCTCATCGTCAATAGCAAATTGAATGGAGAAAACGATCTTATGCATAAAACTTCATTCGTATTAGGAAAACATGCTAGTCATATCCTTTTCAACAAACAGTAGAATTTACAATGTTAATTATTTTCTTGAAAAATTGTAGTCTTCATCGACCCTGTCTGTTTCTCGATTTTTCAACCAACCCAGCGTTAAAATAAAAGCATTATAGACAAATATAGTAAATTTATATAAGTAAACTTTCGTATTTTCTCATTTGAAATGTAATAACGAATAAACATCCTTGATATTCACGATTACTCCTTACAATTGATTATTATATAAGAAATTACGATTCAAATTTATCTCATTAGTATTCAAGTCATTACGAAATTTCTCCCCTCCATAAAAATTCCCAATCGAATTCCCATAGTTACCGATTCCTAAATCTTCGCGAAGGCTCTGATCCGGTTTTCGTCCCAATGAAATCACTTTATCGTAAAGATCTTTATCCTCTTGTAGTGCACGATCGAAATCCTTCCAATGAACAAATTTAATATTTTCACTCTGTAGCGCATCCTTTTCGATGAGTTCGATTAGAGTATTGGAATTAACCGGTTGCACAACACTATATTCTTGATCCATCGATGGTCGATTGAATAATAAACGCTTATTGAGTTGGGGTAAATCACTGAGCCAAGCAATATATTCGTTATGGCCCAATTCCTTTTTTTGGGGAGAGAGGAAGACGAAATTATTGCTTGCGTAAAAAAGACACAGAAAGCTTAATGGACTTACATTATACTTCTTCATCGGATTAGAGTCCTTACGGAATTGTTTCTCGTACCCCGCATCCGAACGACGTCCAATACGTGGCACGTTCTTACTAAGTTTCAAAAAGAAACCAGGACTCTCATCACTCGAAGCATTAAACGCAAGTGTTAGAGATAGTAGACCGAGTGCAATTGTTATCCAGTAACTTCTCTGGAACATTTTTTCGTTTTTGACAATGGAAATTATTTAAGTAATTCTTTTGACCAGAATCGAGAAATTAGAAACACTCCTCTGTGAGCGTTGTAACCAATTGACTCTATCAGCACACAACTTGCCTTTTATACGTTACCCTTACGAGACACCCTTTTTAGCGCCCGCATCATTATTAAATGGGTTAAAGATATGCCGATTAAATCGACTTTTTGGGAGCAAAAGATAAGCCATTCATTGGCAAAAATTATAATGGTGTTGAATATACAGAATTCTTAAAAAATGTGCATTTCTATATCACTTAATTTATTGTTACAGAAACTAAAACATCCCTTACAGACACTTGTAACATTCATGCTCTTTTTTAAATTTCCTTCGTTTCTAAAATTATCTTTGAACTAATTTGTTTTACGACCCCCATACTTTTATCCTAATTTGCAAAAAAATATTACTTTACTAACTATATTATAGAACTCTGTGCCCACTGAATCACTTCCGTTGGTGGGGCATGATATTTTTGTACTGCCTGATTGATTTGACCAAAAGTAAGCGCCAATTTATGCATCTCGAACTCCTTTTGCACTTTTGTCGAATTTACCGCTAACGGTAAAATGAACTCAATATTCCGTAAATGTTCGAAAGCTTTCAAAACGACAGACCTCTCAATTCCTTGCATGGATGACGAAACATTAGCGAACTTTGAGAAACGTGAATGGATTATTTCAAAATTGAATGGATCTCGATCGTAAATTTCCGAATGATGTTTAATGGCTATTACTAGGCATAACTCCAGCACCGAAAGGCCAATCAACAATTCCACTTTGTCATCCTTTTGAAGATCAGTTGTCAGCACTGTTATTTGGTCCATAATAAATTCATTACAGGTGTTTTCATTGAAGCTCGCTATAAGACGGAATAGTAGTGTTTTTAATGGAGCTTCTCCCACATCGAAGTCATAGAGGCTTTGCAAAGCATTTCGCACATTCTTCTCTTCAGCCAAAACTGCGATACGTTCATTCCACAATTCCCTAAATTTCTTACTGAAGTTATATTTATTCGGATTGAAATGTTGACGTAGGAAAGGCAATGAGAAATTTATATTAACAACTTTTAAAGCGTCTATACGTGCACCCATAGCTTTCAAATCTTTTTCTTTTGGTATGCTGAGAAATTCGCGAAATAATTCCAAATATTTTTCAAAACTGTTTGACTCTGGATAGATAAAAAGTTGCCTATTCGAATAAGAATTAAGAAAATTATACGATTCCCAATAATTTTAGCCTTCAATATACCGATGTGAGAAACGTGATTTGACCCGTTTTTCCAAAAGTTCAATTATATCTAATCGACAGGTTTGACCCAAAACACAAATTGGCGCCTGAGCAGATTGCGAAACATCAAAGAGATTATAAAGCAATGTCTGGTTGTGATGAGCACAGAATAAATCGAATTCTTCGAGTATAAAAAGTACACTTTTCGAACACTTGTCGCCAGCTTTAAGGCAATCTAAGAGAAAAGCCAAGTTCTCAGCGAACGAGCCAAAAACTTTACCGTCCGCAGCATTCTCCAGTTGCATTTGTAACGTTATATCTTTTAGTGCTAGTCGATCATCGGTATGCAGATTCCCGTTCAGATGTACGAGCAAAACGTTCTTGTGGAACTCTCCATTCAACATAAGTTCAGCCAGCACTGAGTTCACCAACTAAAATTGTGCAAGATATTATTGAAATAATTATACGAATATCTTATCCTTGCGACTTCCACTGTAGTCTTGCCCGAACCTCGAGGTCCAATAAGCAGTAAAGAATTCGATTCTCCCAATTCTACGGTGCACTTCAGCAGGTCATACACATTGCTCCGTTCGGATTCATGGCCACGGAATGTTGTTGTATCACGCATTAGGCGTTCTTTAAGAAAACGTCGAACTTTAACAATGTCATGAATATCTTCCAGCATCTTATCCCATAAGCACGATTTTAAATCATCAAATATAGCATTCAGAATTTTCTCAAGCATCCACCCTTAATTTCGCGCCATAATCAACAAATTTACCAATTTGGTTAAAATTGTAAAAGATTTTGTTGGGTGATAAATATGCGAAATGTAGAAATGTCAGCACTCGATGCGTTCGCATTTGTTGGAAATTGTAAAAAAATTAACAATGGGGAAAAGCAAAGAAATTAATTAACGCGAATCATAACAGCTTGTTTACACCGCGTGCTTAAATCTAAACACTATTAATGGTAAACACAAACGTTTTCATTGCTCAATGCATATGTTTGAACATATATGATCAATTGTCTCAGTATAATAATATAACTCAATAAATTATAGCGACATAAACTGGCGGCGTAAACAATCTTTTAATGAACACACAACAAAAAAGCGGCATAAATTCCCCTAAAAACTTCGACAATTACTGTTAAATTGGAAGGAAAATTGAGCCCCGACTGAATTTATAACGGAAATTTGTACAGTGCGACAGTTATATTTCATAAATATTTCCTGAACTAGCGATAATGATCAAAATATGTTTTTAAAAGGTAAAATTTGCAATTTATTATTTATATTTTTTAATTTTTAATTATTTAATTTATGCCATAAAAATATTTAGCTTGCAATATTTATATTTAATGCATTTCATTTATTTATATTTAATGCAATATTTATATTTGCGTTTATTAATATTTTTCAATTTATTTTATCTTGTTTTATCAATAATATGTTATATTGTATATGTATATAATATAAATGGTATATGTAAAATATATACTAGAGCAACTAACACGTTTACCTATGTTTAAACCATATGGGGATGTAGCTCAGTGGTAGAGCGTTCGCTTTGCATGTGAAAGGCCCCGGGTTCGATCCCCGGCATCTCCAAGTGATTTATAGGGATTTTCTTTTCCTTCTTTTTAATATAATTAAATTGTACTAATTTACATTTTGACATTTATTGTAAACATTACAACAAAATAAGACATTTATTCCAGTCTTTATTCCAAAATATGTATTCAGGAAGAATATTTTCAAGAAGATAATTTTTATATTTTCTTGAATATATATTTCGAAATTCTATGAAAAATTTTATTTCAATTTAATTTTATTAAACAATTTTAATTTTATAAAAGTTACAGGACATACAAAATACCCGAAGAAAATTCAAGTAAAAACAAATTCAAAAATTAAATAGAAAAAACCCAAAAAAGATTAATAACATTACTAAAACATTGTTTATTAATCGAATTTTTCGAATTAATGTAAATATTTCGGTTTGACGTAGGCGCTTTCATCTACGCCAAGAATTCATAATTATCTGATCTGATATTAAATTAGCAGAGAAAGAAAGAAATAGAGAGAAAGAGAGAGAGAGAGAGAGTGCGAGAGAAAGGGAGAACGTAAAATGTTGAATTAATTATATTATGTTTAAGGAAAGACGATAATGATATGTATGTCTCGGAATTCCCGAGCAATCAATTCGACAAACTATATTTTAATTAAATATTTTTTATGATTTTAAAGTTGGCGCCGGTGAACTTTCAAATTGATTTGCATGACAATGCTCTACAATTTAGGGGGAGGGTTTGTTAAGTTGGATGACTACTTAACACAGATCGACGAGGCGTAAGAGGTGATTACTTTCAGAAAAACATAACTAACTTTTGATTAAACGAATAATCTTAGACGCTTCATGTGAAAATATTCATGAATAGCACAATTTTGGAAATTTCAAATAATTGTTTGTGGACTAATAATATTTATTAGTTTCATATTCTATGGCAGGAAACTGTTTTAGATTTTCTATTAATTTGCATCGTCTCCGTTTTAAAGAGTTGCCTTTTAATTTGGCCGTGCTAACGAATCCTTCCACTCACACACTGGTTGGCTGTGCCTGGTGTAGGGCATCGATGCTTTCGTTACATACCAAAGGATATGATAATGTCGCGTTGATTTAACTTGTTAAAGTTTAGAAGTTTAGTATAACACATCTTTTGAAATTTATTGTGATCGTCTAATTTATGATGTTCGTTTTAGAACTGTGGTTTTTTTGCCGTTTCGGCGCCAATGTAAAATATTTGTATAATTTTTTTTTCAAAATTGTGACGCTTGTGTTTTTCCAATACTTAATTAATTAATGTTATTAACATTTTATTTTTTTATTGGCGCTAAGGAATTTTTTCTTTTCTTGTTTTCTCCTTTTGTTTTGTTTTTAGTTATTCTTTGATTTGCCTCTATTGATCTTATTTCTTGTTGATTACGAAGTAGACTCGTAGAAATAGAATTTTATGGGAAATTTTGGGAATTTCGTATAAATTTTAATTTGATGGATGATAAAGAACAGCAAAAGAAGAGACAGATAGATATTTTTATTGTAGGTTTTTTATGTTATTCAAATCAATTTGCATTAGATCGAGAATAATAAAAATTCTTAAAATCAGTTAATCGGTCGCCGGTTTCCTTTTTGTTTTGCTACTTTTATTCCTTTTACCAAATTTTATGTTTGCTGGGATTTTCTCTAGACGCAATAAAAAGTTTGATGATTTAAAAGCTTGGCAAATTTTTTTTTTGAAATTAAAAAAAATTTAGTTTGGATTTACAAAATTAATCAAGACGATAAAAATTATTAGTTCTAAAAATCCAAGCAATCGAAAAATCGAGTTATGTTAATACTTGCTGAATTTATTCAAAAATTTAAAAAAATTTTGAAAGCTTTTTTATTAAATGAATGCAACTGTTTTCTGAGCAACATTAATATTTTTTCAAATAGGTTTTATATAGAATAGATATTTGATAGAAGATATCGAGAGAGAAAATTTATTCGAATAATAATCGTCATCATTGTGGCTGCGCGATATACAATTCCTTTTATAAGTGTTATTCTTATTGTTGTAGTTGTTAGAATTATCTGAACTTTATAGGTTTTTTTATGCATCACTTTTCGATTTTAATTAAGTCATTCTTTGAATTTTTTCGCTTCGTCTACGTTCACGTTTATTTTATATACGAAATAATTGTAGTGCTTGTTGTTGTGGTTATATTTGCTTGGAAGCTCTCATCAAGACAAAAATCGAACTCTTTCTCTCGTTCTCTTGCTATTTGGTTGTTTCTTTAATACTATTCTAATGCTTGGTACTCAGTTTTGTCATAATATCGTTTAATATTTACTTAATAATTGCATTACTCGAAATGATAAAAAGAAAGCTAAAAAAAGGATAATAGAAAGGTAAAAATTATGAGAGAACAAAGTTGCGGTACCGGCTTTAATCGATATCTCACGAGAAAGTACACCAAAAATGTACTCTTCATCATTTTCTCATCGAAATATTTATATCAATCACTATCGCTCTCTGACGTCGTTTGCCAAACTGAGCACGAATACAATTGGAAGAGTATAAAATTGAAGAGCTTATTCAAAATTAATTCATACAAAAGCGGGTCTTCTTCAGATTAAGTCGGTTGTGAGAAGTTAAAACTGAGCTACAAGGGAAAATTAATAAAAATCAAAAGTTATATACGAAATTCTAAAATATTTCTTATTTATAAATATAAGAAATAATCATCCGCAGCCGTGAATCTATTTGCATTATAAATAAATAAATTTTTAAAAAAATTATCAAAATTAATATATAAAAAAAACTAAAGCACAAATATACAATAATTAGTAAATGAAACTTGGAAAATCTTGGTACAAATAAAAATAAGAAAAAAGAGAAATTTTTATTACAACATATAAAAATAAGACTCATTCTTATCACTTCGAAAAAATTTCTTCCATTTCTTCAGCTCGTTTGACGTTTAACGCGCGGCGTTTCACTTTAAATTTAATTCGTCAAATTAAATCCTAAGCAGTAAAACGGCGTTTACAACAAAAACTTAAGTTCGAACTTAATTATCAAAAAACGAAAAAAATAATACATAAATAATAAAAAGTAAAATAAAATACAAAACACTAAAAAAGAAAGCTTTAAATGCAGTGAAATTTCTCTTTTCATTTTCAATAAATAAATTACGTTCAAACCGCTTTTAGTGCTTTTCAAAATTTTTAAACTTGTACTGTCTTATACAATCAAACTACAACAAAAACTGAAACAACAAAGATATTATTAATAAGTAGTTAGCAGCTTATTTGTTTTTGTTGTTTTTGTCTCCTGCTGGAATTTACGTTTATGACTTTTGCGCGTATTACGCTTGTAAACAAACTCGTAAATTACAAAATTCCAAAGACGGTGGTGCGTATTTTTTTATCGGCTGCTTTTTATTGTTGCCATCGTTCGAACTCGACGTTTGTCAATTTTGGGTGATTGCGGTGGTGATTGCCGAACTGTTTACGAGCGTGAATTCATCATCTTCATTCTGATTGATCGTCATAATTAATCGTGCAACAATCCGAGAAAATGTCGTCCTCTTCTACTTCATTATCTTCTTCATCATCGCCTTCATCATTACATGCAACAAAGGTATTGTTGGCTTGCCTGATTTTAAACACATGCATGCCGTTTAGTTGCGGTTCAGCGATACCGATTTGGGAATTTTTATCACGCAATGAAAAGGTGAGTCTTTCATTATTATTATTGGTATTGTTGGTGTTGCTTAATGTTGTTGTTGTTGTTATTGGCGCATTAACAAGTCATTGGCCCTTTCCGATTTTACATAAAGGCTTCAAAAGCAATTCAGGTACCCGCATAACTTTTATGCTTGCCGTTTATATACTATATAGTAAAGGCATAAGGAAAAGCAAATGAATAATATGCTACTACGGGGGAGGGGCAGAGGGGAATAGAGAGTGTGTTCCTATAGTAAAACCTTTCGCATTGGGAGTTCAATTTAGAGTGAATTATACAAAACGTAGGCATGTTAGTCTGATACTAAAAATACTCTCTGCGATTTTAAAGTTCTGGAAACTAATTCCAAATATTTTGAACATCTAAAAGTGGGTTCATAACTCTTTAACATGTTATTGCCCTGGGCTCGAACATAACTCGTATTTCATATTTTCAGGGCTCAATCATGCTTACATAATTTTATAAACCTCTCTAAACTTATCGCTGCAGGCAAACGTTCCCCAAACTTTGGAAACTTCTCCCTGTTTTAGAAATCGCCGGACCTCTTTCTTCGATTTTAGATATTTCCACGACAACTTTTTCGTTACTTGAATAAAATAAAAATTGTTTTTTACTCATTTTCTTACGAAAATTCGTTGGACTTTATGGAAGTTTCTCTTTTGAATAGAAAGTTGAGTGACGTTTTATATATATACATTTTTTTAAGATATGTTTTGAAGAAAGATCGCAACAGAGTTTGGACTGGAAGTTTGGATTTATGACTTTGAAACTTACGATAATAATTCATTGTATTTTTTACTTAACAGGCTGTAATTCCTTTTGAAATTACGGCCAAAATTTGTTTTTAAAAATGAATAACTGTAGTAACTTAACTAATAATTACAAAAACTTAATCATCATCTTTCTGCCACTTTAATTTAGTTGTTGTTTTTCATGCGCGATTTACTGTATAATAGTTATTTTTATGTAACTTAGCAAATTATTAAACACTCACATGAAACGGTTAAGGTTGTTAAACAAAGTTAACGAGAGACAAACAAACGGCATAAACCTGCTCTTGATCATTTTACCGGCCTGTCCGGTTCCTGAAAAAAAGCTATCAATATACAATGAATAAATAAATAAATAAATAATAAATCGTTTTTATTGTTTACTTGAAGAAGAAACATGATGAAAAATTAAATATATATCATCATCGATCAAAAGAGAGAAAGTCGAGAATGCAAACGCGACAGAGATAAAGTCGTGACTGTGATTTTAATCGTGATCAGCATTTATCTGCAGACTTTACATGAAAAGGTCAAAAGAATTATTATCAAAGCATGAAGAGAATTTTAATTAGATGACTTTTGCATGAAAATGATAAGAATTCAAAGAATCAAGGAAACAATTAATTTTAACATATTCATGTTCGTATTCAATAGTTTGGAATTTATATGATTGTTTAACTTTTTTTATTCTAGAAAATGGTAAAGGCTTTATTGATAGATTGAAAATATAAAGAAAAATAGATATTATTTAAATCTTGCGGAAGCTTCAACAAAAGCAATAAAGTAGAAGTTGTTCTCCTTCAAAATTGTCGCTCGAATTTTCCCCTATCGACGTCATTATCATTATCATTATCACCATCATTAAAATCATACATATTTACGAATTCTCGCTCCATCATAATAATGACAAATAATTTCGATTATTGCCGAATTTAGTTCCTAAAACTTAACTATCATTAATTAATTACTTAATTAAATGCTTATTTAATACATTAATCAAAATAATGTTGAGTCTTTATGGATATGAAAAGAAATATAAAGAAGTGCACCAAAAAGTCACTAATTAATTATAGAATAACTGGCTTCGTTAATTACTTACCTTACTACCTAATTAATTATAAACATATTTAGTTAATTAATTAAAATCATGTGATGATGTAGAGTACGAACATACGATTATATGATATATGAAAATAAGTACAGTTAGGTAAAGCTGACAATCATTAGTTTAATACTTACATAATTACTTAATTAATTAAATAAATATTTAATAATTTCCTTAATTAAATTAAAGGCGTGCAATGATGTAAATTATGAGAACCAATATAATACAATTCCGACAATTTATTTTAGGTACTTAGTCAATTACTTAATTATTTAACACGCTCAATATAATTAGTAAAATTATTACCTAAAATAATGTCGTGTTTTGAAAGGAATTCTGAGGAGGATTATAATAAAATAAACATAAAAAATATTAGTTAGTTACGTTTCTAATTACTTAACGAATCGCTTAATTAATACTTATTTCAATTTATAATTACAATAATTATGTTAATTTTACAATTATAATAATTAACCAAACAAAGTGAAATCTCGAGCCCAATGCGAACCTAATGCGTAATGCAGTATTGGACTACTTTATTATTAACGCATTAGACTTAGTTCTTACCTTTACAAAGAAGAACAACAACAATTTTGAAGAGATTGTAAATAATGCCAAAAATCTAATCGATATCACCAAGCCGTAAAAAGTCTTTTCCATTTATAAATTTGTTAAACGAGACGAGCACACGTATTTGCATATGAATCTCATCCTGATATCTCGAAAACCGTTAGAATTACGAACGTGACATTAACACGTTCTTATGCTAACGTTTACTTCTTACATTCCTAATAAACGTTTGAAGAACTAAAGCTGAGCACAAAGTTCAATATTAATTTATCATCATGATTTTGTAACAGCCCACGATGATCATTTCGAAATTTCTTAACATTCCGTTTAAAAATTAAATATCGATTTTTTTTAATCGTAGTGAAATTATTAATTAATTTCAATTTATAGAAAGGAATCTCGGTGTTAATTGAAATAATAATTAATGAACTACGACTGTTACGCTATCAATCATTTTAAACATCAATCACATCAAACATTTAATATGGATTGATTTGCGATCACCATAAGAAATATTTTGACATTCAGATATATTAATGAGCTACATGTTGGCATCAACTTAACAACCATTATTGTTTTCCTAATTTGTACACACCCACTATAATCGACTCTACCTCCTTCTCATTCCTCATTCATTCCGTGCGTCTCTCGTTAACTTGACTCCTCATTATCGTGTACCAGTTTGTTCATGGTGCGGAAGTGAGGATGAGATTAAATAAAACACAATCATTAGCATTAAATGGAATCAACAAACTTTTAAAGTTCCACACCACCGCTTATCCACTTCCACAACAAAAACAAAACCAGCAAGCATTTGTTGAAAAGATAAAAACCAATTACGATAAAGCTTGTTTAAAAAATTGAAATATATTATTCAAATCAAAATTGTATTGCGCTGACACAAACCCAACCAAATCAAATGAAACCAACACAAACCGATACAAAACTAAAACAAACCCAAACCGAACCGATGTGCGTGAAGCGTATCAACTTAAATTTAAGTCCAATTTTCTGGATCTATTGCTCTGGCACGATCGTTAAAACGTACAAAAAAAACAAAAGACGCAAAAAAAGAAGAGAAAAATTAGCAAATGATAAAACAATAATAATTGACAAATTGTTTGCACACTGCAAAATAACACGCTGGCACACTTAGGAAATGATTTGATATAATGTTTACTCGATTTTTCAGAAAGAATAATTTTGTTCTAATTATTAGAGAAATTAAACAATAAATAGAAAATCGGGAAAGAAAGAAATTGTAAGATATAAAGTTTCACACTTTTCATATTTTCATTCTTAATCCAAAAAGACGTTTGAAATTAATGTGTTGAATTTGTAAATCATGCTGGATTGTCAAAAAAGACACCCATCAAACAATCCAAGCAATAAATCAATTTGTCATTTCCCGGTGCTTAAAAATTGTTTACCTTTTCTGGACATTTTTCGGAAGATGTTGAAGTCTTAGATTATCTTTGAACCCATTTGGAACACTTGCCTTTAAAACGGTTCCCATAAAACATTCCTATAGAAGAAACCCAGCTTTATAATACAATGGTTTCTAATTTTGGAGTTCCCAAATTCATCAATCCACTTTCTTCTCTTTGTGGGCTTAATTTTATAGTCTCGCATTTTGTAAGCTTTTTCCAAATGCTGTTTTGTTGCTTAGTGTTAATGTTATGTTATTTCTTTCCTCATAACTATAAAGACAACAGGTTTTATATTTCTCATCCTTAAATTTATGATCGAAACGTTTTTAAACGCCTTTTACTAAAATTTCACTCAAAATAAGAAACCAACCGAATTATGTTTTAAAAAAAATTATTATATCTTCAAAAGCTTAAGAAAATAAGCGATGATAATTGTTTTCCATTTTATAATTTATATATATATATATATATATATATATATATATATATATATATATATATATATATATATATATATATATATATATATATATATATATATATATATATATATATATATATATATATATATATATATATATATATATATATATATATATATATATATATATATATATATATATATATATATATATATATATATATATATATATATATATATATATATATATATATATATATATATATATATATATATATATATATATATATATATATATATATATATATATATATATATATATATATATATATATATATATTTAATTATGGTAGACAAATCGTGCTAGTTGGAATGTGCTGTGGGGCTTAAGGGTATGTGGATGTTTGTTGTTGTTGGTGTTTAGTTTAGGTTTAAATGGCAAATTATATGCTTGTTAATGTTAATGTTGCCTCCTCTTTTAGTTAATGAACTTTTATTCAGCTTTTTATGTGTGTGTGTATTAAACATACTTTTTTGCACGTTACTAAAATTTTTTTATTAAATATTTTCCAGGAAATTAAAGTAAAATTGAATTAAATATTTCACAACATTTAAAAACTTTACAAATAAAATTACATACTTTTGATATTAAATAAAATAATTATTAATATTTAATTATTTATCCACTGATAGTGATATTTTTTTTCTTTAAAAAATTTTTTAATTGTTTTCTCAAAAATAGATTTTCTACAAAAAAAGTGTCATGAAGTATTAATTCAGTAGTTTTCATAAAAAGGAGCTTCATATATTTTAATTAATTTTTATTTATTCCTGATATCTTCACTTATTTACAGGAAGAAAAATTCTTAAAGAATTTGCGGAGCAGCTCAACGATATTGAAGAAAATAAGAATCTTTTTTCAGTAACTCGTTTTTTCCCTATTAATAAATGTATTATTTATAGCTTATCATCAATCAAAGATCAAGTGTATGTCTATGTTTATATACTACATACAACTGACATGCTTGGCCATATATATATTTTTTTTATTTTATATTAAAAATGAAAAGTATTTATTCATTTATTTTACGTTTTAAAAAGTTCTATTGCCGTCGATGATATTGTCGTGGCTCTGTTGTTGTAGCAGTAGTAGTTGTTGTTGCTGTTATTATTACTGCTATTTATATAAGCAATGAGTAAAAAGTAATTAACGTCAGGGTTAATTAATTGGCATGAAATTCTTTATAATATCTCGTAAAAAAAATTGCAATGAGCGAATGATTTCATTATGCATTTTTTTTATTTTATTATTTTGCATATCCTTTTTATTTGTGTAAAAGATTCTTATTCATTGTCATTACCTCGTAATCACGAGCACTTCTCACCCCCCCCTTCTTCTCCAACCACCAACAATGTTTTTTATCATTCATCAATGACGTTCGTTAAAATCAATTGAAATAAATTAAATTTTTTGTTTTTACTTTTTTTTAAATTAATTGAATTCTTTCTCTTTTGTTGTTTTTATATTAAACAAGAATTAACACAGTTGAATTTAATTTATATAATTTTTTTAATAAAGAAATTTTATATAATACCGATTACTAAAAAAATTTGAAATACATTTATTATAATTAATTAATTTGCTGATTTGCGGTGTTCATTTTTATTCATGGCAGTAACGGTAATTTCAATAAATTTTCATTTACTAACCCGTTTAAACATTGACATCATTTAGTAATTTAGAATATACTTGAAATTTTAGGATCATATTTTAAGATCATATCATATTTTTTGAAAAATATTCTTAATTTATAAGCCGTCATACGATTTCAGGCGTTAATTTCAAATTATTTTAATATTTCTATAACCGATTTCAATATTTCCAATACATTTACCTAACTTAATTTTTTATATAATAATTTCTTCAATAAATAATTAAAATAAATATTTTTGTCTCTGTTGAAATCTAATTAAAGTCTGTAATGACTTCATAATCGCACAAAACAAATAAAGTCAAATCTTACCAAAAAATAGAGCATTTTTTCGTTTTCGAGTTATTACACATTAAATGAATTTTTTATGAGAATGGCAACTTTTCGTATCAATGCATTGCAAGTAATTATTTTTTTAATGGCTGCCAACTTCGTTTAATTTCTCTTCATTATCTTCTCTTAAATTCCAAACAAAATAACGAAAAGCTAAATGAAAAAAATTAAGAAAATAAAAAATTTAATTTTAACTATTAAATATAATACAATCATTAAATTGTAGCAAATAATTAAGTTCTTAATTATAATTCGAAAAAGGGACAAACAACAAAATTTGATAGAATGACCAGGTTTTTTGATCTAAATGTCATTGCGTTTAACTCACGAATTCACTGACTTTCTATTATAATCATTTGCTTTATACGCTACAACATAATTATCATCACCATCATCGTTGTTATCATTAACTTATCATAATTTCATACCATCACCATCATTACCGTTACCATGATAATCACCACGACCATCATTATCATAATCGCATTTTTACTTCACTTGACGCATTGCCGCTCATCTGAATTTGTGTTATAGCAGTTATTATTCGGGATTGGGCGGAAGGAGGGCTGTGGTATGTCATAAAAAATTTTAGGACTTGTGGTCTGTGTTCTCTCTGATCAACCGCTTATTTCTGTCATCGCTGAAATGTTTGACTGTCGAGCTGCTTTTAATTTATTTTGAATGAATTGCAACTGCTGCGATGCAGCTACGGCTGCTGTCAATATAATAATCGTCAAATTGAGGTTGAAAAGTGTTTGACTCTATTAAATTTGTCATTCGGTTTTTTCCTTCGAGGTTTGATTATTGCAATCATCTGTTGATGAACAACTAATTGAGTGCGTGAAACGAAATTATAATATTATTTATTCTTTCAATAAACAATTCGTGAGGCTGGGAACGATATAAGTGGATTATTACAAAAAAAACGAAATTCATAAAAAATAAATTTACATCCCATCATTTTTATAAAACCTAGATTTTATAGACTAGACTAGATCCTTGACTAGATATTGACTTTTGACTTTTAAATGAGAAACGTCAATGCAGTTGACATTATAATTGACAACATAAATTATTAGCTGACAAAACTGGCATGGGACGAATATAGAAAATATAGAAAAATGTATACATTTCAAACCAGATTCCATGCCTGATTTAATTTAGCTCTATCGGTGAGTATATCCGTCTATCTGCCTGCCTGCTATCGAAGAAAGCACAATTACACGATTTACAGAGGTAAAAAGGTAGTGAAATTAGCCCTAGATGTTCTCTGTCTTCTTAGGCTGTTTGGAATCGGAAATTATCGAAATCGTACCAGAGTTGTCTTAATTTTTCTATGAGTTCATCTTGTGCTTATGGCCCGCAATCTGACTGTCATAATTAACTATAATTTTATAGTGCGGGTGTAGAGCTTACGATACATCGGCCACTACCAAGACAGCCTTCTAATATTCTTTCCAACGCAAGGCAAACGTTTTAGTTTCAAGTGCAAATCGCATCGCAGACAGATCTGACAACGTGACACCAAGCAATATTTATGGCATGACATGAAAGTATAATAAACTTCAGTGACAAACAAACAAATAGCATTCATATTAAAATAATTAAATTAATAATACTTATAATAATAATACGCATATAAATTACTCATTTATTAAATGCAAAAAAAAAATTATAAATGGATATTCTTTTACATTTTACACGTGATTAACTTCAGTGCGCTAAATTAGAATTTTGACAGCAAAATAAATTCTTTAATTGAATTTAGAAATAATAACCGTTTAGTGGTCAATGGCTTCTAATTGAATATTTTCTTAATCTCTTCAGTTTCGGTAATGAAAATACGAGATTACCAGCAGCTAATTTAAATAATGCTAAAGAATTAAATAGATGTTGTTGTAATAGTTGTTTATGCTTTTCGTTTAAGAATAAATATCATTGAAGCAGAATCAACGGAGTTAAATACCAAGAAGAAAAAAAAAAGAAATATTTCAATGTCATAGATAACCGTGGATAATGAAATTGTCTATTATCGTAATGAAATAATAATAATAATAACTCTGTTAATCAATTACTATTAATGATTTACCTTTTAACGAAATACCGAAATAAATTATAAATTCTATAAAATATTAAAAGTTCTCTGAGAAATTAATTCGAAGCAAAGTTAAAAAATTAACTGCGCAATTAAAATTGAAATAACAAAAAGAAATTAAATAACTATTAAACAAAAACCATGTCGGGTGTTAGCATGATTGGCATTATTCTTTCATTTCAATATTTCTAATTGTTTTTTATTGGAAATTGTTAGAAGTTGCTTCATTTTAATTAAAGAGTTTTGGCAAGAGAATACCAACTGATAATTTATCCCGCTATGAGTATCTCCAACCTCTTGTGGTTAACTCATTTTTTAAAAAAATTTTTTTCAATCCCATGAAGTTAATTTAAAAGCAGTTTATGAACGTTTTTCAACTTTTCATCAATTTCAGTTTTCTTTATTCTACAAAATGTGTATTTTCTTCGTAATAAAACCGCAGGTAATATATCTGATTTTCTATTAACTTCTCATAGCATTTTGATCACGATCCATATGTGCCGAAAATAGCTTCCTCGGTTTATAGTTTTTTATTTCACGTTCGTTACTTGAAGTCTATTGTTTTCAATTATTGTCGATATTTTTTAATGTTTATCTACAAATCCAGTTCAGTTATTGAAAGATTGATCAAATATTGAACAAAACCATCCATAAATAAACAAGCACAATATCCTTCACCTTCTCTTCTTGCCTTATTTTCTATTAATGATTCTAATAATGATGATGTCATGATTGTTTTCATTTATTTATTATTATTACATGTTATCTTTTTTTCATTTAACCATATGTTATGAAAAAGTTTGCAATTCAATAAACAAACCATTTAAATTGTTGTTATTTTTTGTTCTTTCCTTGCAAAAATATTAATATTAATTTTTTCTATTTGTGTAAAGTCATGCATCCTTAAGCATTCTTTATGGAATGTTTTTGAAAAGATAAAGAGAATAATTCAGAGAATAATATTTTTAGAAATTAATATATTTAAAGAATAATATTTTTATAATATTTCAATGATTTAACTGACGATGTGTCATCCAGCAGCAGTTGCTGCAGCACGGTCAGCAGCTTAGCTAAGTTTTAATACTATACAACATCTATAAAATACTAAAATCCGTAAACAAATAAACCGGCAGGCAGACAGATAGACAATTTGTATTTGTTGACATTTCATTAACTTGGTCACGGACATTCAGGGACATCCTTAATAATATTCAGTTTTTTTTTCTTCCATATTTTTTCCATTATGACAGACAGCAAAGTGTTAACGTTCAATTTAAGTCGTAAGTCGTAAATATCAAGCCCAGATTTTGATCAATCACAAAGAAACGTATATAAAATGTACACGCCTTGGAAAAGACCTTGCTAAAAAAAACTACCTTGTGTTTATTAAACTATAAATTATAAAACACAATATACCGCTAATTCCCTTTTACGCGATTTTTCCACGAATTAGATGTAGCACAAGTTGAAAAGAATATAAAAATTCCTTTTATGCGAATAATTTCAGTTTTGACAAAAATTTGTAATATTGAATTTATTTAGCGAATTCCTTTTTAACACTTTTCTCAAGGAATTAGTTTCAGGAAACAAAATTTTAAATCTCTTTTAAATATATTTTTTAAATATTATCAAAATCTTCTTATAAAGCAATATTTTAACGAAATTTTTTTATGAAATAACTTTTTATTACATTTATAAAAACTTGCTTTTTAAACACTGTAAAAGTATTTCTATTTAAGGTTGTGTCGATACTAAAAGTATTTTGTTAATCTATTGAAAATATACTTTTAAAAATTTTTGTTATTTTTCTCTTTTTTGCAAAATCTATAAAAAATTGGGAATTATAAAAGCAATTATAAAAAATTTTAAATATAATTACATATGACGATTTTATAGACTCTTCTTTTAATCTCTTTTGCTTTGTTATCTCGATTATATATGTATTTTTTGTTACACTTTTTTATAATTTAGACACGTTTCTTCTGAGCTTAGGCTTAAACTGAATAACCAAAAAAATATTTATGGTTTCCATTTTAATTTTATTTCGCAAAAAATATTTAAAATTTTGCCTGGGTTTCTGTGGGTGTTGTTAGTTTTATTATCATTTTAAAGGCTTCAATTTTGGCCTATACTACGAATAATTTTCAATTTTCTGTTCATTATTATTCGTGTGACGGAATATTGTCAAATTGCGTTCGAAGAGTCTTGGCCACAACGAATTTTTGGTTGAATCGCATTAACAAAGTTTTGCAATTCAAAATTAAAAATCAAGGATTTTCTTTGACTTTAACTTAAACTAAATTTCGATTTAAAAAAATCAAAGAGATAAAAAATAATAAAAAACTAAACAAATTGTAAAACTATTACAAAATTAGTAAACATCAATCGCATAGAATTCTTATTAACCCTTGTAAATATTTACGTGTAAAAATCAATTTTTTCTGGTTGTCAAAAAATCCGTTACTTAAATTCTGGCTTAAACTGACGTAATTCGATTTAATTCAAACTTCTGAAGATTTCTGAAGATTAATGACAAAAAAAATATGAATAAAAAAGAATTCAAAACAAAAAAAATATCGCAAAGGGCTCAAACAAAAAATTGTATATGCACAAGTTTTTATAAATTTTATTTTATAAAAAAAAATTTTTTTTAATAAAACAAAAAAGAAAAGGAATTACGTCAGAAAAGATTTCGCCTAAAGTATTATCAGAGTTTCAAAAAAAACGAGAAGAATGTTTTCTTGAATTATAATTTTTTAAGAAAAAATGTTTGATGAATAAAAAATTAATTGACGGAAACAGAAAACGAACGAAATATTTTTAATCTTAATCATAAAATTGATATGAAATGTATGCAGGTGTATGTGCGTGTATGCGTGTGAGTACGTGCGTGTGTTTGTGTGTATATGTGTGTGTTGTTATTGTTGGTGTTGTTCGAATACACCTCTCACAAATTAAAGGCGTCTTTATTTCATTTTTTTTCTAATGAAATGAACTTCAAGAAAAACTTCAAAAAGAATTATATTAAATGGAATTAATTTAAAAATTAAAAATCTCGTTTTTTTATTAGTATAAAATCTTTGAAGTTTTTCTAAAATACCGTGAATATAATCTGAAACTCGAACTCGATTTAATAATAATTCTTATGCCCGCATAAGTTCCTTTATTCAAATTATGAAGAAACTTCTTGAGATATATATGCGTGTGTGCGTATGTACATAATGCATATATGTATAAATCCATAAAAATTTCTACCGAAATTAACATAATAAATTACATGTTTCGCTACGAAGAGTGAGTAATAAAAAGAATCCGACAACAAAATTAAATCAGATCGAAATTTCGCATAACGTAACGTCGCAGCTACAGAGCTTCTGGTATGCTTGAATAAATTTACAGTACACTCTCATAAGTGCTAAAATAAAGTGACTCACTATTTTCTCAAGTATTTTTACTTTGATTTAAAAAACAAAACTGAAACAAAATTCAATTAATTTCTTCGTACCTTTCCAGTGCTTTTAAATTATAGATGAAATATTGATATTTTACGTCACGCCGTATAGAAAAACTCCCCAATAAGTTTCGCTCATACAATGAATTTACTCAATGAGTATCACGAAACGATTGTAAGAGAGCTGAGAATACTGTTCGTAACCACAGGCGTAATTAATGCTTTGGCAAAAGATGAAATTATCTCGTCTTATATGGAATTATTCATTCCTCTTTTTCGACATTAAAAGCGGTACACACTGTACTTATCGTAGCTTTCAAATGGGTCTTAAGCATTTCCAAATTCCAAAATTTGCAATGAATTCATTCGTGATTCAAATTTGCATTTAGTGACTATCTCTCTCTCTCTCTCTTTCAAGCCGATATGCAAATGTTTATCTGACGTGAGTTTGCGTAAGCAAGTGAATAAATCTGTTAGCAGATCATACTCACCGTTGCACAGCCTACCTATCCATCATGAATTAGTTCACCTTCACCCTTTTTTTGTTGGGTGTTTGAAGGAGTAGCACCAAATAGTCCAAATAGCATGAAATAGTAGTAATTTGTTTTTGTTGGTTTTGTTAGTACTGTTATTGTAGTTTAAATGGAGTGCTGCG
This sequence comes from Physocephala rufipes, assembly GCA_963966595.1. NCBI lineage: Eukaryota > Metazoa > Arthropoda > Insecta > Diptera > Conopidae > Physocephala > Physocephala rufipes. The sequence goes on from OZ016505.1 coordinate 4,070,169, forward strand.
TATGCGTCTTGTAAATGAGATTATCAGTGAATTTTAGAATTATGATTAATACAATTAAATTTTATTTTAGCAAAATTCTGTATTATTGATAGCAATATTTTAATATAAATAAAATAATAATAAAATGCACGAAAACAATTGCTGTTAAAGTTAAAGAAGAGACAAAACAAAACAAAAATTCCTTTTATGGATTTTGGGGTTTTTATTTTATTTTACGTTTTTTACATCAAAATAAAATCGAGTTTCATAAAGAACGTCATCGGCTACATCGTGAAAGACAATAATCATAAAAGAAATTATCATTGATCGAATAAAATCAACAACAACTAAAATAAGAAAAACAACAACGTCATCATCATTATCGACTGATAATGACGTTTATGCACTATTTGAAATGACATCAATTCAAATAGACTTGCCCGAGAAGAAATGTTTTCGCTTACAAAGATCGAGAAAGAAAGATGATTTTAAGCGTGAAGTGTTACCGCAAACAAACTGACCAATTGACTGACTATCTGACTGACTGACCAACTGACTGACTGTTGGAGTGTTGACAAACAGGGCACGATCAGCAAGCGCATCAGCGATCATTTATAGTCTCGTTCCATTTTAGACTGCACAAATCTAGAGTTTCTCCTTTCTCTTTGATTTTGTTGTCTTTGTAACCAACTTCATTGTAAACATCTTTCACTGTCGTATTGTTGTTGTTGTCGTTGTTTCGTTTTCTCTTTTTAAATTTCATTAATTATTATTTGCAGATGTCGTATTTGTATTCAACGTTCGCGCAACTCGTCAGTATTCATTGTAAGGCAACATTCACGGCATCCCCCTTCCTGCCGCCCGTCAATCAATGTAAACACAATCTGCTATCTTACGGATACGATAAACTGCAAACGTTCTCCGATCATCAGCTGGATACTTTGGATCCTTACCAGAGAGGAGCCAATAAATTAAGTAAGTTGTTTTTGTTTTTTGAAAAGATTCACAAGTATAATATTTATACCACTTGTTGTTGTCCTTCTTGTTCTTGTTCGTCTTCCACTTCTTCTTCTTCTTCTTTTTTCTTCTTCATTTTTGTTCTTTTTCCTCCTTTCTTCGGAATTATAAGATAGTCCGTTTATTAGTGATGATTATCTTTTAGAAGTTTGTATCTGCTCGCTTCGCAATTTCCATGAAAAGGAAATTTTTAAAAAAACAGAGCCTCGTAATTATTTTAATTGATGAACATGCTTCTGCGTGTTTCGCGTATTATTAAATAATAATTAGGTTATTAACTGTTTACAATAGTTGTTTGCCAACCGAGAAATGAGTCGTTTTTTTTTTTTGCTCAATCTTTAGCCTTCAGACTTCGATTTTTCATTATTAATTTAAATTCAATGAAAAGCATCGTGTATTTTTTAAAACAGTTTAATGGTATTCCAAAAAAGACCACTAATTTTTTTCAAATAGTAAAGGTTACTTTGCTGCCGAAAGCAAATACCTTTCATATCCTTTCTATTTTTGAGAATGTCATGAAAGACTTGTAAAGGCTCATAATGACTCAAACTCATCATAATTATGACGTCCAAATGTTATTTAAATTATACTCTGAAAGTATTATATTTGAAAATATGTTTCTTAAACAGGAATGCTTTAAAGGAATAAAAAATTTTAAAGCTTGAGGATTTATAGGTCATTCAATGTATTCTCAGCATTTCTATCAACGCAATGTAACAGCCTTAACTTCTTTATTGGATATAGGATATTATGAACATTATTACAATAATGTTCTTTTTTCCCTCACTTTCAGTTTGGACATCCATTATGCGCGATCATCCAAGTGCTCAATTAATAACTACTCGCAAGCCATTGCCTACACCACCCATTTCTTCAATCATAATTCTAACTCATCAACAGAAGGTCACCAATAATGGCGCGCGAGAACAACAACAACCACAACAACTACTACTACAAACATCCACATCATCTTCAAATATTTTGGATATGACGCCTAAAACCGATGATCATCGATTTAACAAAAATCCAATGTTCGATCACGATACGAAACACCAACAACAATATTCGATGGATATGGATATGGCTTACGGTTATCCTTCATTGAAAACTCAGGACAACGTGATTGATAAGTCATTCCAAGAGCACCAAGAGCAAAGACAGCAACAACAACAACAACAACAACACCAGCATCAACATCATGAACATCAAAATCGGAATCATCAACCACAGGAATTATTTGATACCACTTCTACCACCACTACTGACAATAATCAACAACAGCATTCTCAGCATTATCATGATTATCAATATGGTAAAAATCCAATGTTCGAAGCCGATGCTGAGCGCCTGCATCAATATGCGATGGATATGGATGCTGCTTACGGACACATTTTTTCACCGAAACAAACGCAGCAGTTGATAAGCCATACACGGGAACAACAACAACAACAACAGCAGCAGCACCAACATCCTATCTTCTTAACCGGACCATCAGTGATACGCGTGCGTCCTGATGGCACACCAGTCGAGGAAGATCGACATAAACCATTGCCACGTGATGATGACGATTTTGAGGATTATTATGTTTCACATGCGACTTCAAGTAGTTACGACAGCAGTAGGAACAACAACAACAACAACAACAACGTGAAACCTGCTCAATCAAGCAAACAGCATAAGAAGATTGCGACAATCAGCGCATTAATCCAACAACAATTGGGTGCTTTAGCACAAGAAGCAGAAGAAGAAGAAGAAGAAGAAGAACATAAACAACGTGATCAAATTCAATCACAGCGTCATCAATATAATAACCCCGTTAGTCAACCTCCAATGGCATTACATAACGATTACCACTCCAGCATTAAGAATTAAATCTCAATTATCGATTTACGCATTAAATGAAATCGATATTTATTATCATCATTATCTTCATTATAATTTAAGCACTAAAATCCAAAATTCGATATTAGTTCATTTCAAATTTATCCATTTTGAAAAACGACAGACTTGATGAACTCATTCATTTAATTACGAATGCATTCATGTATTTAGATTTAATGTAACTAAGTTTATTTGTTTGGATCTATACGGATTATTCGTGTGTTTATTTATTTGTGTGTATGTGAGGTTATGTGTGCTTATTAGCGATACATATATTTATTAAATAAATTCATTTATCTTATTATTTCCTTTCAGAGCTTTAATCTTGTTTTAGTTTCCTATCTATTTTAAGATTAATTAGATGCATAACTCAAAAAGTTTCCTCCGCTTTTCTTTCCACAAAATATGCATACTATTAAATTCATCGATCTATTTATTTATTTAATTCATTTATCGAGGAATCATTATTCAAACGATTAAAAAACAATTAAACTTCTCACTCTAAATTATCATGATTAAATTTAATTTTAGTTTTAATTTTATTAAACATAACTTAATCTCCAATGAAATGTGTTTAATTTCCGAATTTCATTTTTAATCAGGTATTAATTACTACTAAGTTATAACTAAAGTAAATATTAAATTATAATTAAATTACACATAGTTAATAAAATCGTTTTTATATAATTAAATTATAAGAATAAATGAATTAAGCTTCAATATTATTTTTTAATAATTTTTATATTTATTAAACCAATAAAGATAAATAATAATCATAGAAAACTATATAATTTTCATTTATTGAAATGTCATCCATGATTCGTGTAAGGTTTCTCAAGGATACGTAACTAATAGTTTACTAGACTGCTAACTAATATTTTAATAGAATCACTAAACTGCACAAAATAAACTTGACTTGTTTAATTTCTTTCATGTTTTAACGAACAATTAAATCTTTGAAACATTTTCCTAAGTATTTTCAAACATTACATATTCGCTCAAATGTTTCTTAAAAAATTATTTCTTTTAACACGAATTCAAATAAATATCTGTATTTTTTTTTCAAAAATCCCATTCTTTCTAAACTGGCTGTGATGTATTTTGTCAAATTTTTCAAACAAGTTTATCCAGTTATTATCGTTTATTTGTTGCTGCTAAATCGAAATGAATTTTTATTTGATATCATACCGTTGACATATTTATTTTTCATACTTATTTTTTCGTTTGAATTTGACATTCAAATATATTAAAAACAAAAATAAAAGGTTCGCTTTTTATTGAATGGCATAATATTTTGCCGTAATTGTTGTATTTTTTTTATTACTTTTTGAAGATTTGAGATTTTTTGCCTATAACTTATATTTACATATAAATAACTAAAACTAATTATTTAACAAAAATTATATAAATGTTTTTCACAATTAATAACAAATAAAATACTTTTATAAAAAATCAAAATTTGGGAAAGTCCAATTTATGGAGCAAATTTCTTAACTGTTGCCCTGTTAGAAAACTTGTTCTAACTGCGCTTGTTCTATAAAACGTAGAACATCGAAAGTATTTTTATTAATACCATGTGATCCAGACTACTGAAATAGATGTCGAAAACATAAAAAATATACTGCGGAAGCCTATCAAATAATGTTAGAGGGATAATTTCAGTAGCAGGGTGTCTCTCATCAGCGCATTAACCATCAATATTCATATTGTTCAACCTTTCTCCATTTTCGGCCTCTCTTTAAATGAATATATTTACTTCAAAGTAAAACAATTTTTATATAATGGAAAGATGTTGATACATTATTGAATTGTTAAATTATGGCAGATTATCAAAATATTACGCTAACATGCGAACGCACTTCGAACGAAAATCCAAGATGAGAATACTTTTAAACATACTCAACAGCTGATTTTGACATTTAGATAAAATCTGGGAAGGAGCAGTTTCCTTTGAAATGAATTGTTAGCTCGGAGAGTTTAGTTTAGTTGCAAAAATTAAGTTCAATATTCGCCATAGGTTAATCTATATATTAAGATATAAAGTTATGGACAAATTGTTTTCGTTTCTACGATCGCGTACGATATTTTGGGTTAGCGTTACCGGCACAACACTTGGCGTCGTCAGTTTGCTAAAGTAAGAAACGTCAAATTTCAATGAATTGATAATTAAACAAAATCTCCGCTAGGGACGTAATGCAGGGCGCTAAATTCGATAAGGACGTTAAAGCCGAGGGCAAAGTCGTGATTGTCACAGGCTCGAATACGGGCATTGGAAAGGAAACGGTACATGAATTGGCTAAACGTGGTGCCACGGTTTATATGGCGTGTCGCAATATGGACAAATGTGAACAGGTAAGCAATGATAAAGCTGCTGTGAGAATTATAAACCAATTGAAATATGAATTACCTTTTCGCAGGCCCGTGAAAAAATTGTGTTGGATACACGCAATAAAAACGTCTACTGTCGCAGATGTGATTTGGCCTCTATGGATTCAATCAGAAAATTTGCCCAATTGTGAGTTTTTTTTAAAACCCACAAAGTCAAATTTGTTAACATGCTGCACTTGTGCGCAAAAAACAGATTCCAACAGGAACAGTCTAGACTTGATATACTAATAAACAACGCCGGCGTTATGCGTTGTCCTCGTTCTGTAACAAAGGATGGTTTTGAATTGCAGCTCGGTGTTAATCATTTGGGGCATTTTTTGCTTACTAATCTACTGCTCGATTTACTGAAGGTAGTGGATATATTTAATTTATGAGTTTATTATTGGAAAATTTTTTTGTATGTCAAATATTTACAGAAATCGTCTCCCAGTCGCATTGTCGTAGTGTCTAGTATGGCGCATTCGCGTGGAGAAATTAAAGTAATAGACCTAAATAGCGAGACGTCTTACAATGAAGGGGATGCTTATAATCAAAGCAAATTGGCTAATATATTATTCACTAAACAACTTGCCAAACGATTGGAGGGTTAGAATATATCTTGTTCTATTAATTTTTATTAGAAAGGTGTTTAAGTATTTTTCATTTCCTAGGTACTGGAGTTACTGCGAATGCGTTGCATCCTGGTTTTGTAGATACCGAACTTTTTCGCCATATGGGATTCTTTAATAGTTTTTTTGCTAAGTAATAGAAAACTAAGCTTGAGCTCGTCTTAAAAACGTCCTGATAATTTTTAATATTTATTTACAGGTTAATTTTTAAACCACTTGCGTGGCCTTTCATTAAAAATCCAAAAAGTGGTGCACAAACAACTCTGTTCGCTGCATTGGATCCAGATTTGGACAAAGTTTCCGGCATGTATTTTAGTGACTGTGAAATCAAGGATCCTGCCCCTGCCGCTAAAGATGATCAAATGGCGAAGTGGTTGTGGGCAGTGAGTGAGAAATGGACAAAACTGAAAATGTGAACACAATTATTCGCTATTTAAAATATATACAAAAATAAACAACCTCCAACAAAATCGTTATGTATTTATTTGAACTTTGAAAAAAATTGGGTCTAATTTTCTACAGATGGCAAGCTCGCAAACTAATCCACTTTAAAACTGCGCAACTGTTCCCACTCTCATTTCCATACTATTGTCAATGAATTGACAGTTGGAACTGTAGTTGTTTTTGTATAGTGCTGAATCAGAAGGCGTGAAGAGCACATCGGTTGCCAGTTGTTGCTTCGCTTTTGTTGCGTTTTGGCTGTCGTTGCTGTCATTTCATAGTCAAATGATTATTGTCATTGTTGCTGCTTTTCTCGGTCACTTCGTGCGTTCTGTGTTTTTCAGTCGCGAATTCTAGTGATTAGTGCGTTATTTCGGACACATATTATTAAAATACTCGTTAAGATACGATAAAAATTCATATAAATTCAATCAAAAGCGAAAAATTAATTAACTAGTTATCGAAATAAGGGAGAAATCTTGATTTGTCATCTGCAGCAAAACAAGACAGATCTTTTGATTCTCTATTTTGCGGTTAATATTCGCCAGCTCGTATTTCTAATTGGCTCATCCTTTTTACTTGCTAAATCACAAATCATAACTACTATATATATTTTTCACCTTGAAGTACGAAAAAGAGTCGAAGCAAATAAAAGAATTCAAAATAATTAATTAAAAAATAAATTCCTGGCACGAGGAATTGTATCGTGTTCGAGAATAGGGTAGTAGTGAAGATAATCTCAGCGAAGTGCTCCTTAAACAAATAAGGTAAGAATTAACATATTTTTACGGAATATATCCGCAACATTCGCCCAATTTGAATATCACGAATAAGTTGTTCAAAATTAGAACAAGCAATCACATGCTCGATTACATTGTCTACCTGCCGACGCAATTTCAGTGTTGACTTCTTCAATTACTCAATAAAAAAGCCGTCCGGTTTATTCATTTCGCCCGTGAGTTTTCAAACTACTGTTTTCGGACAATTTACCACTTGGCAACTTTCGTTCTTTAATTCATTATGCCATTATTCGGGCAGGGTTGCCTCAAATAATTAAGTACACAAATAATTCAGTTTATGAATTGTGGAATACATTAAAGTATTTGTGATATGCCCTTAACGAAATTATGCGTTATGTTTCTATAAACTCAACGTTCAACTGCTATAAAACGAATTGTGGATTTCAGATCTTGAATTGTTGTGCTTTTGTGATATAAATAAATAGATGTGAATATATTATTAATGCCATTATTTTGAAAACAAAATTTATATAATTTCATATTCAATTTATATAATTTCATGAAAAACGTTCGGTGTTTGTCTTTGATTGCCGACGTTGTTAATTCTGATTCAGTCTTATTTCATAGAAAATGAGCTCTTGTTTTTAAGGCCCGTTTGTATTTCAAGGTTACGTTTCTGAACACGTAAATGTTTCTCAAACGATAATTAATAAAAGAAAATATGAGATCAATAACTTTATTGACTTTGAAATTCAATAATTTTTCCGAATAGATTAATATTTGAGCATGGATAGAAGGAATATTTGAATATGAATAATAACTAATATATTAGATTCACTTCTACACAAATGTTAATTTAATTTGTTTAATGATGTTAATAAGTTTCTTAAGTTAACATATTTATGTTAATGCTATTTTTGAGAGTCGATAAAAAATGTAAATAATGTATATTCAACCGATATAAAAGCTTTGGTAAATTGTGTTTAGATTCGATAAGTTTATTTGGCAACCCTGGTTCACTTATTCTATGTTATTGACATTTTCTCTCGTATTTTAATCTGTTTTTCTTCTACTCGGCGGTCTCTATTGCTTTGGTTATTATTGATAGTTTGACAATATAACCCGTTCTCAATGATTCTTTAATAGTATCATCATATATATCATACTTTAATAGTATCAGTCTAGGAATTAATAAACCACATGAACTAATCAAACCACGGTTTGATCATTTAACCTAATCATTGCTTGCGTTTGTAAAATAAATAAGACAATTAAAAATTTTGTATTGTGAATTCTTTATTTATTTATAAATTTTGAATTACGTAAAATGAAAAAGAATGGTTTTTCTTCATTTTTTTTTTGTTCTATTTTTTTGAGGCCGCAGTTTCTTTCCAAACATTCACCTGTTTCAAAAAAATGTCATTCATATAATTCTTTCCTTTTAGTAATACACGCCTTAAAAGTGCAATAAAATGTATTGTCTCTTTCGTTCCAATGTTTATTCAATTTAGCAATAGTGCAAATGTTTCTAAACAAATAAATGTATGTACATTCGTATTTTTGGCTTTCTAATGTTCTAATTCCAGTTCATTAGCCCGAAGGGTGACCAGAAGAATTTTTGTATTCATATATTTGATCGATAAAAAAAGATCAAATAAAACCCTTTGTGAAAATTATGTTCAACAATTTATGTGAAGGTATTAAAATTTATTCTATATGTATTGTTTAAAAACGTACTTAGATGGGAAACTGTGGCCACCTTAGCCTTATTGAAATTTGTCCCCAATCCCACTGATCCCATTCAGGATTGGAGTATGTGTGTGTTTTGTGTGTTTGAGAGAGAGAGAGAGTTGTTGAAAATTTGCAAGTATAAAAATAAATGATTAAAAAACAGCTGATTGTGACAACCGGCTCTGTTGAGAATTCGTATTTGTTTTTGTCCTACCCTTGCCTTTTCTTATAATTCCTCATTCCTTAATTTCGTTATCTTTCTTCTTGCTTCCTTTTGCTTTCCTTTTTGCCGCTTGATTCTAGTTTCTGCACATGAGAAAGAACAAATATGGCGAGGCTCACTAAAAGTTCTCGAGAAATCTTAACAGTTTAGTATGCATTCAACTTCCGTTTCCGTTGAAAGGAAGTAGATGCTTGCAAACAAGTGGCGGTATTTTTAGAACAAGACATTTTTAATTAATTACTAAAATCTCAAAGAAAATTAATCTTTCCTTATAAAAATATTTTATCGAATGATTATTAAATGTAATATTTGCTTTTAAAGTTTAAAATTGTGGACGCTTTAATCTAAAAAATTATATCAAATTTAATAAAATTTCATTTAGAACGAAAACTGTTATAAATTATTAATTTTTGTTTTTTCAGATTTATTTAAAATAATAAGCAATAGCCTACGAGAAGCAACGAATATTAATATAAAGAAATATTTAAAAATTTAAATAAAAAGTGAAAAAATATATTATAGTTTACAAAAATATTAATAAAAAAGTTGAAAGAATAGGAAATAATTCCTTGTGTATTTATCGTCAAAGTGCTTCCAAACAAATATTTAATTGCCTTAAAAATCGAAATCACTCGAAAAAAAGGCTTCTAAAGAATCATTATCTTTAAATATAATTATCAAAAAATAATAATCCAATATGGAATCTATGGAGTATGAAATGACGCGAAATATGACGCTTTTGTTCTTTTTGGAACGTCTTCTGGATAAAGGAGAACCGCGTACAGTGCATGATCTTTCATGTCAATTCGGTGCCAAAGAATTCACCAAGGAAATGCGACAAATTGCTGGTGGCAGTCAATCGGGTAAGATTCTTTTCGAATTAATTATGAATTTAATTTTTATTCATTTGTTATTCAACTTAATTTTATTAATATTATTTCGATAGAAATATTCATTTGAAAAATACTTCTCCCTTCTCGATCATTCAGTTATTTCGATTTGTATAAAAATCTTGTGGACAGTTTTTGTGTCACTCAAAATCGAATTAAATTTCTTCCCTTTGATTTGAGTAAATTACTAATTTTTTACTAGTCGCAGTTTTAGAGGATGAATATTTAGATTTAGACCATGAAAATTGCTTTTGACAAACAAAAACCACAGCCTGAGCAACAACAATAACACTAAACATTAATACTAAAGGCTGTAAACAAGAAATCCAGACCAGACAAAATTAATGCTATATATTTCAACAACAACAACAACAACATCAACAAAAACAAGAACAAGGAGCCCGTAAAAACAGAATCGTTGAAAACAATTTGTTCGTAAATTGGCGGCAATAAATAAAACCTTAACCAAGCACATGTAGGTTATGTCGAATACATACACTCAGACAAATGATCGAAAATTGTTCGAATTTATTCATGGTAGTTTCCGAATAGACATAAACCTCAGTGCAATTGCAGAACAAACAACAAAAATTTTAACAAAGGAAAGGCTTGTATATGTCAGCACCATTACTTGATCTATTTATGCTGATAAATATGTTCATTATCTGATAAATGCTGATAAATATGTTCATTATCACCTCACAACATGATGATACCTATTATAAAAACACTGTAGAGACGATATTTGTAAACGATAGTTTACTGATTTTAATTTAAATGTTTATACCTCGTAAACCTTATGTTTTATACATTGGGTAAAGCTTATTTAAGTGCTGCTTACATTATTTAATCTAACACAAAATGTCACTGAAAACGGACATTAATTTAAAAGTAGTCAAATCATTCGGGTAGGCATCCACCTCGCGTGTTTAAATTCAACACAAAATTTTAGTTCATTAATCCTCCAACTCAGCAATAAGTTTGAATTCACTTGATTTTTGGCACCAATTCTGAGTTCAGCAAAAATTGTGGTCTCTGCAATTATTCAGAATTCATAAAGGAGTATGAATTCAGCAAGCAGTTGGGTGCTGAGCACAACACTAGATCAGGATTCGGCAATGATGTTGGGTCTAACGATGATTTTTAAAATGAAAAATTATTATAAATTATTATGAATTCAGCAAATCGTTTGAATTTAATTTTGCGATTTCATTCAGCAACGCCTTCCGAAACGATTTTATAATCAATCACAGTTTTTAATCCAGCAATTATTATTAATTCGGCAATCACTTTGAATTCAGCAATAAATTTGCATAGAAGAATGACTTTCAATTGAGTAATATGATTCAATTCACATAAGTTTTTATTTACCAAAGGATTATAAGTGTCTCATAAAATGTTACCCAGTAAATAATATTTTAATCAAGCTTTCGTTTTAACGGAAAACGAGGGAAAACTGCATTTATCGGTTGTCATAATTTGTGAGTCTTTCCGCCTTCGTTTCATCCCTAATCATTTCATACACCGTAAAATTCCTTTAAGTATTTACAAAAAAGCCATGAAAATTGCGTGCTTCCGAGGTTTTGTCTTGCCCAAGTAATGACTGCTGTTTGTGCAAACACGTAACGTAATTTACCGCCTTCATTTGACGGACGGGTAAAACCACCTTCATTTTCAGAATAAGTCGGGCGCTGTCGTAAATGATTTTCCACGCTATTTCATTTGTCTGTGAAATTAGTGTGACGCGTTGTAAATTTTTTCCATTTCAAAAATGAATTTGTTCAACATGAAGTTCATCGATTTACAAGCATTTAATTGTGGTTTTAAACATTGCAAATTTGTGAAGCTTCAGTTTAATTGAAACTAATTAATGAGTACGTGTGAGGAATTGCTTAAAAGAAAGGATGTAGACGTTTAGCGACAATTTCAAAAAGGAATAAGTGAGATCTTAAATTAGTATAGGTTTTAACAATTTTAAATAATTTCAAGGAAATAGTATCTTTTTATGGTTTGGTCTAAAGATGAGGAAGAGGAGAAGAAGAAACGTTGAATGATTTTTTATTATTAAAAATTGAGACAATGAATTTTACATGCTTTAATACAAAACGCTATCACTTCTGAGCATATTTCATTGATTTGAAGCCTTTAAAGAATTTATTTCTAATGTTTGTCTAAAAAAGTTGCAAGTCTTTTACTGTTTGTAATAGTTTTTAGTACTATTGTTCGCACGACCGTGGCCTATTTGTTTGTTTATATATTTGTATTAATTCTTTTAAAAACTTTTCTTCATTCATTCATTGAAACATTCCTCTTTTCCTTCCTTGAATTTTTAATGAGAGAACGAAGAATATTTTCTGCTTGAAAAAAATAGTACAATTTTTTTTAAATAGTTTTTAAGAAAAGGAATACTTTTAAAGAGTGCATTATTTTGAAGATGGAAATGTTGTCATTTTTTATTCAGACAAATGCTTTGAGCTATTTGTGAAAGACATTAATTCACGTGATTTGAACTCTCAGATAATAAGATTAATTAATTTTAAACGAAAATTATTTTCTATATTTCTGAATGTAATACTCGATAATTTGAAATAAAATATTCAAAAACCTATAAGAGTGTAATTTAAGAAAAGTAAGAAAAGGGAAACTGCTATCGGTCGCGACGAGACATCTACCCTAATTCTTTGTGAACGCAAAGTACATTAGTTACGAGATCTCAAACCATTCACGAAACGACTGAGTTACTTGACTCCTCCACAAGAATACTTGCATAAGAGCTTCTTGCCAGACCAACACATTTTTGTCAAACCTGCCTTTCTTCTTGCCTTCATTTTTCATCTTGTCGTATTAACATCAAAAAATTATGATGATGTTTTTTATTGACATTTCTAGAAATATTTGAAGAATATTATCAGAAAAAAAGAATATTCATGAGTTTGCTAAATAAAATTCTGAGCGTCATCATCATTTTATTTTCTTCGGCTATCTTTTATTCGCTCATTCATTCATTTACTCAATATACACTTGTTTTGCTTTCTGTTTGTTAGGAGGGAAGGGGTTAGGTGTTAGTAGACATTTATGGAATAGATAAATTGTGAAAATGTGGAAAAAAAATTAAAATGAATACAACGTAGTATTTCTGCGTTCGCTTCCTCCTAATTCTCGATAAAAAAGAGGAATTCAAAAAGAAATGAAACATTTTGTACGCTTTTATTCGGTTTTTACTTTTTCCATTCATTCACGACAAATTCTCATCATTATTATAATCGATCACGCTAGCAAAGTTGCAGGAATACCTTGTGATTACTGTCGACAACTTCGTGCCTAACATAATATTTAGAAAAAAAAGAGGTCAAATAATGTTCGTTAGTTGGGAGTTGTTTGCGTGTGTTTGTTAGTCATAGAAGAAGGAAATAGAAAGAATTATGCAATAATTATTGAAAGAAAGAAGAAAAATTATCTAGGCTTGAAAAGTTGCTATAGGGTTTCACTTTCGTTTCGACACTGTTTTTAATTAGATGACAAACATCGAGTAATGACAATCGACTATACAAAATATTTGCCACTAAAATTGACAAATTAATTCACAAACAAACTTAATTATGTTACTTTAAATGACGTTGTAACAGATCAAAGTCGTATCAAGTATATTTTCAAGCGTCATTTCCGAGGAAATGAGTATTAAAACAAAGCATCGCGTTTGCGGATGTGTCGTCGTTGCGTGTTGTCATGTGTCAAACAATGACAGTGTTGTTGAACGAACCACACGAATGATGATTATGATAATTATGATGCTATTATTGTTAAATATTGCTTTCATAATAATTTCATAATTTCATAATCTCTCTTTCTCTATTTTTAATTTATGAATTGTAATAGTCATAGAATAAATACGAAAATATATAATCAAAAGGAGACCATTTAAGGAGAATGAGCTAATAAGAAGGATGAATTAAAATTTTCTTAACCGGAGATTAAATTCCCTTAATCTGTATTTATTCTAAATACCGGAAGTTATTCATCGAATCGCATATTTAATATTTGTATTCAAATATATGTCATATATGTCAGAACGTGAAGCAACGTTTAAAAATTTGCTTAAAAACCATAATTCAATTTAAGGCTTAAAATAAATGTTTAAAAGGAATTAATGATAAAAAGGTGAAAAGAAAAAAGAAGGGAGCAGTGTGGCAAATATCTTGCGGTTGATACATTTCCGTTGCATTTTTTAGTCAATTTACTGATTTCTAAAATTGGTAATTGAGTATTAAACTTCGATATAATTGTCTGAAGAAATACTAATAAAATATTCATGGTGTCGCTTTCTAATGGAGCACGATGTATTCATCCTGTTTCAATTTATGACTGTCGCGATTGCTCCTTCATCTGCTTCTCCTCCTGCTTTTTCAATGATCCTGTCCCGCAACCTTTATTGCAAATTAGTTTCTAACATCATGTGCAGCTTTCCTTTCAAAAGCGATTCCGTTGCTCCTTTTCCCCCTTACTTGTTTATTATGTTTTAACAGAGTAATGATTGTATAAAATTGCGTTAGATATATTACTGATATCGATAACAATGCATATTTTTTAAAACTGCTCAGACGTTTTAGTAAAATCATCATTCGATTCGATTTATTTCATGTACTCGACGGCATTCATTTCGCTTCCTCGGGAAAATAAAGGGAATTTTTGTTAATTAAGATTCTTATTCGGCAGATTTATCAACGACAGATCATTAATTTTAGATTTTCATTTTATATTTTATAATATTTTGCAACATATTTCTTCACTTCATTCATCCTGCTCCAACTGAATATTAATCGCTTGATTAAAAAACCATTCAATCAATTGCAACATAAACGATGATGTTTCTTCTGATTTTTCATGAATTTAAAGAAGATCTTGTCTAAACTGCATCCTAACCGACGTTATCCTAACTGACATCTTACAATTTTCCAAAATAGATCCTTATATCCCGAAAACTATAATTCTTTTGTCAAGATTTCTATTATGTATATTCTATTATTTCCACTATATGAACCAGATTTATTCTCTTACTCCATAGTCTTCATTAATTTTCAGCATGTAAAATAATGTCGTGACATTTACAAGACTTAATTAAACCTCCATTAAAAAGAGGTTTATAAGTGAACAATTACGATATCAAGAATTATTAAACACATTGCCTATGAGTGATTTAACCATTAGAGAATACTAATACCATTCGTCAGGATTAATTCTTTTTGAATCCTTAAGTAAAGGACTCAATAATTTTAGTTTTGTTCTTCGTTAACATTTTAGTCGCAACGAATCAGACAATCGTTGACAAAGCGTTAAAAAACGGAATTAGAAAAAAAGGAAAATTATATTACCTTTTTTAGTTAAACACTCGGTGAAAATTAAATTAAATCATATAATTTTTTATAATCATTTTTATAATGATATGGTTGCTACGGTTGTTGTTGGTATTGCTGTTATTGTTGTTCTTGTTGTAATTGTTATTGTTATTAAAATTAAAGCTTAAACATTAAACAAACAACTCTCAAGGACTGCTTAACGTACGAATATTTAGAGCAAGTTATTACGGCCTGAAAGTATTTATTTATTTTTATTGAGGCTTAAGTTATTTATTTCATTCTCAACAACTGCAAAAACAACAAAGACAAATGATGCATAGCGGTAGCAATGAGTATCTCGACGGTATCGATGACATACAAATTATAACATTCGCTTTTGTCGCTTTCTACTTTTTCTTCTTCTTCACTTTCTTTTCTTTTATTCATTCTTCCTCCTTCCTCCTTCTGTCTCTTTCATTTGTTATGATTTTGTTGAAGGTTTTATTGATTTTTATTTTTATTTCTTTCTTTAAATTTTTGTTTGTCGTCTAAAACCTGCCGACCATTCATTGTGGTTGCGTTTGTAAAAAAAACAACAAAAATTTAACGTCAAAATAATTTAAACCTATTGCCGCTTTCCGATCACGAATATCGACGAATTTGGTTAATGGAATTTATTATATATTTTTTCTGGATTTTTTTTGCTTCTGTAAAATTTTTCTTTGAATTTTTATTTCCAAAAAAAATCGTTATTAATTTTGACGTAATAAAACGTAAGCATAAAAAGAAAACAGATTCTTTTTTTCAATTACAAAATAAAACCATTTAATTGATTTAGTGATTTAATTAAAAAGTGAACTGAATAAAAAGTGACTTAATTAAAAAATGATTTAGTTAAAAAGTGATGTGATTTTAAAGGGAAAAGTTATCGGAAATTCATTAGAAAAGCTTGCGAAACCATTTAACGGTCCGGCACCAATGACCTTAATTTATTTATATATTTAATCTACCAAATCACATGAACTTATTTCTGTTAAAGGCTTGAAGAAATTCCTAGCGCAGTATCCATCAATATTCTTGGTCGATGGCGATTTCGTTCAGGTCAACTCTTACCAAAACACTTCGACCACGGATGGCAGTTTCAGCAACAGGCGCGATTATATTAAAGAAGCTAAGGATTATTTCAAGAATAAAATGCTTCAGTACGGTATTGGTGTTGAGGTGCCGATCAAAAGTCTGCTGGGTCATCGCAGTCAAGCCTCGCCGCAAGTTAGACATATTTCAGGTGAGATAAAAGAGATAGAGATAGACAGAGAGAGTGTGTGCGACAGAGAGTGTGTGTGTGAGAGAGAGAGTGTGGCATTGAATTACTTTCTCTGGCGTTCACTTTTCCTTATTCATCTCCTGTTTCCATTTATTTTCCTTCTTCTTCTTCTAGGTCAGCACATCAAGGAGTTTACCGACTTCCTAAGCCGGCAC
The DNA here is from genome assembly GCA_963966595.1 of Physocephala rufipes. Classification (NCBI taxonomy): domain Eukaryota; kingdom Metazoa; phylum Arthropoda; class Insecta; order Diptera; family Conopidae; genus Physocephala; species Physocephala rufipes. The sequence goes on from OZ016505.1 coordinate 4,086,879, forward strand.
ACCGACACTTTCCGGGTGAACGATGATTATGTTGTGCTCGTTGGTTGCGAGAATATGACCGATTTGCCAGCTTCGGAACGTTTGCATCTACCGCAAACCAATATCGATACGAAGGCCACTCAGCAGATGTTGGATTTCTTTGCTCAATGCATCGAAATTAAAGGGCCGATACTGATTGATCAGCTCTTTCATTTAGTCACAACGAAATTCCCGCAAGAGCAATGGCTGCGCATGTTCAAAACGCCCAGTGATCTCACAACATTCTTACGACTCTTCTCCGATTGTTTTCACATTCAAGCAAATCTAGTCACGTTGCTGCAAAAGCCACGACTGAGTGACTCGCACATTCAACAGGCTCAGGCTAAATCACGTGAACAGTATAATGTTATGCATAAGGGCAACAACAACAACAACAATAACAACCCTAGCAACAACAGCAGCATTGTCAATAGCAGTGGCATCGTTGGCGGTGGCTCGACTGCAAGCGCCTTGCAGCAACGTCTTCTCCAATCGCCAAATGTTCGCATTAATAACTACAACAACAATAACAACAACAGCAACAACAATAATAGCAGCAGCAACAATCCGAATCTTAACGGCAACTACACCAGTTCGAGCAGCATCAACAGCAACAACAACAACAATAACACCAGTAGCAATATAATAAGCAACTATACATCACCTTCACCCAATTTCAAGTTGAACGCTCCCGTTTCCGACATGACCGGCGGCCCATCAACAGCTGCAGATCGTACGTCCGAACCCAATTCCGGTTTCGAGAGTTTTGTGCCAATGTCTGAATTGAAACTGGAAAATCTTTGCGAACGCAATTGTCCCAGTCCAAGCACTTGTTCATCTTACGGTCCGAATCAACCAGCTAATCAAAGCAATCACTCGCCACCTATGCAGCAAACAAACCCGGCTGTCAACAATTATGGATTGCCACCGCCTCCGCCACCGGCCGAACGTTTCAATAGTGCCAATCAGACACTCAAGCAACGCATTAATAATCTGGTCATACGCACTCTCGCCGAGAACTACGAGAAGGATAAGCAGACCTTAGCAAATCAACAACAATGTACCGGTATTGCCCCATCAGCTGGTTATAATCCTCAAGGTTCATTACATTCAAGTCCGGTCCATTCGGTCAACTCCTCGAATTCGGCAAATGGCAGCAGCACCAGTTCGCCCAGTCATAATTATTTCGTCGGTGACACTTGGAAGATTAAGATTTTACAAAACACTACCGTTATTGCCAATATCAAACAGAGCCTTTTCGTTACGGAAACAATGTTGAAATTCGCTCAGAATCGAGATAAGAGCATTGTCATATCATTGGATTTCGAGGGTATCAATTTGGGCGTGAAGGGAGAGATTACGCTCATCGAAATCGGAACCACTCGCGGTGAGGCATTTATTTTCGATGTGCTCAGCTGCCCGGAAATGATTACGGATGGCGGTCTCAAGGCGCTGCTGGAACATGAGAATGTTATTAAGGTCATACACGATTGTCGTAACGAATCGGTGAATCTTTATGTGCAATTTGGTATTTTATTACGTAACGTCTTCGATACACAGGTGAATAGAAGTGAATGAAGTGGAGCTAACGCGATCTGTCTGTGTCTCTCTCTTTTTTTCAAATTCACTGTTTTTATATTTTGCCTTTTTGTGTTCTCAGTCAGCCCATGCCATTGTACAGTATCAGGATACCGGCAAACAAGTCTACAAAGCCAAATACATTTCACTTAATTCACTCTGTGAGCAATATAATGCCCCCATTAATCCCATCAAAGAGCAGTTGAAACATGTTTATCGTCGTGATCAGAAATATTGGGCCAATCGTCCCTTAAGCCGCGAAATGTTGTTGTACGCCGCTAGTGATGTTTTAGTGTTGATCAATGATCAGCTTTTTGGTAGTCTTTGCAAGTGAGTGTTCTATTTGCGACGATCCACTGGAATTACTCAAAGAATTAACTCTTATAAACATTATTATTTTTCACATCAATTTTGCTTGGATCTTTCCTTTTGATCGTCACACAGGAAAATCAAGCCAGAAAATCGTCAACTGTTTGCAGAGCTTTGTACCGAACAGATTCTCATGTATATCAAGCCACAGGAGGTTAAAATTCGTAAAAAGCAACGAAAAATTAGCACCGAAGTAGCCGATCTCAAACAAAAATTGTCACAAACAAATAAAAGTATTGTGCTCTCGAATCGAGAGATACGTTTATTGAGGTGGTTAAATTATTGTTCGATTTTTGGAATAAAAATTTATTTGTTTGATTGTGTTACCCAATTTTAGATACATGGATTTAACCGAAGATGAAAAGGAACGCGTGAAAGGTTTCTATAAGGTTGCTAAAAAACTGGAAAAAATGGAATCAGTCGGCAATCAGACCAGGTAAAATAGGATTATTATGTGAAAGCTCTTCTTCAGAGAGCGCTGGTGTAAAGAATTCGATGGTATAGAGAGAAATATTGAAATATTATTCACCCTATTCTAAATATCGTTCATTTTAATGAATGTTCAATAAACCTGATCCCATTTTCTTCATAACGCCAGAGATCAGAGCGATTCCGAGGATGAACAAGAACCGAACGATAATGATAATTTTCCTAGTCTCGATTCTGTGCCATCGGACAATTCATTAACCGAACGGGGTGGTACTTTCTCGCCCCGTTTCTGTTCAGAACCACCAAGTTTGACCGAATCCATGCAAATGATGGATGAGATTTTATCGGATCAAACAATGGATCGTCTTTCAAAAATTGATAAGCTGGAAGCGATTTTATCGGCAGCAACTTTATTACCAAGCGATCAAGTAAGTCTTTGGCTGAACCAAATATAAGATTTGGTAGAGTGTATTAATAAAAATATTAATTTTTTTTATTTGTTCTCCAGGTCATAACTTCCAACAATATACAGGATCAATTGGGATCAAATATTGTAACTACAGATAGTTTACAAATTATTCGTGAGAAATCGAAAAAGTAAGTTTTTTCTGGTTCTTTTTAATATTCCCCGCCAAATGAAATCTGATTGAAAGGAACTAGTTTGTGATTTTATATCTTGCTTTTCTTTACACGTAGTGCTAAGAATTGTAATTGTCAAATTGGTGAACGTACTGGCACGTCTTCTGCAATATCACGCGATAAAAAACATTTACCAAAATTAATCAATGTCGCAACGCAAACACTTAGCACGGGCGATATCGTTATTACGAAAATTTTCTTCCAGGATGAACAGGAGAAGGCCAAAGAGAAAGTATTGACTTCATCACCTAAGCGTGGCATAACATCATAAGTTATAAAAACAAACCTAAAATTAAATTCGCATCAAAATCAGTTTAAAAAAAAAGAATTAGAATTAAAGAATTAAAATACGAAATATCACACAAATGGAAACTCATAAAAATAATTCCTTTAGAATTCCTTTTCTTTTTTGACAAATCAAAAATTAACACAAACAAGCAATAGTTTATTCTGTTTAAATGTCGCAACTTTTTCACCTTCAATTATTTTCACTTATTTGTTTTAAAAAACTATTAAAAAACCAAAAAAATTTATTTTCTTTTAACACTTTCATTTAAGGTTAAAATGAATTATCAAATATTCTTTATATTCCTTACTATTATTTTTTAAAAAGGATATATATTATGAATATTTAAAAATGCTTTTGGGGTTTATTATCGTAATTAGATTATTGTTTGTTAAAATAAATTCGAAAGGAAAATGGGCAATACAATGGGTTATATGAATTTACGCTTAAGCGTGACATACTAACAATTAATTAATTATAAAAATCGTGTTAAAAGTTAAGATTAAAAGATAAGAAAATCAAATAAAATCTTCATTGATTATCCGAAGCTCTGAAAAAAAAAACAGAATTAAAAGAGAAATCATTAAAATGACTTCTCCGCAATATTCGTTAATAATTGTTCTGATAATTGCTCAAGAATCGTTTATATACACACAAATTTGTATGAGTTTTGTTTTATTTGTTGTAGATGCTAAGAAAAAAGTTTTAATAAAGAAATTTGTTGAAGAATTTAATATATTGATTTTAAGTCGATTCGAAATACTTAAGAATTTATATAAGTTCTATAAAATTCTAGATGGAAAAGTTAAAATTTTTTATAATTATATTCCATTGAAAGGCGTTAAAAGTTGGGTAGAATTGGGTTTATTATTGATTGTATTGACTTTAGGATTTGTAAAAGATTATAAAAAAAATATAGAAAAGTGTCACAAAGCTTATAAAAATCGACACCAAATACAAGTGTTTTCGATATAAAATGGAATTTATGCTAAAAAATATAGCAAGGAAATAAAAGACATTGAATTTTATAATTTGATTCGCAAATATAATTTACAACCCTATAATCAATTATTAAAATTTGGTATTCTATAAAATCAGCAAGATTAATATTCGTTGATTCAAGCGTCTAGAAATATCTAAATATTTCAAGTAAAAACTATAAATATATATAAAAAATTGTACTTAAAAATCTATAAAAAGGAACTTTTCTAATACTTCGGATTCTGTTTAGTATTTAATTTAATTTTTAATAGTGATAACAAAAATATATTCATTGAAAATTTATACTAAATATTATAATATTTAAGACGTTGAAAAAACCGACTCAAGTCACAAATTATTTACTGATGGAAAAAAGTACTTTGTTTTGTTTGTAAAAATAAGTAAGGACAATCGCTTAAAACTCTGAAAAGAGTATATTACTACTAGTATAATTTTTTTATTATTACAATTGAATAACTTTTCTTTATCTAGGTTTCTATGATATTGTCTATAAAATAATTAAAATTAAATTCATATGTTTAAACAGTTGATTAATTATTTTAAAGGAATATTAATTGTTTTTAATTAATTGCCCATCTTTTTTTTCTTATTTTATAAAATTTGGGATGTAATTTAAAATATGCCAATTAAATTTTATAAATGTTTTAAATTAAAGAGATTAATTACTTTATCTTTATCTTAATATTCCTCTAATAAAATTGGTTTTTCATTTGTATTAATATTTAATGATTACCGTCGAAACTAAAAAATAATTTTGATCAATTAAAGCAATTTAATTGCCTAATTAAGATAATTATTTGATTTATGTGAAAACTAAAAGAATGAAGTAATCTATTTTTTCATTAAATTGCAATTGTATAAAAATTGTATTAGGAAAATATTGTGATAATTTTTCGAAGATTTTATAACAACAAAAAAATAAAGTATACTTACTCATTAACGCGGGTTAATATCTAAACTATTTTTAGGTAGTACCGGAAGGAATATATTTTGTATACTCATGAATTCAAATAATGGACTATTATAATTTCTTGGCCAATTCTTTTTATCGAAATTAAAATTCGATAAATATTCGTATTTTTAACACACACTCCAATTCAATTGAATGAATTTCTTCTAAAATATAAAATTTTTAATTAAACTTAAATATTGTCTTCAGTTTCCTAAAACCACGCCATATTTTTGGAAGTGAGAATCAATTAATAAAACCAAGCGATTTTAGCAAAAGGATAATGAACATACTTTTCTCACGATTAAAAGGAAAAGCTTTGAAGGAAAAAATATTAATTTTGGATTAAATAATTCATTATTTCCAAATTATTACTTTGTTAAGTTTTAAAAATGTAAAAAATACAAAAAACCGCAACTAATCTTGATTAATCTAACATATCCTTTTGTAAATAGCGATGAAATTAATTATATATTCTAATTAATATTATACTAAATACAATATAGTGAAAATACTATTCAAAATATATTATATTAATAAATACTAAACATTATGTTTTATTTCAAAAGAAAAAATACAATTGAAGGATGAAAATTAAGGGATGAAAAATATACAGGTGGTTCAATATTTTCAAAATATAGGAAATTCAGGTGTTCAAAAAATAGAATTAGGTGTCAATATTTTGCATTTTTTTAAAAACATTGCACAATTTTGTACTCCATTAGAATCATGGCAAAACCCTTGAGTCGTCTGCAACCTCCATTTCAGCTCTGTCTCACTTCATACTTGTTTGACTTACCCTGAGATTGTCAGATTATTAAAAGATAAAAGATACTTTCTATTGCATTTTCGATGGTCGTAGTAGCATATTTATTTTTTTTAAAGAGTAAACTATATATTGTTGTTAAATTTTATATTGGTTATTATAATGATGTTGTAAACATTTATAAAATACAATTTTATATAAAATGTAGCATTTGATTTATTTTCTTCAACTAATTTTTATTTCATTAAAATTGCAATTGTTTCCCATTATATTTTTTAAAGCCTTCTTTATTTCATAAAAAAACAATAATCGATTTTCACAGTTCGTTTTCAAAAGTGCCTTTTTAGCTAAATAATAAATTTATTTGCACCTTTTAATAAAATTTTATTTTTTCTAATGATTTCTTTTAACATTTTTGTTGTCTATTCATTTTCAAAATTTCTTTTTGCTAATAAAAATAATTTGCTTTAATCTCTAACATTTAAATTTGCTTACATTAGTATCTTTTTACACCTGATTAAAAATTGTTAACCAATCTTCTTTTCCTTTTATTACGTTAGCATTTAATTTTTATTCAATAGATTTTGGTGCGAAATTTTTACAAAAGTAATTTAGTAAAGGTTTACTGAGATTTATTTTCTAACAATATTTTCATAATAATACAAATTATAAGAAGAAAAAACTACACAAATTGATTTCCATTTAATTACGCTTCTAAAAAATTTTACACAACTTCTTTTTGTCTTCGTCTTATTTGTTGCGCTTAAAGACTATGCCGTGACACAATTAATTTTATTTTAAAATAGAATACAAAAAGACACATAAAAAACTAAACAAAGTCAGTCGTCAATTTTAAAAATGTTTTAAATTTCTTAAAATTATTTTTCTCTTTTTTGTTTATTTTAATTAAATTGTTAAGCTAACATGATAACTAAAAAATAGTGAATATTTATTTAAAAGTTTTTCAAAATTGAGACAAACAGTAATAGAATTTGAATTCCGGTTTTATAAAATATTTAAGAAATGATTAAGGTGTAAACAGTTTTAAAAGTTTAGTGAAGAGAAGAATAATCTAATGTTGCCGCCTTAATTTTAAATAATAATTTAAAAATTAATTTTTAAATAAAAATTTTAAATAAAAAAACATTAATTTTCAGTATTTTTTTTAAAAACAAGGAATAAATTTAATAAAAATAAATATTACTAATAATTAAGTAAAACATAATTTAATGAAATAAAAGTAGAAAAATTTAAAAATGTTGAATAAAAAATTAGTTTCAAAATTTATTGAAATAAAAGTTGATTATGCGAATAAATTAAATATTAAAAAACAAAAAATTAAAAAAATATAAAGATTTTTGTAAACTAAGAATTTTCAAAGCATTTATGCTTGAGGTTTCATTAAATTTAATTTTAATAAATTGTCATATTCGGAATTTTTTTATACATTAATAATTGTCAATGCACACATAATAAAATTATTTCATTGTTTTCGCGACTGTTGGAAAAATTTATTAAAAACCTCACATGAATTTAATTAATATAAAAGTTTACTCAATTTGGCAACAAGAGATTATCTTGTCTCTCAAAAATTTTTATTTAAATGTTCTTAAATAAGAAAACAATAGCAAAAGAAAATTATACTAATATTTGAAATTATTAAAGAAATAGTAAATAGGATTTATGGATTAAGAAAAAAGTTATATTTCTATTAAATTTTAAATAAAATCAACCATGCTATTATTTTTAACAGAGTTTATGGAACCAAATTATATATACTGCAAATTGTGATAATTCTTAAAAAGGTCTGTATTTTTTAAATTATTGTTTTCAATAATAGTATTTACTTTGTCTTTATTAGAACATTTTTCAAAAAATTCTTAAGGATCTATTTTTATTTTTGTAAAAATCATGTCGATGTAGATTGAATCATAGAGAATATAGAGTAATAATAAAACAGCCCGACCACAAATCGAAATGCTCTGGACAGTTTTGTTGTGCTGAATCCCACGAGGCCAATCTCCTTTTTTTTGAATTTCTGCAATACATTAAGTCTTTAAGATATCTCAAGTTCGATTTTTGAGTGATAAGCTTTTTCATATGTTTCCTTAGATATTTTTCTTCCGTTGCGAAATAATATTTCACCACAGGAAAATAAAACATTATGGCATCCATAAAATAATCTCGTTTTTCTTCGAAATTGATCTCTGTGTTAGTTCAGCACATCAAAACCATTCGGCAAATAATGAATACTCATTCCTTTCCGATTTCGTCTTAGCCAATATTTTTAGTATAGATTTTATATAGATTTTAAAAGTAATAAAAACAGAAAAAAAATTATATATTTTTATATTTTTATCTATTATTTTTTGTCGGCTTTTAAATAATGAGATCATGTCATGTAACGCATTGTTTCACGCAATGCGTACAAAAGTTCAGCCTGATTTCTTGCTTCCATAATCATTAGATTAACGTGCACCTGTAAAAGGGAAAGATAGTGTGAGATAAGGGTTTATTAAATATAGATGGATGGATTATGTACTCTACCTTCTCACTGTCCTGAAGCTCTAAAAGAATACTATCATAGTCCTTCTTCGTAATACGCTCCGGAAAACAACAGGCGGTTTTTATAAACATTTTCAGAGGACGATCGAGGAGCTGAAGAAGGTGAGAGAATGTGTGAGAGAGAGAATGAAAGAAAGAAAGAGTTTTGTCACTTTTCCAAAGATGTCCTCTATCAGTACTCGGTTCTTACACCCACCTGATTCACTTCACCGTAATCATAGTCATCATGACGAATGCCGTAGATGCATTGGATATAATTCCAAATGGCCCGTCGAAATTTCGAGGTATCAACATTCTTGATACCGCCCATCGTGAAATAAGTCAAATTGTAAGCGGCCCGAAATTTCTGATCCAATAATGTGCCCACATCATTATAAAAGCTTGATGAAAGAAAAACAGCATGAAATAAAGAAAAAATAATTGAAGGACGGACCCATCCATTAGGACGGACGGACATACTCACTCATTCACCAACGAATAACCGTGATCATCCCAAGAATAATCCTGTATACGAAATGTATTTGGAATATTCTCGGAACCACGACGTGCAAAATCCTGATATGTAAATGTCGGATCATCGATGTAGTGTGAAATGATTGGTGGCACCCCGGTTGTTGTTTCCGATACGGCCGTTGACAATTCGGCCGCTTGCATTTCCACATTCATAAAGCGATTACTTAATTCGGCCTCGCTGCATTCGTTCGGTTTCTGCGACAGCACTTTCATACGTTCCATTAGTGCTTCCACGGTTACGCCAGATGGATGACCACGATTCATGCCATTGCTAAAGCTATTAAGACCAACACTTCCAACGCCTTCAACGAGATCACTGTTAACTAAACCAACATCACTCACGCCACCACCACCACCACCACCCCCACCACCACCTCCGCTGCCGACGGTGTCGTTTAGAGATGAATTGTTATTAAATGGGTGCTGTTGACCACCATTTAGACCCGCGGCCGGTTCCAATATAACATTATTATTATTAGCGGTGGTTATATCACTGAGCACCGTCTTCTGGAGTGACGTCGGTGGTGATTTAAATTTTGGACTAGACAGACCATCGAGTTTTTGTGTTAGGCCGCAGGAGAAAACAAATGATGAAAGTGAATGAAAATGTGAGAGCAACACCATGGCGTGAACCACTTCCGATAGTGACCAACTATTCTTTCCTTTAGTAAGAGACTATGGTTAAAATCAAGAAGCGAAATAAGAAGAAGAAGAAGAAGAAATGGAGTGTGTTAAAAGGAGCGATCGCGACTAAGGACAATAGTATTAATACCTCAATGTGTTCCTTGCGTAAGAGCCAAGGACGATGAGCAAGGATTTTATTAATCTCATATATGGCACGCAATTTAGGCGGGATGTAGTCCAGTCCATTCAGCCATTCCGGCTTTCCACCCTGAAAAATGAACTCCTTCTCGTACATTTTCACAAGGTACGGACACTGATGGCGGGCAGCAGCCTACGAAAAAAAGAAGAAGAGGAAGAAGAAAGCAAATTAATAAAAAATCAGAAATTCAAAAAATGAATAGACTCATTGTTTGTTATTTGTTATTATTTATTTTTTTTAATATTTCTATATTAAAAATTTATTTATATAAGAAAAATTTTTCTTGCCGTATTTTCTGCGTTCTTTTTTCTTTTCTTTTTTCCTTAAATTATTTACGAATTTAATTTTAAGCAAACATAAATTTCTTTCAAATAAACTTTTTGTTTAATATATATTTATTTTGTTTATTATTAAATTTAACGAAAACAACAGCGTGGTGAAGTATCTTGTAAATAAATCTTTTGAAAATTCTTTTAATAAATTACGGTTTTCAGTCGAAATTGGCCACATGATCGAGGAGGGTTGACAACTTTAACACATCGCGACAAGGGAGAGGGAGGGTGAGAAACGGGTGTACAAAGCATTGTGGCTGAGTATGAAGGGTAGGAGAATAATTGTTGCGCGTGGTGACGGTTAAGCTGATGGGTCTCCTTTTGAATGTAATGCATGAACGGTTCGCTTTTTTACAAAAAACCGACAAACGCTTTTTCATTGCATTAACCCAAATTCTCTCGAATACCATAAATCAACTTTAATTACAAACATTTTCGCCTGAAACTCTACGAGTTACATTCGCGTTCATACGCGGCAAATGGTCGCGAGATTTTGGACATTGTAAATTGCACGACAGTGCGGTGCGACGCGTAGTAAGTGAGATTGGTCGGTTGCCTTTTCGCTTGATTCGGCTTCGGTGCGCGAGTGCAATGGGTTTTATTTGTTTGATTATTGTTGTGTCTGTTCTTGTTGTTGTTGTTGTTGCAGGCTGCTCGAGGTACTACAATTTTTTCTTTAATTTTGCATTTAAATTTATTCCGTTATTGTCGAATCCACTTGTTGGAAAGATTTATTGATGCTCGAGGAGTATTTTTCTTGCGTTTAAACGAATTAAATGAAAGCGAAAGCGAAAAATAACAAACTGATTTATAATTTATTTAAATTAAAAAGAAAAAAAAGCTTTTAGAAATAGCGAAACAGTAAAATTTATTGAGACAATCTTAAAAAACAAAGACTATAATTAATTGAATTCCTGTAAAATTCTACAAATCCTTCAACAAGTTTGATTCTTTCGGTAAAATCATGATCATGACCAAAACAGTGGAAATAAAATAGTATGCATTTTAATACATAATACATATATACTTTTTTTCAAAATTAACTGTTTTTTAGTTACTCGAGGTCAAATCCGAATTTCAAATATTTTCTGAATTCTAGTACTTACTCTTTAGTACCGCAAATAGTACCAAAAAAATTCAAATTTAATTGAAACTGTCGAATTTTAATTATAATAAAAATTGTTAATAAATCATTTGCAAATTTTCTGAAAAATATTTTATGACAACTGTGCTTAAATGTCAAAGATTTCTTTGAAAAAAACTTTTTTGAAAACAACAAGCACTAACCTTCGTTTTTGTCACTCAAGCCACTTAAATGCATTTTAAAAAAGTGTAAAGAATATTTAATTTTTTCGATTTGTCATTTTGACATTTTATAGTTGAATGAACTTAGCAATAAATAAGAATAAACTGAGTGCCGATTTTTCTGCATTCAAAAGTATTTTCATTTGAAATAATTTATTAAGAATTTTTAATAGTTTTTCTTTTCAATCAATTCACAATTAATTAAGTCTGGTTAAGAAATAATTGAAAGCCGTTGTTATTGTAGAGAAAATCAGACAGACAGAGGTTTGTTAATTTTATTAAAATTTGGTTAAGACAGAAACCGATCTGTTAAGAGTTCAATTAACAAAAATAATATTGTAATATTGAAAACAATATTTGTATTAAAAAAATCCAAATTTTAGTAATTATTAAACAGATATATAAAAGAAAATTTCGTAATAATTTCTTAATGCGTTTTCCCAAATAAATTGATTATAATTTATGCATTTATTTACTCGTGAAATTTTTGAAAATCTTTAAAAGGAATATTTTTGTTTGTAATGAAATTACGACATTTTTAATTAAATTTATCAAAAATAAACAAAATCGTGAAACAAATTATAAATAAAAAAATTATATAAAAGCAAGAATAAATACTTCGAAGACATTGAAATTATTTATTTATAAAATTTTCAAACAATTGAAATCAAAAGTTTCAAAACAAGAACAATCTGAAGTGTTGAAAAAAATTGTTTATGGTCGGTCATTACGTGAATACAATTTTTTCTTTTTGAGGCGTTCCTAAAATTAGTTCTTGTTGATTTACTTTTTTCTCACATTCCTGAATTAGCTTTCGTAAATAATTACAAAGTAAAAATTCTGAAAACAATTTAAAGGGAGGAATTTCTTTTACACTCCGCCCTTCCACCCGCCCCCTCTGGCTTTTAGTAAGAATAAATAATGTAATTACATAACGATAAGTTACCCCTTTACACTTTTTGGTTTTAAGACAAAGGGTTAAAATGATGTTAATGCATGTAAAACGTTTGAATAGCCTGAAACGTTTTCTAAATTAAAACCATCAGGTATTGAAAGAGACTACCCTGAAAATCACCACCCTTACGGTGCGATGCTGAGGGAGATAGTCGCAGCAAAAGCAACAAAAACGTACAAGCCCCCGAGTTATTTCTCTTCTCAGTCTATTGCGGTTGGGGCGGCCGAGCAATCCACCAATCAATTGCTGCGGGCCATATTGTGAAGAAAGGAAGGGGGCGGGGTGATTGTGGCACGTTTTTCGATGTAAACCATTAGACAGATTTGCAGCCCTGTCTCTGACATTTGAAAAAACAAAAGTGACGGCAACAACGACTTAACGGTACAACGAAAAAAACATGTGTGCAAGTGTTTGATATATATTCGATGTAAGATTAACGAACCACGAACCACGAGTCAAGTGATATTAATGCAATATGATATATCGCCCATGAATATTACATAACAACAACAACAACAAAAACAAAGACAGCAGCAGCACATAACAACAATAACACCAACTAATATATCAATAATAATAAAAGCAACATCATCGCAATAGTAAAAACATCTCAAGGCAAACTTTTTGCTGTATCGTCGTCGCCGCCATCGCCGTCAAACTCAGAAACAACGAGTCACGCACTGTCGGACGCGGGTGGGTTGTAATAATTTTAATTTAATTTGTTGATGCAGTCAGTCATTCCCGTTGCCTCGTTGTTATTGTTGGTGTCGTTGTTGTCGTTTGTTGTTTATTGACATTACTTTACAGTCGCTGACTTTTGATAAGTGACAGACGGGCACGTCGGTCGTTCATATTTACCCCCACCCCCTTTTTTTGTTGTTTTGTTTTGCCATCTTTTAAAAAAATATTTTTTTCGAAATTATTACATGATTTTATTATTGTGGTTTCGTTTTTGTTGTTGTTTTGTGGTGTTGCTGTATCGTGTACATCCATACTGGATTCTTTAGATATTATACCTTCTATAGTTGCTGTTGCTGTTAGTCTCAATTGTTGTTGTTGTCCAGTCGCCTCGTGGGCAATGAATTGAAATTTTTGATATTATATTTCTCAAAATTAATTGATATGATGGTTTTTACAATAAAACTAACGGAATTAATTACGGTTCAACGGCTACGAACGGCACGAAGCCAGCCATAACAGCCTACAACAACAACAACAACACCAAAAACGACAACCACATCTAGAACGATTGAATAATAAACTGATGCCAGAGCATCAAAAGGGCAACAACTAAATATTAATATTATATTTCTCTATTAATTAATTAATTATCTTTTTCTGTGGCAAATTAATTTTAATAATTTTTATTCACTTTTTTAATTTTTATCCAGATGTTGAACGTTTACACTTTTTTCAAAATTTCTATAAGAAAAGGGCCACCAGCTGGTTTCCTTTTTGGAGATTCTACAGAGAGAAAAATAATATTGAATATTTCTAAATGTTAATTGTTGTTAATTTTTAAAATGTCAGCCGGATTATTTTGGAATACAATTAGACCATTGTACGCTAGCCCCACCCTTTGTTAATGAACGTTAAAACCATATCGTCATTATCACATTTTTAGTTACGCAATTCTAGCAACAAACAAAGTTTGTGACAAACATGTTGCTCTGTCGGTTTTGTTGTTGTCACTTTTAAGGTTCAAATAACTTCGGCTTAATCGCTTAAAAACAAAAAAATCTCGAATTAGACTTAATGAACGTCGGGTCGATAACAGTGAATATCATGGTGGTGTTGGCTAGGTTGATTGGTTGGGTGGGTTAGGTTGGTTGGTTAGGTTGGTAGTTGGTTGGTTAGGTTGGTGGTTGGTTGGTTAGGTTGGTGGTGGTGTATGATATTTCTGTTGTGGCTGCAACTGTCTTAAATAAATGATACATCGAAGGAGTTGTTGTTTTTGTCTTGTAAAGCATTTCATATGACTAAAAGGTTTTAGCTAATTTTTCAGTTATTTTTCCTTCGTAGTTTTGCTGAAATAACTTAATTTTAAAATTAATAAACGTAAGATCATGAGAATTTTACATTAAATCCAATATTGTGAATTTGATTTTAAAATAAATTAGAATAAAAACTAAAAATATTATAAGAAAATAAAATTTCATTTGGAAGAAAAACTTACGATAATTGCTAGATAATATCTATAATCGTACGGTAACGGTCCATCGCCGTTCATTATGAAATTCTGAGTTTTAAGGAAATGATCGAGAAAACGTGGATGATAACCGATCACTTGCGTGACTTGATCGAGTTCAAGTTCGTCCATGCTGTTTTGTTTTGATCACTGGGGGAAATACTGTAAAGATATTGAAGAACGAAAAGAGAAAATACTTCAAGTTAATAACGTGATTAACAGATTAATTGTTTGTTTTAATTGCTGTTCTTATTTGTTATTATTGGAATAATAATATTTTATTAACGTTGGCATCACTGACTCACTAAAGTAGTGTGTCTTACTCATAAGCGCATAAATTAAATTCCAAATAAATTAATAATTCATTGAAAGTTTTTAAATTGTCAAGGAGATGTTCCATCATTTATATATTTCTCCGTAGTTTTCCCCCTTTTCCTTCCCCCGCGACTAAGTCCTTTTTACTTTCGTTTCGCAAGAACTGAAGCAGAATAAAATAAAGCAATAAAACACGAAGTTCATTGAACTGAAAGATTTTCTAATCATTTTGCTCTACATTTTAAAATCATGTTTTTTTTGCAAAAAACAAAGAAAGACAAACGAAAGGAAAAGAGAGAGAGAGAGTAAGAAAAACAGACAGGGAGAAAGATAGACTAAGTGGTTGAGAGATAGAAAGATAGAGATCGGAAAAAGTAATGTCACTAAAGAAATTTTTTGATTGTAGAAAAAGGTAAAGTAAAGACGATGATTATTATGATGATAAAGGAATGATGACGGAGATAAAAGTAATGTATTGAATAGCTACAAACTGGTTACAGACAGCTCAAAAGAAACTCATACGAAGATTAGCGTTTTTTATTTAAGAAAAATTGAACATTTGAAATAAAACATCTTTCAATACTTTTCAACGATTTTTCGACAAAAGGGAGTTTATCTAAAATGTATAAGAAAAAAGGTAGTATATCCACCCATTAAATATCCCATTCCATACCGTTTCATCCCATATTTCTGCTATAGCGTAAACAATATCGGATTTAAGTACGCGAGTCATTCATTAATGATTCATTACTGGTATAACTAACAAGAAACGGGCTAACGGTGTCAAGGGTAATTGGCTAAATTTCAACTCCAAAATGGTATGCTTGAATGTGAAATACATTTAATGGCTTCCTGAAGATGTGATTTATCTGCTTCTGAAAATCTAGGTCTGCCTGTATTCTTTCTTTTCTTAGAATATTATTAACACCCTTTAGTTAGTTTGTTTTTACGATGGAAAGAATTAACGTCGTCGCTTGTCAAATCTTGCATGGAGACAAACTAGTTTCAGCGATGTTCATGATCATCATCAGTGTCATTCCCCGTTCTCTCCTCTGGGAGAAATGTGTTTAAGCACTAAATTATTGTTTAGCCTATTGAACTTGACGTGGCCATGAAATGTTTTAATAATTTCGGACATATGTTTTTAGAGCATACTAATGATTAAGTACCATTGGGTGAAATGAGAAAAATAAAAAAAATGGAGGCCTAACGTCTTTATCTGTATTCTGTAAAGATAACCTTCACTCGCGTTTTAAATTGAAGGGAATGTTTAAAATGCTTGTGGCATTAAAATTTACAACCATATAAAAACCATTGGTTCCTTTTCCTTTTCTTACTTTAAGGAAATTATTTCAAACATGAATAAAATCGTATTATGGCTTGTAAATTCTTAAAAGCACTTTGGCTAAAATGTTGTAACTGACCTTTGACAAATACAAACCAAACATTACTTCCGATAATTCGATAAACAACGTCTTGTAAACAAAATGAGTCGTTAGTTAAAACAGAAAGATCGGACGACGCTATTTGACCTTCAACATTACATTAGTCTAACCTTCGAAATGTATTCTTGAAAATTTTTTGAAACTTACTTTTTTATGCTTTTGTGTAGATTTATTTATGTCATATTTTAATTATGAGTGTCAAATATCTTGGAAACTTTTAATATGACATAAAACTATCATTCATTTTCTCTAGGCTTAAGCTTTCAAACAACTGACCCCCGCAGCCTTTGACCCCTCCCTTCCTACCATTTGAGTTTGCAAAATATGCTTTGACATAACCAAATGTAGCCAACGAGAGAGGTGCGCAAGTAAATGTCAAAACCATTATAAATACAAAATTTCAGTACTCTACGGCTTTGAGTTTTCGAGTTATGTGAGATACGCCTGATTACAGAAATCACACCAAACCTAGCTAAAATTGATTCAAGTATGGCCACTGAAATCTCTTTTTAGAAATATTTTTCGATTACAAAACGATCACAAAACAATCTCACTATATTTAAAATTAAAACTTTTTAAATTTGGAAGATTAAGGAATGATATCTCTTAAACTATACTCATAAAAGGTATAGCCCACGGTCCCACACGTTATATTATAATTCCACAACATTGTTCGTAGTAAATACATGTTATCGAAAAAATTAAATACTTTTAATACATACTTAGTTTTAATAATACTTTTAATACGTTTTAAAATTTTTACCGAACTTCTGGAAAAAACTATAAAGTTTTAATTGCATTCTATTATTAATTAATTAAAAATTCGAAATATTTAAATAATTCAAAGTAGTTTAAATAATAATCAAAACAATTTAAAATTAATGGAAAAACAAACGAAGCAAGCGTGCCGTGACGGGCATGACAAGCAAAAATAATTCTTTTTTATATTTTAATTATATTGAATGACTAGAATAAAATATCAAAAGAAAATGCGCTGCAAGAAGAAAGGGAAGAAAGCGGGGGGGGGACTAAGATGGTCACTTAGATGACGAAAATGGAAAAAAGGAGATGAAAACAATGAAACTAAAAACTAACAAGTGAGAAGGCTAAATTCGGCCTGGCCGAAGCTCGTACATCCTACATCCACAATATAAATTTACAAATTTATGGCTTAATAATGGCTTATGGGAAAAGACCCGGAGGGGGCGGGGAGGTTGTGCGATAAAAAACGTCAAATTTTTAGAGTTAACAACTTCGACAGTAAATTTTCAAATCGAATTTTAACTTCAAGTTACCTTTACAAACATTGCTCGCGTGGACCTCCAAGAAGTGGGCGTATCACTACGGGTTATAGAGGCAACGAATATACGTAAAAGACCTCTTGGGACAGAGTTCCTATGACACTATTACTATGCTTACCAAGAGGGCAAGTCTCTTATCCGATTTTATCCATTTTCAATATCAGACGGCCTATAATGACAAAGAATACACACGCCAATTTGACAGCTTTTTCCGTTCAGTCATAATCGTGATTACCGTAGACGGACGGATAAATGGACGAGCGGATGGATGGCTCAATCGAGGAGGTAATTCTAACAAGGAACATATACTTTCCAATGGATGCCACTCCTCCTTTAATGTCTTGCAAACGTAAGACAGTAAGTGGATACATCCTACCCCTTCGAGTGTAGGGTATAAAAATGACCAACTTTCGTTAATAAGCTCGAATACAACAACAACAAAAATTGATAATAAGCGTGACAACAACCACAGAAGCAATAACAAACACAACAAAATAATAATGATATAATTTACTTTAAGGTCAAGAACAATCAAAAATAAAATTCTTTACTTATAAATACAAAACAAATTCAACGAAAAAAAAGAAATAAATAAATACAATTAATTTTGGAAACAATGCATGACTTGTCGAGAAATATGGCGTCAAAAATAAGAAATGAAGAAAGAACAAGAATAACGACGACAACGACATAATGTCGATTTCACTTCATGTATGGTAAATTAAATTGGTTAACAAACTTCAACCGATTTTTTCGCAAATGTGTGATTAATCCTGATTAACTTAAAGGAAGAAAGATAAAACCGAGTATCAATTAGTCAGATCTACACGTTTTTCCGATCTACTTTAGAAATTTTCAACTATAAGATTTTTTTCGATTGGACTTTATTTGTTTCTGAATGTACTTCAGATTCTTCCTGAGCTTTTCAGAAAAATCTGAAGGACTTTTGCAAAAATCTGAAATATAGTTGAACATTTCTGAAATTCGTCCCAAAAAAATAAATGAATTGATTTAATTGCGTTGATTAATGTAAAAAATATTTAAGGACTTATCCAAAAAAGTATTTTTATGTTTGTATATTATCAATTAATAAATGATTATTAATCGAATGTTTGTCCAAAAGTGAAATTATTAATCTTCACTTTGATAAATTTTCTTATCAGATGGCGTTTTTCTTATCAGGGTGTTAAGCTCTCTGGGTCTTTATCAACTGAATGTGACCGATTGAAAAAATTTTATATAAAAGATGAAATTAATTGTGAACAAGAAGAAGTGGAAGAGGAAAAAAAGGGAGGCAGAAACCCCAATAATTTATATGACATGATTTAATCATGGCTATTAATTCTTTTATGCCCAACGAGCCTTCTTTAAAACGTTTACGTTTAAAAAGATCCCGTTTGTTTAATTGCTTTTATAATTTTATTATTATTACTATTATTATTATTATTATTTTTATTATTATTATTATTATTATTATTATTACTGTAATTGTTGTTTGTATTATATCAAGATTTATTATATATATATTTTTCCAATATTTGATTAGTAAATCTTTAAACCGTTTACAGAATTCTTAAAGTCAACTTTTGAGCTGTAAACATTTCTAGGTCGTCACGTCGTATACCGTACATCGACCCTAACCATCGACTATACCCAAATCAATCGATACAGTCGATACAGTCGATACGTTATAAATAATTAAAATAAACATTTTTAGTTATCAGTCAAGTCTTTTATCAAATACTTCGTGTTAATGAATGTTAAATTATATTTATTGATTTATCGTATCATGTAAATGGAAATTTCCATTTGTGCTCATCTAATTATGGTTTCACCTAAATGCACAAAGAAAAAACAAAAACATCGGGGCATTAGAATTCTAGCAATTTGATATTTAATTCAAGGAATGTATTATAAAAATTTAATGACAATCTTTACTTAGACCTGTTGTAAAATGCTAATAATGATGTTTATGAAATCAATTTGCATTTCGTAAATTATGTCAGATTTATTCAAACTAAAATTCATAAAAAATTTTATATTGGGTGTCCAAAAATCATACACCTGGATATTAATGGAAACTTTTATTCTACGAAGAAAATTTTGTGATATCAAATAAAAAGATAAGAATATATAAAAGAATATATAACTCGATGCCTAAATCTTGAAATCGTCAATGATTATGTAACATTTGTTGATCATTTCCACAAAAGAAAATTAAAAGAGAATATTTTAGAAATTAAAATCTATAAAATCAATAGAGAAAACCGTATTGTTTTTATTGAAACAAACATGTTGTTTGTTTTTATATTTCTTGTAAACAAATTTAATTTATTAAAGTTTTGATACAAATTTACAAAAGTACAAGATAATTTTATTTTTAGTATTATTTTAAAATTTGTATTTAATTTGGTTTGCTTTACTGCCTCTTTTTTTTTTAATTTCCGAATGAAAAGGTTTGCCAACGATTAAATACATGTTCGAGTGGTTACATTTTCGGACATTTTCAGTTGTTTGTTTATGTTAATTGTTTGGCCCTTTTTTAACACGAAAGTGTAAAACATACAAAATTAAAACAACCCAGCTAATTTTTTTATTAAGTCATTAATGCATTGTAAGCCATTTTATGGTTAAAGTATTTTTTATAATCTCTGTTCATTAAAATGCTGCTTTTGAATTTCGAGTAATGATAATTTGGGTAAACAAAGCTTTTACAGTGATAAAAATATAGACACTCCCAATGTTTTGAGTTGTGTAAATTTAGTGAGATCACACGAAATATATCTGTACCAAAAGGACGGGCCAGACTGGCCAGTGTTTCCAACACTTTTGTTATAACAGATAAAATTAGGCTTGTAGGTAGTAGTTGTCTTGTTGGAAATATTGTTACGAAGAAGAATAAGAAGAAGATGACAAACATTGTTCTATATAATGTACGAGCATTATTTTATTTAACAGGAACTGAGCTTAGCTGGCGTGTTTTTATACCCGTCAGAGAACAAACTCCACCAACAGAGAAGCACCTTGCATAAATAACCTTCTGTTACTTTACTATCTTGAATATTATTGCGTCTGATTAGATTAAATAGTTCTTTTATGCCATAACAAATATTAAACTTTTGCTTAAACAAATTTGACGAAAAATTGCTCGTATTGTTGATCCTACGCTTTCAAGGAAACTTTAAAAAAAGCAATTTTTTCTTAAGTTTGTGCGGTTAATGTTATTTCTCTTAACGTTATCTTTCACTTCTCTTTGTTTTATAAAAATTAAACTATTTTCTTAAACTATTTCCTTTTATTTTAATTTTTCAACGATAAGTTAAAATAATGAGATTATGTCACAAATAATTCCAGTGATAATATATTAAAAAAATTTATTAGATAATAAAAAATAAAACATTCATAGAGATTAAAAGAATACTACAACTACCTCTAATGAATAACTAAAGTTGACTTTATAAAAAGAAAAAAGTATTACTTATAATAAAATAATGTAAAAATCTTTTAATTAGTGTTTAATAAATATTAGGAAATATTAAACAATTACTGTAATGAAATATAGAAAAGAGATCTAAACAATTGTTTTATTTCAAAATATTTGGTTTGTTAAACAAATTAGAAAAAACAACCAAAACTATTTTCGTACAAACGTTAAAGCCTTGAGGGTAACACATTTGTCCCACGGTGAAATAAAATATAAGAAGAATTTCCCTCCTTTCTATCCCTTGCTTTCAAACTTACAAAAAAGAAAATATTAATAAAACTTAAAATTAAAAGGAACGGGAATAAATCAAAGCAAAGCAAAACGATGAAAAAAATTATTTAAATCTAGAGACAGGCTCGTGACAAGAAGACACTCCTTACTCGTCAAAATTGTCATCAATTTTAGCAAATAGAAACTTTTTCGCTTTATTTTAATAAAAACCAAATTAAAAAATTATATTTTATTTTATATTTGCAATAAATTAATTTATCAAATAAAGTTTTCATTTTTATTTTTTTGATTTTTAAAATATTTACTTCTAAACTTTCCTTGTTTTATTAGACTTATTTATAGTTGTTGTTGATTTCGTTATTACTCTTGTATTTTTTTTTAATCTTTACTGCTATTGCTTTTTTATTACGGTTTAATATTGTGTTTATAAACTGTAGTTTATTGTATTAGTGTTTGAATTATCGTCGCCGTTGTTGTTGCTGCTGCTGTTACTATTGTTTTCATTGTTGTCGATGTTGTTGTTGTTGTTGTTGCTGTTACTGCTGGCAGACTAGTATTACTATTTGCTAGTCTAATCGTCGCGACGTCTATTTGAACTACGAGAACTGCTGATGGTGTTATTGTTGTTGTTTGTGTGGTTGTTCTTGTTGTTAGTTTTATGTCTGTTATTGCTTATTAGTTTGCATTGTTAGTATTTCGTTATTTTATTTATAAAGCTCTCTTTGAGCAGCTGACAATCGGTGGCGAGCTCTCGATACGAGTAACGAGTTTAATGAACTTCTGGAGCGACGCCATGGCATACATTATGAACACTTGTATAAAAGCTTATATGCACATACACACACGCACACATACAATTATATTCCACGCATACACACACCTGCATAGACAGAAATGCGTTTACCCACCATCCTAGCAACGAAGTTTTTTCTTAATAAAATTTTCAAATAGTTTCAAACTGATTAAACATAAATATAAAATCGTAATTTTCTGGCACAACATGCTATCAATTATGGATTTTAATCTATTTATTTTCTTACATTGATAATCAAATGTGGATGATACACAAAAAAAAATTATTTCAACCGATCTGTAGATGGTGGAAAGTAAGTAAGAAAAGGATATTTCATTAAAATTCTATACTATCTTAACAATTTTTGTGACATCATGTTGGTATTAAAGAAAATAAGCTTGGCTGCAGCGATAGTCTGATATTTTAGTAATTAAAATCAAGAACGCTAACGCAATTATTACTTTATAAATATTAACCCTGTTAAGCATTCTGTTTATGATCATTATTATTCAGTTAAACGTTCGACTGTAATTTTATGTATTGAACACTCTACAACAAACTAACTCTGCTAAGCTTTATCTTATTGTTTATTGCATTCATTACTTAGTAATGAAGACTCCTAATGTTTTTAAGTAACAGACTCATAATGTTTTTAAGTGTTGCTTTAAACTCTGTTGCATCAATTATTTTGTTAATTTTTTTCTGGGGGAAATTTACTGTATCGTACATTATTTAAGCACCAACTGCGCCAAGTTTTCTGTTAGAATTTGTTGGATTAAGCATTCTGTTAAACCAGGTTTCATGTAATGTATTGTATTGAATATGCTAACTATGTTATGAACTTAAAGAACTTCTAACTCTGTTATGTTACTCATACTCTCATACTCTGTTAAGCAGTTTAGTGCATTATGGCGTGTTCTGGAATTACATTCAGTTATAATGCTATAATAGTTGCCCTTTGTTAAATATTTCGCTGTGAAGCCTGCTCTAACTAGTAGTGTGTTCAGCATTTCGTCACTAGCTTCATTGTTTAGCACCCTGCTATTTTCTGCCACATCTAATACTCTTTTAAGTCCTCATCACTTTGAATATTTTATATTTACGAAATTATTAAGTCCTTTAAATATTTGAGAAAACCAAAAATAATTCTTGCTTTTAGTATCTGATATACGTCATAAGACACAGAAGAGCATTCGCAAAATTGTACTTTTTGTCGAGCAGTTAATAATCTGAAATTATATTCTTATTAAAATAAAACGCATAAGAAATGTATAAAACGCGAACATTTACAACGCCGATTCTAAATATATCTGTAATAATAATAACAATAATTTTATATTATTTAATTACTGTTTTGGCTCATTGCCGGCATCATTCATAAATTCTCATATTTTTAATTCGTTAGAATGGAAATGAAAAGAATGAAAAGAAATGTAAGCATTTGATAGAAAATAGAAATTGTTAAAATATTCGTATAATCTCAAAAATTTGTTAGAAATCAAAGAGGAGATTATTTCTTGGTCATAATTAAAATTTCATAAGTGCAATGTCAAGTGAAATATTTTCAATGCATCGTACTTTATAACGACCCAGATTAATTCCTCAGATTTTGAAGTTCAGAAATTTTTAATTAAAAATCTGAATAAATCATTCTAAAATAAATGTGTTTATATCATACATTATCATACATTCTCAATTGAATGCGGCTAAAATATTTAATAACAGCTATTCCGTCATTTTATTTTCAGAACATCCTTTCCATTAAATTACAAAACTTCTTTATAACTAAAATTGTTGAAAAGTTTTAGTGCGGAAATTTTTGTAAATGTTTTAAACATTTTTTTACTTTATATCTGGATTTAAGATGTTTTATATACTTCGTTGCATTAACCGCTCTGTTACATATCCTACTGTATTCTGTTAAATTTCTGTATTCTTTTAAATTTCTGTATTCTGCTAAACATTTGGTTTTATTCTATTGGTCTATATGTTTATAAATAATCTACTACTTTCTGCTACCCTTTAACTACTTCTTGTTGTAAACACATTATTAAAATCTTAATATTCTCTTTTAATCGACAACGACTGAGCTCAATTAACCCATTATTTTCTTGTTTACAACGATGTAATTGGTTATTGGTAACCCAGTACTATTTTCTCTGGTAAATATTCTTTCATCAAACAAACTTTAATAACTCTATTTATTTAATTATTGTTTAATTTTTTAGCTTGTATCAAAATAAATAAGTATGCTAACTACGGCGTAGCCAAACTTAATGGTACCCTACACGCGTAATAAAAGTCATAGCTTAAATCCAATAACCAGTGGGCGTACCACGCTCACTTTACACAATTTGTCGTTATAGCCACTTGTATAAAAAGTAATTTTAATTATCTCCAAATCTTTACGAGATATAGCTAACTTCTGTATTAGTATAGAGCTCAAGCCTATTTTTATAAAGACTTTTAGCTCAAGCCTATTTTAATGCGTTACAAACAAAAGAATAAAGTTAATATACGCGCATCCCTTCAAGCATAGGGTATAAATATGCGAATAAACCTTACAATTATCTTTTTTCAATAACATCTGCTTCTGACTTCTTATTTTTCCCTCCTCTGGATTACTATTCCATCGATTCTGTCACACTTATTTCTATTTATTTCACTTGTTTTATAAATAGATAATAAACTCCTGGTAGTCATTCAATCGTCAACTTCCCGAACGAGTTGGAGGATACGTTGTTATGGCGCCATCGTTACTAAATGACTAATTCAATGAATTTTGAACGAATTTTTTGTTGACCGTGATTAGTATTTTATTTTTATTTTCCATAAAAACTTAAATAATTTCAACAAGATGTATAATGAATTTTTAAAAGAAATATTATAATATGGACATTAATAAGCGTTAGAGACTCTACGAAAAGAGGATCAATACTATATACGTAAATACTATATATGTAAGTAGTGGAAGCCTTCTCAAAAAATGGAAGAACCTTCACAATTCGTGAAGGTCATAATTATAGAAGTATATTATATTATAATATTATATACAATATTTCATAGTAAGCTTTCAAAATCGGGCAACCAAATATTTTGAGTTTTTTCATGAAACTTAAAGATTCAAAAACCCCTACAAAAAGGCTCCAAACCCATCAATTTTGCTTATCGAATACAGATTGATGATACATATATAGTTACGGGAAATTTTTCAGAAGCGTACAATTTTTTTCGTTCTTGCCACTTAAGGTATGTTCTATTACGGTCCAGTGAAATTTTTCGGTTGATTGTAACTGACACCACTTATTGAAAGACCTAAATACACAAATTTTTTTAAAGACTTTTAACACAATAATAAAATCATGAATGCAAAATTTCGCTATGATGACAACTTGCTTAACTTCTAATCTCGTAAATCTCAGATACTTTGTTATATTATCGGCTTATCGGCTTATCGAAGTTAATCAACTTATTCATTGCGCGTGGGAAGAAACGTGCCGTAAACAAAGTCAACTCAAAAACAAGTCTATAACATGATTGAAGGTCAGGAATATATAATAAGTATAATTCAGAAGAGTTCTAAATATTCGTACGTTTGCAGTGATAATAAAGCGATAGAGGGAGAGGGAGAGAGGGAGAGACAAAAAGAGAGGATGATAAATGGAGAGGGGTGTAAGGGAAGATATAACACCGGATAAGTTATTATCATGAAAACCTGCACACAATACAAATTCATTTGATAAATATAATAAATTCATTTGATTTCAATAAACAATATTCAACAAATTCCAAAATAAGTATACTGTATATATATCTTTGTTTGTGGTATGATATAATACATTGACAATTAAAAATCAATGAGAATTTTAATTTCGTTATTAAATATTTAACGGGCTCGAAAATGCCATAAATACATTCTTTGAGAAACATTTATTATCATAATCATTTTCTCATTTGCATTCAAGTCAATTCATTAGAATAGATTTCAACTTTTAAATAAATCATTTATACTTTCATGCATTCAATTTGAAATTTGGTATTCATAAGATACTATCAATCGATTTTGGGTGCGGTTCAACTAGATAGTTATTATCACTCTGCATCGCAGATTCTAAACAGATACCACATAACTCACAGAACTCAAAAGTGGCTGAACACCTAATGTTTTAATTTTGTATATATAACTTATTTGACATCATTGGTATAATCGGCTGTACCGTTGATAACGTTAGTACCCTTGGTAATGACTTGTTTCGCAATATTTTGTATATAACTAAAAAACTCAAACCTTTTTCCTTAAGCACTTTCTAAAAAGGAAATTATGCTAGGATGCCATAGAAAATCCGCATCAGGCTTTTCCTTATACCTTCACTCCTTCTCCTAACCCTTGAACCTTGACCTGATAAAGCATGACACAGAAATTGACCTCAAAAAAAGGAATATTAATACAAAAAAATATAAAATATATTATAGTCAGTTAGCAGCTTATCAACAGCTGCAACAGTAAAAAATAAATAATAATAATAATAATAATAATAATAATAATAATAATAATAATAATAATAATAATAATAATAATGATAATAATGATAATAAAAAACATTATATATAAGTCTACGACTGCACATCTTTATCATACGTACAAACCCAACACAACACATAGTACAATTAATCTTAATAATATTTAATAGGATTTATTTATTCTCTTTTTATTACTTTTTTCTTTTATAATTCTCAATATTTATTTGCTCTTTTCTTTTTCTTTCTGTTTGTGTTTTCTGCTCGTTACATTTTTATGGTTTTTTTATAATTTCAATTTTGTATGATTAAAAACGGTTTAATTTTTTATTTCTTTTGTAATTCTTTTATTTATCTCGTATTTTTTATAGAATACAAAAGCTCCAGAAAGATAGAGAGCACAATAAAAAAAACAATAAATAAATTAATTGTAAAGGCGAAGATACCGTTCTTGTTGTTGTTGTTGTTGCTGTTGTTGTTGTCGGGTGCACTGGCATCATTAAAACGCATTAATAATGCAATTCTCAAGTACAGCGTAAATCAATTCGTTTTAAAATGTTTTGTACGAAGCGCTTGAACAAGAAATATTTACTCAATTCAACTCAAGTAAAAACAAATAAAAATTGTGATTTTTTAATAAACATGGGTGAGAGTACGCGTATGCGTGTGAGTATGTGTGTGTATGTGTGTGTGTGCGTTTGTTCGCACCTATACGTTTGTATAATTCTCATACCAGATTTCAGTAATAAGTGCAAACTTATTGTCTCAGGTCAAGTTTTCTAGCTTTTTATTGTTTCGGCGGATAAGCCTGACCGTCATGGTTTTAATATATTTACAATATAGTTTCTTAAAAAACATAATTTGTATAAAATGACTAATTTATCGAAAAATGCACAGCTCACTCACTTGCAAAAAATTAAATCCATTTATCAAAGATTTAACCATTTTCAGTAAAAATAAAATCAACTTTCTTCTTCCTTTTTACTTCTACCATTTCCGTTTTTCTACAATTTTTTTATTTTATTTTTATACCTCGATATTAATGCGTAATTTGTCTTGCTTCTCTTCGCACAATTTTTTATTGACAATATTTAATTCCATCACAATCAGATAATAATTTTCCTTGTGATTTCTTAAGCGGAAGCGTTGCAAAAGTAATGCAAGTGTTGCAGTTTTTTTGTTCAGAAATGTAGAATTCATAAAAGTCTTAGTCAGAGTAAAATGTTTTTTAATTAATAAATTAAAGGAATTAGAAACAACATTTATTTACATCAGAATGACGGAGTGAATTATAGATAAGTTTTGATGGGTGTCGGAGCGATTTTCCAACATTCTTTGGCAGTTTTGATTTGAATACAAATTGTTTACGACGATTTCTCCCATGAAGAAGTCTCCGACAATCACAGGTAATGACGGAAATTCACTCCTAGACTCAACGTTATATAGAACAATTTAGTTTTATGGGTTGGAAAACTAAACGAAAATCAATAAACTAAAAGGTTTTCAAGAATACAAAAAATTGAACATTCATCAACGATATGATAAAATATATCAGAAAAAGAATATTATTTGTAACATTTTTCGTCGGCCGTTTTAGAAAATATACATAAAAAGTCCTTACACTGGATTATAAAATCTTTTATAGAAATATATTTTACCCCGATCAACCAAGATATTTTTTTTGAAATTTCTTTTTCGAAATTTCTTTTTCGAAAATCATAAAATCGGTTAAATTCGGTTAAAGAGAAAAGAAGTATTATTTTTTCAACTTTCAATCTCATTGTGTTCATATTTTGTAAAGTACTTTTTCTTTTGGTGAAATTTCTAGCAATAAAGTTCTTAATTTATAAAATAAATAATAAAGTAAAAAGATAGAAGAAAAATAAGAATAAAATTATGGTAATAAAATCAATAGCTATCTAAATTTATGTCTATTTCTTTGTTTTGGAGCTTTTAGTGTTGACTCTTCATGAAAAGATGAAACCAATTACTAAGAGAGTATTTTTGGGCGAAGTACTTTCTTCTCGGGTTTTCTCGAATGTTTTGTAAAAATTGCTTTTGTAACATGAAACGGCATAATAATCCCATGTGATAAGGAGGATAATGACGTTAAAGGTGATTAGGTTGGCGATTATGACGTTTGTCGACGTAAATCGTCTCGAGGAAGTCTCTCGAAAAACTCTTCTCGAGCAATTATTTGCAATGTTTATTTTCAAACGAAATGAATCTAATCAAAATCGCAATAGTAAATATTAAGAAAAAATCTACAGTCAGTATTAAGAAGGGGGGCGGGGTCAAGAAGAAGAGCTACAACACCAATAACAACTAAATCTGATCATTATGTTGCGATATTGTTGTTATTTATTAATGCTGTTGTTCTTTTGTGTAGCGTTGTTATTGCTGGTTTTTCTGGCTTATTCGTTTCAATTCTTTCGTAAAAATTTTTTATTGTATTTTCTCTATTTTTCGATCTGTTAGTTATTTGCTGACGTTTTTGGCGTTTTCCTTAATTCTTTTTCTTGCTCTTTATATTGTTTCATCCTTATAAAATATACGACCACGCCTACATAGATTGTGGCTGTAGTAAATAAACCAGTTTTGTTATTTTCTGTTTTCTATAAATTTTTTCCTTTATTGTTTTTTTTTACATTTTAGTTTATCATATTTCTTTTTCCTCTATTTCTTTTGTTTTTCTTCTTTCTTTATTTATTTTGATAGATAAACTTCGAGTCCTCTCGTATCGTTTCTCTTTGTACCCTACAACCGAAGGGATGGGGTGTAGCCAATTTGTGACTCCGTTTGTAACGCGTTATGATTACGTGGTGTCGACATGAAAATTGACACGAATATTCTTTGTCATATTATTTTTTTGGTATGGAAAACAGGCAAAATCGTATGAGAATCACATCCACTTATTATACCCAAACTCCGCGAATCCATGAATATTAAATTGTCTTGCAGAAATAGGCGTGGTCCGCCCACAGTTATACCATACCATGTGTTGACCTATTTGAGAGTTATGTGCAAGATGTACAAAATATTGAATGAGTTGGAGCATGGCGCAACGATTTTTAGGATCACGTGAATTACAATACGTGATTATTAATTTATAACACGGTTGTAGAGTGCACAAGCTTCGACAGGGCCGAAAGTCGGGTATTTCACTTTTTTATTTTTAAATCATTTTCGCTTAATTTCAAAAATATGATTCCTACTTGCGCTGCGGGATTTTTATTACTCCTAGTATTTTTATTGATTTGTTGCTGTTTTTTGTTAATGTTGCTGCCATAGTTGTTGTTGTTGTTGTTCGATGTTGTTGTTCGATGTTATGATAATTATTGTTTTCTGCACTTTTCATTGTTGCATTTTAAACGTTATTCGTTTTGCCTTCGTCTGCCATAAATTTCCTACTATGCCGCTGTCGCTGACGTCGTTGTTATTCGTTGTTTCGTTATAGGTTCCTTAGTCTTACCAACAACACAAATAACAGATCAGTCCCGTTCACTTCAGTAAAATTTCAACTTTATCTTGCTTTGACTTAGTTTCACTGAGAGTACATTTAAAACTGGTCTCTCTGCAAAAGTCAACAACATGCAATGAAACCAAAAATCGACAACAAAAATCGCTGGCTCGAAAACCGGCCACAAAACGACGAGTTTGTTTTTAAATGTTTTATTTAAAAAGGTTTCTTCTTGACTTTTTAAAAATAATAATAACAGTATAACAGTATAACAATTATAACAGAATAATTATAACACTAGTAATAATATTAATAAACATAATAATATCATATAATAATCATATAATACTGTTATGATTATTATGTGATATTATTATGATTACTAATATTATTACTAGAGTTATCATTATTCTTATCATTATTATTACAATTATTTGATTTACCCATAACTAATTAGCAATACACACTCATTGCCAATATCCTTAGACTCTGAATTTTAAAATTGTTCTACGAAATTAAGCGTCTCCGATAGAAATATCTTTCCTAAAATGAATCAACCAAACCAACCAAAAATTAAAATTAAATAAACATTTATGCAGTTGAGGGTGTACAAAATTCGTCCAGCCTTAAGTTAGCCTCCTACCTAAGTCACTTTCTTATGATTTTTTTTTCATTAATTCATCCATTAAGTCAATCAATATTGATATAATTTTTCCAATTAATTGGTTTCTCAAAGCTTCTGGAAGAACGTTATTTATATCCTTCGCACTTGAATGACTATCGATTAATTATTCAGTATTCATTAGTTTCCAATAAACTGCTATTTCAGTTTTACGCATTCTATATTTTCCTCTTTACGAATAAATTATTCTATTTTCTAAATTAAAATTTATTTATCTCAGACGGGGACACGTAAACATACGTGTACGTGTCTGTCTTCCACTGTGATGTAATGTAAGCACAATAGAGCTCAATTGAAATATGTCAAGTAAGGTCACGCCTACCTTAATTATTAACCTATTTTGCTTAGGAAGTAAAACGCGTTATTATATATAAATAGTTTTGGCAAATAAAACAGCTTCAACAATTAAAGTCGTTTTCTTTCTCTTTCATTTCCACTTTATCTTTTTCTCTCTCTCCCCCTCTCTCTCTATTCATTCCTATATCCCTACCTGTCTATATCCTCCACCATTTAGGTATTTTTATTGCTTTGTATATCGCTCTCGACAGCCTTTTCTCCATGGCATAAGAAGACTTTTTCGTTTCTTAGTAAATATCTTGCTCTCCCTCCTTTTATTGCCTCTGCCTTTCTTCTCTACACTTATCTCATTCTACACCATATTTTCTATCGTGCGTCGTTCCCTCCAACTCTCTTCCTTTCTTTCATTTACGTTGTCTCCACTCGTTTTTCTGTTTACACCACACCACAGTACTCCGCGACACCCCCCCCCCAACCAACCAACTACAATTTCATTCCATCACACTTACAACACTCTTTATATCCAGCCTGTCACCGCCTTTTGTTCACACTCGAGCATGTCTCTTTTTCACTTTTCACCTTTCTTTAACTTAATCCACCCTCAGATTTTTTCGTTCCTCATCCTTTCTGCCCACCCAAAAATGGGTTCTCTTCTGTCCCCTTTCTCCCCTTCGAAATCAAAGGTCTACCCTTTTGAAAAGTGCCCACTAGATTTTCAGATTTTTCGCACGTTTTTCTACCAAAACTTTACTTTTTTCCGTCTTATTTTCGCACCGTCCCTCACTTCGATTATTTCTGTGTATTTGTTTGTTTATTTGTCCCGCACGTCTTTCTCTGAATTCACTTTTTTTATCCCACCATTCCCTTTTTCTTAACCTAGCTATCGCTCCTCTCCCTTTATTTCTACCTTATCTCTCACTCTTACCCTACCCCCTTCTTTCGTTCACTACTCTTGTCTTTGATTTCAAATTGTTTTTCTGTTAAGGAACAACAACACTTACGAAATAAATTTAAGCACGTGTATGCACTTTTTATGCTTTGTAACGCACACTGATGTGTATCTGACGGTTTACCAATATCAACAGAATCAGTCTTTAAAGTATTTTTATTATATGAGAGAAAACACAAAAAATTTCATTGCAAAAAAAGAAGGAATATGATATTTTAGAATTTTTCTAATAATTCAAACTGAAAAAATATTTGATGACGCAAAATGTTTATCAAAAAGACATTACACCAAAAATTCATACCAACAAGTTCACATCAATATTTAAAGCAATGAAAAAAAAATATCAAAATAAAAATACAGCTAAATTTTATTTTAATCCTTAGGGTTTTAATTACTCGACACATTATTAGATTTATTTAGGAAAATTTTATTGCTGGTGGTTTCTCAGTCTTCAAATTCTGTAAATTTTCCATAAAAAAAAATTCCAAAAAAGCAAAAATCTCAATAAAATATTTGTTTAATTTCTTGATAATTTCAAATTCGTCCAAATAACATTTCAAATTTGAAGGGAAAGATTATTATATATAAACTTCTAGATGGTTCAAATATCATGAAAAACATAAGATAAAACAAATTTTGAAAAAAGGAATAACAATTTTGAAACAATTAAAATAAAAAGAAGTTTTTCAAGCATTTCTTAGAAGTCCTTACGGAAGGCTCTTTTAAATTCATTCATTTAAATAATTTTATTTTCGTTCAATGAAATTTAGAATTTAGAAAACGAATCTTGAAAGAAAATTAAATGATATTTATATAAAATATATTTATATAAAATATATTTATTAAAAAATATTTTATTTTTATAAAATAATTTTATTAAAAATTTTATTAATTTCATAAATAAAATTAGTATAATTAACCTAATATAATTATACATTAATATATTTAATAACTTAGCTTGATTTTCAAAGGTTGGCATTACAGGAAGATATTTTTTAATACAATTAATTTTGTGTAAAATTTCCAATTATTTAAAAATTATTAAAATGAAAAACAAATAAAATAAGAGTTATTATTATATATTTTAATGAGATAAAAATATTAATTTGGCTTAATTTTTCAGAGGAATATAAGAATTATTAAAGCAGTAGAACTTTTAAATTAATAAAACCTGATTAAAAAAACCATAATAATAATTCTATAAATTACATTTTTTAAATACTCAAATTTTTTCGAAAACTACTATAAATATTCTTTTCTGATTTTTACTTACGTGGATTCGAAGTGAATATTTTATTAGTGAGATCTTACAACAATCTTCGAAACAGCTCGTTTTATTATTGCCGTTGATCGGTTTGCAATTTTTTTTAATAATTATCTTGTTTTTAAATTTTCGATATTTCTATAAAAAATTCATAAAAACAGAATGACAATTGAATCTGTTATTTCTGTAAATTGCATAATTTCACGAACAATCGTTCTTCTGTTCTTCTTTCTTTTCCTTTTTGCAATAATAAATTAATAAATAATAATCAAACGTATTTGAACGTATTCAGAATGTTAACGAGATCTCACGTATAAATCAAACATCAAGCACCACAAACAACCGTACGACGTCCATCCACCAGCAACACTAAATGACTAGCAAGATTGTTCGCCTTCAGCTAAACTCCGACAACCGAAAGCGAATCGAATCTAATCGAAATCAAACTACGTTAATGCAGTCCTCACACTGCGACTCGGACTCCGCTAAGATTAGAACGAACTTGCACGGTAAACGGCGTACAACTAACGACTGAATCGAACTGTACAAAACTGAACCGAACTCAGTCTTTCTTAACCGAACAGAAATGCAGCAGCGCTCGCTTTGGTCGGCTAGGTCGTCGGTCTATATCATGAAGATCAAAAGTGGTCTGCAATGAGTTTCCCACACTGATTTTGCTCAATGCTAATTGATTTTGTTTCGAGCGTTCAGAGTGCTTTTTCGTCGTCGGCAGCAGCAGCAATAACGGGCAGCAGCCGCACACGTAAAACATTTGTACTGAATATGGGTGACCACCTTTCCCCACCCACCAAGCCTTATGAAAAAAACACACACATTCAACACCGCAAGAACACAACGACTTACCCAAGAGTAAACCCGCTGCACACGTTTCCGCCCCCCCCCACCCCTCTCCTTAGAACCACCCTAACCCTATCTGCCTCTAATCTGCGTCACTAAAGACTCAACAAGTTTTTGCTCTGCACTCTCTTCTCTGCTTGTGTTGCTGATAAAGAGATCTTTTTCGTGTTGTTTTTTTTTATTATTTTGTCGACAGAAATCGACAGAGGCTAAAAGCGATAAACGAAAAAGATTACAATGAAATAAAAACTGATGCAATTGCGGCCATCAATTGCCACGGATCGGACCGAGACAATAACAGCGATGCATGTTAAAATACTTTTAGCACAACAGCACAGCATTATCATCATCATCATCACCGCCATCATCACGAACGACAACAAAAACAACGATGGTAGCAATAACAACAGCAACGTATAGAGAAGAATCAACAGCCAAGTTGTCGCTGACGATTTACGATAGGCAACAAAAAGACAAAAACCAACATGATAAAATTAAAATCAAAGAAAAAAATTCCTCTTTGGCCCAGATGCAAAATTTTGTCAACGTAAACGACAGACAACCAACGGTAGCAGGCAATCAACCAACGAGTCAAAAACAACAACAACAACAGCAACCACAACAACAACAACAACAACAACAACAGCAAGAATCAAATGATAACAACAAGAAGAATAGCAATGATTTCAAGCAATTTATTTTAAGATGATCACGCCAAACATCTGTTTGTCATTTTCGAATCTGGACAGATGGATAGATGGACTGATCGATGAAAGAATTGATGGTGGAAAGGAAGGTAAGAGAAACAATAAACACGCAGATAAAACAACTGCTGAGCGAATGAATGAGCAAATAGACAGAGTAATGGACGGGCAAAATCTGCAGGATAAAAATGAACGCATCATCACAAAAAAAAGAATAATTGAATTACAAATAACGGTAGTGATGACCATAGTGAGAATTATCATCGAATATTCACAATTCTAGCTTTCAATAGATTCCAAAGAAATTGAAATACGGGATGATATTGAATGGATTTATTTTCAATACGAACACGTCAAAGCTTTAAACAGCGAATAAATTCGCATGATCTGTTATCGATTCATTCGCATACATGATTGATTCCTCAGTTTTAATTTAGGATCTACATCTTATATAGGTGGTACTCTCCCTTTTCTCTCTTTACCTCTCTCTCTCCCCTCTCTTTCTTCCTTAGAGTCTCTAAAATCATCTACTACTTCTCATTTTGATTTAATGCTTCTCATTTTGATATATTCATTAATTGATCGCTCTAGTGGTTCATTTTTTTTTTGGAAATTGCTTCATTTCTTACTAGTTTAAGTTTTATGAATTTTTACTGAACGAACTGAATGAATCCAGTATTATTATTCATTATTATTCATCCTTTTTAAATGCATCGGCTCTCGTACAATGACGTTACTAATATTGAATTCATTTGAACAATTTTTATCTCTCTAACTTTCTTTGTTTTCGCATCTTCTATTTAATTCATCATTTTTTGTTCATTTTTTGCTTTATCCACTTAGTTATTTGTTGATTTCCTTCCCTGTTCAATCCATTCCTCGTTTATTCATTTGTTTGTTCATTTCTTTTATTTATTCATGTATTTCATTAATTCATTCGTTTATTCCTTTTAAATTGTTGCATTTATTTATCTGCTTGCTTAATTCATTCATTTATGTTTTATTCATCTTTTTATTTGTTCATCCATTGGTTTTCTTTAACCGAATATATTAATTCATTTTTTCAAGTCATTCAGTTCATTATACTACAAATTGGAGATGAATTATTGTCTCGAAAATGAATCTACAAATGGTTACCAAAAGGGATTAATTCGACAATGGATGAACAATTCATAATGGATGAACAATTTATTTAAATTCTATTTTGTTTTTTATTTATTGCAAAATAATTTTAAATATCAAGCGGTTTGAAATAACCAATGATTGTAACCAAATTTCAAAAAGAATCGCATAATCAATAAAAATAGAAAATGAACCAAAAAAAAATAAAAAAATGCATCGTAACCACTTGAACAGCAAAGTGCTCATCAAAGCGGTGACTGGGTGTATTAGTATGGAATTGTCGTATGAATCGACGATGCCTTTGACAAACTTTTGGGATTTAGTTTTGTTTTTTGTTTTCTTCTTCTTTGGTTATGTCGAATTCTTTTTCTGGCAGCAGGAACAAAAAACCGCAACGGCTGAATAAACCGAAAAGTTGATCGCCGCAGACTTTGAGACGACTTTCGTTGAAAGTCGAGCCAAATTTAAAAAGAGAAGAAAAAAAGGCAAAACAAAATGAAAATTATTTTCGTAAATTCACATTTCGTTTTAATTGAATGTTATTTATATAAGTACCGACACACTATTGTATGCATGTGGATGCAATTTAACGACTGTTGATTTCTTTTAAAATTTTGTCATTTGCAATTTATTAAATTTATCGTAGCGTAACGTAACAAACAGTTTGTAAGACGGCGTGGCGTAACGTGACGTATTGTATCGACACGATACGATTGATTTTTAATAATCGTTCGAGATTATCCATAATGAAAAATTGAAATTTATCTTATTCGAAAAATAATACTCTCGTACACAATTACAAAATCGTTACAACAACAATAACAGCAACAACAACAACAGCAGCAGCAACGAGCACAACTGAAACAACAAGCAACTGCATGTGACTAATGCCATACAAAAACACGACAAAAACTGGGTTAATTTAAATGAATGAGTTGTTCCAAATGAAAATGTTAAAACTGAAGCAAAATAAATAAAACATTTTCAAATTGAAATAAAAATTAAAAAAAGGAAAACAAACAAAAGAGTGCAAGCTGTTCAGCCTGTACTAGAATCACAATTACCCTACACCGAATCGATGAATATGTTAATGATAATGATGGCGATGGGATAGTAATTCTACCACACCCATTTTAAAATTGGAAATTATGCAGAGGGCTCGTGGAAAGGGCAATATTTATTGCTGCTAACACAACGCGGCAACGTCATAAGCTCACAGATTCGGTGAAGTGTTCGAATAAACATACAGCCTTTACGATATCCGGGATATTGGTCGTTAAGGCAGTTCCAAAAAGATCTAAAACATTCGTCTAGATTAGAGAACTTAGCAGATATTTAGAAGCAATAAATTATAGTCATTTTTATTGCTTTTATTGCTTTTTAATAGGTACGTTTTAAAAAGCTAAGAACATGAGAAGGATTCCAGTCCTAGAAGGCAACAAACAGAGGACTTTATGCAACGAAATCTTGCAGAATGTGACAAAAATTCAACTGTTTTTATGTTGCTCTCTCGATTTTATCATGCAAGATCGTGATCATGATCATCATCATGCAAAGATGAATATTTTTTTTTAATTATATTACGACTCTTAATCTTCAGAACCTTAACCAGAGTTTCTCTAGTCCTGAAATAAGACAATTACATCACTGTTACGACTTCTCTCAACAACGCATTCAATTGAAATGTTTGAATTGAAATTTTATCGGTTAACTTATCCCGATGAAGAAGATCTCATAGAAAATGGGCGTAACATGTACAACGACTAAATTCTAAACTTCTTAGAGGAATATTCATTGAGAAATGCAGTCTTGTAATCACACCAATTTTTTCTATCATCTCGACATAAACAAATGTAGGGTATACGAGTTTCGGCCAGGCAAGGCATGCTAAAAGTTTTTTATATGTTTTTAATAAAATTTGAAATCATGGTATTTTTATATCTACAAAAATACGTTAGATACGATACGACATAATGGCGTGACTAGATTGGTCATCAGGTGATTTTTTCGCATTTCTTTTTATTCTTCATTCGAGCAATAGAGGATTTTTATGGTTGTTTTTTTTTTTTTTTTTTTTTTTTGATTTATTTTATGCTTTAGCAAACGTTGTTAGACAGTTTGACACCATCGCGGCATCATGCACGCCATTTTATACATTTGTTTGTGTTTGCACGAAATTTACCGGATTTACAGGGTGGTGGAGAGGGTGGGTAACGGAAAAGCAACAGGCAGAACATCGGCGATGTGCATAGCCCAGGGATGTGCTTATACAGGGGTAGCACACTCATAGGTTTCTTTTTGAAAATTACATAAAAAGACATCACACAGTAATTTTCCATTGAATTTATATGAAGAAATACACTTTTTTGTTGAACGTTTAACATTTTTCATTATACATTTATGACATTATTCAACTTGATAATTCATGCATATTTCTATGCTTTCTACGCCACTGAGAAATTTCCCTGAATATTAAAAAATATAGTTGGTATTACTCGATTCTAATTTAGTATTAATTTAATTTTTATTTCTTTTCAATTTTGTTCGTTTTATATCACGATCTTTATATATACAAATTTCATTTGTTTTTCAACATAATTTGGAAATTATTTCTTTTCTTGGAAAAAGCCTTTATTTCTCTTAATATTCTGTTAGAGGTTTTATATTTCTTTTAGAATAAATTTCTAATTAATCTAAAATTTTCAGTGAAAAATTTACGTTTGCAATAAAAGTACTATTTTTTTATTATTTGAAATAATTACTTTTCTGTTCACCCCCAATCGGGGGGATAGCGCCCTTTTCTCATAATTTTTCTTTGGGCATCTTACGTAGAACACCCTGTATAAGTTTAGGCCAAGCAAAAACTAGATTTTTTCCATTTAATTTTCCTTGATGCGTTCATAAAGAATTCTTGATTCCTTTCAATGCATTTTTATTTGAATTATGAAATTATTATGAAACAACTCAAAAATGTTCTCATAAAATAATTTAAAATATCATCTCATCAACTTTTCTTTGATAATATTTTTAATTTCTCTACTTTTATTTTTTCTCCTACTTCTGTTGTTCTTTCTTTTCCTTTTAATTTATTTAGCATTCACTTTGCATTGCCGGATTTTGTTGCAGCATTTTTCTCAAAAATTCACCGATTTTTTATGTCTTGCATTGAAAATGCGTTTGCAAAGCCATGGCAGGGCAGTGCACCGAATGCACCGAGGCATCGAGGCACCATGCTAACCGAATAACAACAACCAACGCGACAGTGGCAGCAACAACAGCGGTAGCCACAACTATGACCAACATCGAATCGTGAACGGTGACGGTGGTGTGTAATAGCCGGACACAGCGCGTATCGGCCGACGCATCGACGCATATAAAGGAATTTAAATATTTAAAATTTTTTTTGCTTTTATTCTTTTACTTTTCTTCATTTTTTTATTGCTTCTTTTCTAAAATTTTCTTCGTTTTTTAATTTGTAATTTATGGTGAGTTGCAGAGCGTTTTTCTCGGCAAATGTGTGTGCGTGTGTGTTTATATGTTTCGTTGCGTGCTTTGATAAAAATAGAAGATATTTTTTGGGATTTATTTTCTTAATCTTCTTTTTTTCCTAACTTTTTTTTGGTATTTTCCAAATTC
Organism: Physocephala rufipes; assembly: GCA_963966595.1. Lineage (NCBI taxonomy): Eukaryota > Metazoa > Arthropoda > Insecta > Diptera > Conopidae > Physocephala > Physocephala rufipes. The sequence continues at coordinate 4,126,655 of OZ016505.1, forward strand.
AGTGCACTCAAAGATTTAACATCTGTCCAAACAGAAAATCATTTCACACGATTTTTCCGACTCCACTTGTCGTCATTGTTGCGATTTGATATTTTGTTGTTGCTGTTGTTAATTATTTGTTGCATGTTTGCTTTCTTACGATGATGTTGTTATTATTAGCCGTTTGTGTGCTACTTATGAGATTTATCGTTGGTGTTGTTGTTAGTGCATTCTGTTATTGTTGTTTTTGTTGCTGTTTTTATGGTAATTAAATACTTGTACGTGCCTTAAAAAAATAGCTCTGAAAAACATTGTTCGCTCGGAAAATTCTAAAAAAGTTTCACAAAAAATATTACGATAATACGAAAATTTATTAAAAAAGTGTTGAAATTTATATAAAAAATGTGTAAGCTTGCAAATATCGTGTAGCATTTATGATATATCATTATCAAATTATCGTTTAAGATAACGCAAGCATTTCATAAACTCAAATATTGATTGATTACTAATTCTGTTGTTTTCGTTTATTTCGAAATAAACGAAATTGCGAAAACGAAATTGATCTTTTCAAATATGTTCTGAGTTTCAAAACTCTTTTGGGGAAATTTTGCGAGGATTGAAATTTTTAAATACATACTTTTTTTAGATTTTTTATAATATTTTTAAAAATATTTTTATTATAAAAATATTTTTATTATAAAAATTAACAAACATTATAAAACAATGTTGAAAAACAAATTTAAAATTATTCATCTATTTCATAATTTTGTTTTCTTTGCAATATCCGTTCAAGGTCGATCTTTAAAAAATTGTTTTTTATTAATTTGTACGGTTATTAAAACAAAGAAGACGGAATGAAAGAAAGTTAAAGCATCGAAAACAATTATGAAAAAATTCCACTAAGTAGAAAACAATCAATCCAAGAATAAAAACAACGAAATTAAAAAAAAATAATAACAAATAGAAAAAATTGATTAAATGATACTTTTTGTTTTTAAAAATAAAAAAAACAGAAATAAAAAATATTTGTCAAATTTTAATAATATCAATATATTCAAGAAGTAAGTGATTTTGAAAAATGAAAAAAATAATGAAATTAAGAAAGAAAAAACGGAGCAAAAGAAAGGCAAGATAATTCTATTTTCAAAATTAGAATCAATGCCAGAGTGCAAAAAGATAGAGAGAGTTGCACACAGGAAGAATATAAGAAATGATAGCAATAATAATAATTATAATAATAGTAATAATAATTATATAAAGAATAATAATAATAAAACGGCTGAATTTTTTTAGTAATAAAATATGTTATATTTTCTAATAAAATTATTAGAAAATTGGGTAATCGTTTCAATATCTATTTAATCACATTTCTTTAATATCTAATTTCTTCTCAATTTAATACATTCTTTTGTATTTATATAGCCTACACCTAAAGGCATATATCAAACCAGTCTCATTCCTAAAAATCTCTTAAACCACGGCAAGATCGGTAAACAATGAAAATCTAATTCTAAAAATCTTATACTGAATAAACACGTTTAAAATTATACTATTTATAAACTCTGGCACCATTTGTGGTGATTTTTATATCAGCGATTTTTTTCCAATAATCATTTAATGATTTAATGATTTTAACAAAAGCAATTATTTTAATTTCACGTAGCAGTTAAAAATTGACCCAAACGTAGAGGAAACTATTTGATTTGCAATTTTGTAGCTTTTAATTATATTTTTTAATTCTATTTGTCAGCCGGTCGATACGCATTCATGATGACTCACTCGATGTAAATTTTGTTAATTTATTACTCTTAAAATGTCGCGGTTGATATCTCGAAAACAAAGGCTTGTCACCTAATAGAAAAGTAAATAACTCAAAAGAGACACCAAAAGGCAGCAAAAAGAAATAATTTATTTGCTTTCCAATTCTTGTAAAAAATATTTAGATCTTTGTTTTTTTTTTGCTTTTAGTTTTAGATTTAATTTTCCCAAGAATTGCATAGATTTATTTCTATTAGTCATCAAGACCGAAAAAAATATATTCATTTTAAGAGCTTTCAAAATGAGCCCACTGAATCACCAAAATGTTCTTCAGTTGCGTCACATTCGTACGATGAAGTTATTGAATTCACTGTGAATGAAAAAAATCTATGAACCCCATGAGCCAGTTTCGAATGAACTTCAAGTAGTCCTTTCTTCACTAAAGTAAATCAATGTAAAAAAACATTTTCTTAAGATAATGTCTTGCAAAAACTTTTCAGAAATTACTACGGCAAAGAGTCCTTCCAAATACAATTGTTAGAAATTTTACCAATTATTTCATCATTACTCGCTAAATGATAACGAATTTTTAACAGCTTCTTCAAATATTTAGAGCTTTCTGAACAGTTTTTGGGGGCCTTCCAGCCCCAACCGCTTAAAAAGATGTTATTGACAATTTCAAGCAATTCAAAAATATTATCAAAACAAAAATAGCAGAAAAATTTTTAATAAAAAAAGAAACAAATTATCAAAAAAGTTTTAAAAAAAGCCGAAAAGTAAATAATGCAAAAAATACGCACTAAAAGTGAAAAACATCCAAAAAAATAAAATAAATGAAAACAAATAATAAGCTAGAAAGAGGACGCGAACAGAAAAGAGTGACAAACGTTTTTATTTAAAAACAACACAAAAAAGGTAAACAAAAACATACTCGCTTAGCGATTAAAAACCGAATTGATTACGGTCAAATGTTTTCAAATCAAAAAAAGAATAACGATATTTAGAATAAAAAATAGCAGCAACAGTCACAACGACAACAAACGCCATAAATTAACAACGTTAATTGTAAATAACGCAAGATAGAACAAAACAAAATAAATAAAAAAAATTTTATTAAAAAAATATGAACGTCGCGTCGGAAGATTTTGTTTTTTTAAAGCAAACTCTCTCAATAGCCAATTATTTATAACTACAACAAAAAGCAACAATAAAAAGCAACAACAAAAATCAACAAAAAAATAATATCAATAATAAAATTAATAATAAACATTATTGCTTCCTAACTCCTGCCGCCATTCTTCCACAAACGTTCAACCAATCTCCAACACCCACCATTTTCATTCTTTTTTTTCATACCTAGAGATTCTAGCATACTGTTAGCCATCGTATTTACCCACACCCCCTCCCTACTCCGTCGTATTTGTCCACACCAACCCAAATCAATATTTTCTTTTTTTGGATTTTTGATATTTTTTTGTTTTGCTTAGTCTTTCTTTGGGTTTGATGGAATTTTTTTAATAATAATCAGACTTAAATAATAAAATAGAAAAGAAGCAAAAGATTTCAATACAATAGAAAGCAACAAAAAGAATTAGGAAGAAAGAATTATGACAAATGGTGGGGGCTATTAATTTTTTTCTTTAAGGCTATAAAAAATGTTTAATATTCAAATGGTATTTGCCAGTTAATTTTTTCTCTATTCGACAGCCACTCTTCTGATTATTAACTAGATATAATTTCATTTAAATTTCCCCTTTTGCACGGCTTCCAATATTGTCAGCCAAATATTGCCCCAATTCCCGTAATAGTTTAATTAATGTTGGCTTGGTTTCTTTAAATTTTGAATCGACCGTAACCTGAATTGATGAAAATGTAAAAGTCGCGAATTTTATTTAATTGAATTTTAATTCAAATACTAATTCCAATTATTGAAATTTTGTATAAAAGAAATTCTTACCTTCAATGCCAACTTTTTGATGTTGCCCCCCGTAATTTTTACCGCTCCCGAAAATATCTTACTTAATCGTACAAGACCTGCAAAGAAATTGAAATAAACATTTATAATAATTCAATTTAATGCAGAATAAATAAACATTAATTCGAAGAGGAAAATAATCAAACAGTTTAACAAGCGCTCTTAGACTATATTGCTAACATGAAATATTTATGACATGAAAATGATTCTAATGCATTTAATATAATGTAAACAAAAGATATTGCTTTTGAAAAACTTATTCATTGAAAATTAGAACTCTATGAACATCAATTTTTACACCGATATATTTCATTAAAACCTCCTTGAATTCTGTCTCGAAAATCGCATTTATAAATCCCAAACCCAAACTGACACCGTTTCAAGTCAGTTATTTCAGAAGCAATGTTTTTAAGTGTATAATCATGTTTTAATGCAATATAAATAAATGGCTATTTTGGGGGGGGAAGGTATGGAGTACGATCTTCTTAAATTGTTTACTGGCTGAAACCTTTTCCATAGTTTTTTAGTTAATGTGGAGTCTCTGTGACCACCTCTCTTCTGCAATATACGTCGTATATATCCAAATATATCTGTTACATCTGCCAGTTTATTTTACATATATGAGGCCTCTTATTTTGAAAATTAGCAAGTTAATTTTAGGCTAGAATTTTATACCTTAATACTTAAGAATATTTTATATTTCTTGTATACTTTAAATTTTAATAGTTGTCAAAAATTAGTAAAAATTCGTAAACGAACATTTCGTTTTAATTATTTCGAAAAAGCTTTAAAATTCACGGCTGAAATCACTCAGAATATTTCGTTAAACAGGACTGGACATATTATAATAAAATTTAATGAAATTAGGGTCAGACCAACTCCCATTTTTCCGATGCCTTAACTTTTCCTTTTAAAGCCTAATCCATCAAATTCAGTTCTTACGATCAAATTTATGCGTCTTATTTAGTTGTAAATGTATTGCACGTCGTCAAGCTATTGAAACGTATAATAGAAAAACTTGGAAATAATACGTGACAGAAAAGAGTCTTTAGTAATAAAGATATAATACAAATTATTAAGCCTCGTGGGAAAAGTAATTAAATTTCGAGATAACATCTCCAAAAAGTTAGGTCGCCAAAGTTAGGTCTGACTTTTACTTTTATGGTAAAGTTTTTTGGGCTTATTTAAATAAAAGTTAGAAAATATTCTGCTCACGTTGAAGAGTTTTTAAATAATGGCCACTCAAAAGGGTTTCCTCTTTATAAACTAAGTATTTTTCACTCTTTCTATCTCTCCCTCTACCACTCTGACACACACAGTCAACGACTATATTTCTCTTTTTCCCTCTATCTTTTATACTTCCGACGACACTTTTTATTTGAAAATTATTTCAATAAAAAGTCGAGAGTTCAAAAACTCTAGAAACCCATTGCTACAGGGATGTAAAATTTAGATGGAGGCACGACAACAACAAAGCAAGAGAAGGCTAAACCTGGAGCCTAAATATTTTAGGATCGGCCTACATGAATTATTTTCTGCTCTATACTACATGCATTTTCCCTTTGCCAAGTCACCAATCAAATTGCAAAGCAGCAACAGTCACAACGACAACAAACGCCATAAATTAACAACGTTAATTGTAAATAACGCAAAATAGAACAAAACAAAATAAATAAAAAAATTTTATTAAAAAAATATGAACGTCGCGTCGGAAGATTTTGTTTTTTTAAAGCAAACTCTCTCAACAGCCAATTATTTATAACAACAACAAAAAGCAACAATAAAAAGCAACAACAAAAATCAACAAAAAAATAATATCAATAATAAAATTAATAATAAACATTATCGCTTCCTAGCTCCTGCCGCCATTCTTCCACAAACGTTCAACCAATCTCCAACACCCACCATTTTCATTCTTTTTTTTCATACCTAGAGATTCTAGCATACTGTTAGCCATCGTATTTACCCACACCCCCTCCCTACTCCGTCGTATTTGTCCACACCAACCCAAATCAATATTTTCTTTTTTTGGATTTTTGATATTTTTTTGTTTTGCTTAGTCTTTCTTTGGGTTTGATGGAATTTTTTTAATAATAATCAGACTTAAATAATAAAATAGAAAAGAAGCAAAAGATTTCAATACAATAGAAAGCAACAAAAAGAATTAGGAAGAAAGAATTATGACAAATGGTGGGGGCTATTAATTTTTTTCTTTAAGGCTATAAAAAATGTTTAATATTCAAATGGTATTTGCCAGTTAATTTTTTCTCTATTCGACAGCCACTCTTCTGATTATTAACTAGATATAATTTCATTTAAATTTCCCCTTTTGCACGGCTTCCAATATTGTCAGCCAAATATTGCCCCAATTCCCGTAATAGTTTAATTAATGTTGGCTTGGTTTCTTTAAATTTTGAATCGACCGTAACCTGAATTGATGAAAATGTAAAAGTCGCGAATTTTATTTAATTGAATTTTAATTCAAATACTAATTCCAATTATTGAAATTTTGTATAAAAGAAATTCTTACCTTCAATGCCAACTTTTTGATGTTGCCCCCCGTAATTTTTACCGCTCCCGAAAATATCTTACTTAATCGTACAAGACCTGCAAAGAAATTGAAATAAACATTTATAATAATTCAATTTAATGCAGAATAAATAAACATTAATTCGAAGAGGAAAATAATCAAACAGTTTAACAAGCGCTCTTAGACTATATTGCTAACATGAAATATTTATGACATGAAAATGATTCTAATGCATTTAATATAATGTAAACAAAAGATATTGCTTTTGAAAAACTTATTCATTGAAAATTAGAACTCTATGAACATCAATTTTTACACCGATATATTTCATTAAAACCTCCTTGAATTCTGTCTCGAAAATCGCATTTATAAATCCCAAACCCAAACTGACACCGTTTCAAGTCAGTTATTTCAGAAGCAATGTTTTTAAGTGTATAATCATGTTTTAATGCAATATAAATAAATGGCTATTTTGGGGGGGGAAGGTATGGAGTACGATCTTCTTAAATTGTTTACTGGCTGAAACCTTTTCCATAGTTTTTTAGTTAATGTGGAGTCTCTGTGACCACCTCTCTTCTGCAATATACGTCGTATATATCCAAATATATCTGTTACATCTGCCAGTTTATTTTACATATATGAGGCCTCTTATTTTGAAAATTAGCAAGTTAATTTTAGGCTAGAATTTTATACCTTAATACTTAAGAATATTTTATATTTCTTGTATACTTTAAATTTTAATAGTTGTCAAAAATTAGTAAAAATTCGTAAACGAACATTTCGTTTTAATTATTTCGAAAAAGCTTTAAAATTCACGGCTGAAATCACTCAGAATATTTCGTTAAACAGGACTGGACATATTATAATAAAATTTAATGAAATTAGGGTCAGACCAACTCCCATTTTTCCGATGCCTTAACTTTTCCTTTTAAAGCCTAATCCATCAAATTCAGTTCTTACGATCAAATTTATGCGTCTTATTTAGTTGTAAATGTATTGCACGTCGTCAAGCTATTGAAACGTATAATAGAAAAACTTGGAAATAATACGTGACAGAAAAGAGTCTTTAGTAATAAAGATATAATACAAATTATTAAGCCTCGTGGGAAAAGTAATTAAATTTCGAGATAACATCTCCAAAAAGTTAGGTCGCCAAAGTTAGGTCTGACTTTTACTTTTATGGTAAAGTTTTTTGGGCTTATTTAAATAAAAGTTAGAAAATATTCTGCTCACGTTGAAGAGTTTTTAAATAATGGCCACTCAAAAGGGTTTCCTCTTTATAAACTAAGTATTTTTCACTCTTTCTATCTCTCCCTCTACCACTCTGACACACACAGTCAACGACTATATTTCTCTTTTTCCCTCTATCTTTTATACTTCCGACGACACTTTTTATTTGAAAATTATTTCAATAAAAAGTCGAGAGTTCAAAAACTCTAGAAACCCATTGCTACAGGGATGTAAAATTTAGATGGAGGCACGACAACAACAAAGCAAGAGAAGGCTAAACCTGGAGCCTAAATATTTTAGGATCGGCCTACATGAATTATTTTCTGCTCTATACTACATGCATTTTCCCTTTGCCAAGTCACCAATCAAATTGCAAACTTTTGCAATCTGATTGGTGACTTGGCAAAGGAAAAATGCATGTAGTATAGAGTCACACTTCGATGAAACCCAATGTCACAGACCCAAAGCAAGGTATGTCACATTTTTGTATTGAAAATTGAAATATAAAATGAAAATTGAAAATTGAATTATATGCAGTCTCATCAATTTTTAATATTAATCAATCAAAGTTTACGAATTAACTACGGATCAGCAACATATTTTTATAATATTAGTTTTTTTTTTTTGGAAATTTGCGAGTGTTAAGACTTTGTGAATTTATTAAAAGAGATTGCTGATCATCTTTTGTTGCCGTTTTTATGGGTTACCTGAAAATAGCTCAGAATAATATCGACTAATTCCAACGAGCAGTTAGTAAGAAAAGGGTCTCTCTTTGCCCCAGGTGTTAAAAATCGTTCCTATTCTTCATCACAGTGTTTTTAATGTTCCACAATCAATTGTCTAAGTGCAATTTAGCAAGCATTAAAATAATTATAGTGTATAAAAGTCGCGATAAAACAGACTCAATAAAAGTAAATAAAGGGGAAAAAAGGAGTAGGGAATCGGGGTCAACGTATTCGTATTCACAGAAGAGCTGCTGTGAAGGGAAGCAACGGGCAAGTCAACAAAAATTAGGTCATCATTAAATACGTTCCCTCTCTCTCTCACTCTATCATTGTGTATCTACTTATCTCTCATCGCTAATAATTCTTCCAGCTCTCTATTCGTCTAACGCATTCAAGATTTTATATCAATTTTCAAAAGAAATTAATCCAACCATGAAAAATTGGGAAGCATTAGATATTATTGCCGATATAGTTACTTGTTGCGCTCTCCTGCGTTTTATGTATCATTTCAGTTAATACCACGAAGTCATTAAAGTTTAGTCATTAAGTTTTAGTTAAGCTCTTCTCTTTCATTTTCGTTTTTGTTCCGTCAACCGTGTGACGTGAGTTTGAAGTGAAGTCTCTGGGTATTAAATTCGTCGCATTTAATAATGGCAAAGAGGATTAACAACAAATCAAGTATCGTAACGAGACAGCGTGTTGTTAAGCAAGACTGGAAAATAATTTATTCTACAAAACTATTTACGGATAGGTCGCGATACGAGGGTATGTATTAATTTTTTTGTTTTATTTATACACTTTATTTTTATGTATTTGTTTATTCATCACTTCGTTTATTCGAAATTAAAATGGAAATAATTAAGAAAAAATACACAAAAGATAAATATTTAATTTATTTGATTTGTAAATCATACCATCAGTGTTAACTGCATTTTTGTGAATCAGCTGATAACTGTCTTACAAATCAGCTGATAACTAATTTGTAAATCAGCTGATATCTAATCAAAACACACGAACATTATGTAAAAAGCTGCTGATAAAGGCTTTACAAACCAGTTTACAACTATTTATCTTACAAATCCATTGGAAACTGTTTTATAATTCAGCTGATAATTAAAGCTTATATCGGATGATATCTACTCTACAAAACACCTAAAAACTATTAAAATAACCAGTTGATGTTGACGTTACAAATCACTTTCCAGCTATCCTAGAAATCCGTCCATATGTTTTAAAAATCAACAGATGGCCGCTTCACAAAATGACCTGATCTCTTTTATAAATCAGCTAATAACTCTCTTACTTATTAGCTGACTATTATAACTGTCCTACGAGTCAGCTGACAACTATCAGCTGGTCTGACAAACCAAAACGAATATAATGCAAATTCTTCAATTTATTATAATGCTTTCAATTTAGCAATGAAATTAAACAGTTTGCAAATATATGACTCATGTTTTCATAAATAAATGTTCTATACAGTTTTTATTCTCGTCCAAAGTACATTTTCGAATAAATATTTAAATTAAAATTGAATGTTTTGTCACGTACACACAGAAATCGTTTCAAATCATTCAAAACTGCTTAACGTTGCCATATCAAATAATTCAATTATTTTGCTTACTGTCATCACCCCCTTGTAGGAAGTCCTTTTACGAAGTCCTTTAACGTACTTTAGCGTTACTTTACGTTACGCCTAGACTAATTGCGCCATTAGGACGCAAGACGTCCCCAAACTGGAGATACCCACGAATTTTGGGGAGGTTATTTTGCCCCGTTAGATTTCCCTCCTTCCAAGATGCGAAGTAATTAAGACGGGAACTTAAGAGGAAAATGTATAGAGACTACTGTGTAAATTATATAACTTTCCTTTACACATTTCGATTGATGTAGAGAGAAAATAATTAATTCCATATTATCAGCTTAACGAATTAATTGCATTTATAATGAACTTAATTACTGTAAAGGGTTTAATAATCTTTAATAGCGTTTGAAATGCATTTCCCCTGCGTACGGTTAAGACCTTTTTATTAATAACAAAATTATAATATTCCTAACTCTAACGCACCCTTCTCCTGTTCCTACCTTCTTCCTCTTACAAAAGCACTTTTGACGTGTGATAAATCAGTTACTAATTAACAGCTTATTTCACCCTTTGATCGCTGATTTATTTAAATGAAGACTGCATTGATCTATCGAAGCGGCAAGATCAAAACGGTGTGATATTAATCGGTGACCATTGGTGAACATTTGTCTTTGAGCGAAGATATAAAAAAAGCATTAACAGCTTGCGCGAAATCAATCACGCGGTCTTCGAAGCGAATGAAAAAAAATTAACATAAATAAACGTTACACGCCCACCCATCCCAGCCAAATAAGCACTGCAGAAATTGTAATGCCGTTCGTAATAAACGCGATAGTAATGCGATTATGGAAGGCAATTTAGAGATAATTCGACGCGCAGAGAATTGGCAACGCTTGATTTACGTATTTTCTAAAATATCTTAATGTTATCTTCTTTATTGACTCTTCTTGGGATAACATAAAAAAGTGAAATTAGAAAACAACTTTGATAAAGAGAGATTCATAGAAAAGCAAGGAATGAAAGCCGAAATGAAAAAAGATGGAATCCAAGCAATAAACAAAAAGGTAATTATAAAATGAATGAAAAATTCCTTCTTTATCGAAGGAATGAAAAAAAACGAAAAAACGAAAGATATCAAAACTCTGCAGACTACTTCATTCTGAGAGGAATGAACTAAATTGTAAAATATATATATATTATAAATAATATATATAAAATAATTTCTAATGAAAAAAGTAGTGATATTCCTATAAGATATATAAATATTTACATGTATGTGTAAATGCCATGTGTGTGTGAGTGCCATGATCACGCTCCAACATCATGTCTTCTTTATGATACGATATCTTAGATACGAAGTTTACTCTCAAAAATAATAAAGTTTTTAAGCTCTTCCTATCTTTTATTGTTCCCTTTTTTTTTGTTGCTTCTTAAAAGAAATAAAATAGATTATAATTTATAATCTTATAATTTGTTTTAGTCGACCTTGATACTTTCGTCGGAATTAATACCGCAGATGTAAACGACTATCGGTTAATGTCTCTAGTAAATGCTATAAAATGTGTGAAGCTAGCCAATATCTTACTTTTATTTTATTAGAAGAATACTTCAAAATTTCAATTAATTCTACAATTAATTAATTATATTTGGCCTCACCCAAAGGACGCATAAGGAAGCCTGAAATAGTGGACCCACTGCGTTTACAAAAATTTATCTCTTTGGGAATATTATCATTTGGGAATATTATCATTTATAATATTTGAAACCTTCTAATGAATTCATTAACCCCTTAAGAATGCATTGTAAAATAATTAACAGTTCTATAAGGAAAACCATTCCAAAAGGGGGGAAGAGGCCAGAGGCGATTAGAAGTGAATTTTTTTATTGGTGTTTATACTTTAGATTTAAATCAAATTATCATAACATTTATCAAAATAATTGCATTTTTAAATGAATACAATTAACACCGCTTATTGAAAAAATACCACACATAATGAAATATATTACCACAGTTTATTCTTTAAGCTCTTTAAGATTAGATAAGACTCGTTTCAAAATCTTACAAATACAAATTTATTCCAAAGACAACTAAAGCTATTTATTACTCTAAGCGATGAAGTGAACAATGAGATAAAAATTGTTTAATGCATTAAATAGTACACTTTTCTAGAATACTAAACCACGATTTAGTCAGTTATAGTTCAAAATTGATAAACAAGAAATACTGCACAACAGACGACGCAGCAAACATAAACCACCAAAGCAACAACAAAAAACTAAACCAGAAAGACTAAATAAAAAAAAATAATAAAAATCAAAAGACCGAGTCAAGAAAAAACGAAGTGTTTGTGATGATCGTGGTTGCTGATTGGGATTCAATATACATAAAAATTGTACATCATCAACAGCATAAACAACAGAATAAACCACAACAGCAATGGCAGCAAAGGCAGTGAAGTAGGCGCAGCAACAGCAGCAGCAACAGCAGAAAGAGGAGGTAGGAACAGTCAGACGTAGAAACAGCAGCAGTAGCAACGCATTCAGCACAGAACAGTAATTGTAGGAGGAACAATTGTGTCAACAATCGGTTTCTAGTACGTAACGAATGATGACTTTTTTTGCTTTTTTGTTGGAATATTTCGCGTGTGGTTCACTTAAATTCTACAAATCGCTTCTGATTGCACCCACCCGATACTTTCTTAAGGAAAATACTGCTTCTCTGCTTTCATAGCTAGCTATCTCGCTCCAACGATTATCACTAGCACCTCTACCACCACCCACCTCTTTGATGTGTTTCTATGCCTAAAACTCCATTAGTGCGAGTATTGCGCCTAGATATCTCGGATTAGTTTAACTTCGAAGTTTGCTTTAATTTTAGTTTGTTTAAGAAAAATAATTTTGTTGCTCAAACTTTATTGGAATTTTTCTTTCTAAGAAACCACAATTTATTATTTATTATAAATGAATATCTTTTTAAACGGCGTAGTAGGAAAAGATGTGCAACGGAAACAACTCTTAAGCTTCTCAAAAAGTTATCGAGGTTTTATAAATTTCCACTCATTCGTTACATCATTTTTCTTCTTTTAATTCTTTCGAAACCAAAAACAAAGCACAGTTTTGAATAAAAATTGGTGGAGAGGAGGTGGGGGAATTGAAGAATGTTCTCAATTTTTGCTGGAAATTTACTCCCAAAAATAATTATTGAAAATTTAATACTTTTTTATAAAACAATTGTTTAGACCCCCGTCAAAATCCAGAACTAAACGCTTCTGTTTACTAGTTGTTGTTCTCATGATTATAATTATTATTATTGTTGTTCCAGTTGCTCTTCTTCATCTTCTTGCAATCTCTATTCCTGTAACTTTTCCGCGAATGGCTTTATTTTTTACTTGATTTTATAAATTTCCTAACAGATGGAGTGAAATGGGAAAGAAATTGATAACAGACACACGCACACGAGTTGTTACATAGCCCCATTCACACACATATGCATACCCCGCAAGAAATTGTGCGACTAGTTCTTGAAAATCTAGCAAATTCCACAAAAACATTATTTACTCAAAGGTTTGGAGGAGATAACTATCCTGCTCAGGTCGAGGATTTCTCTTTCAAAAAACATGATTTAATATTTTTCAATGATACTTCATTGTGTGTGTTTTGAAGATAAGACAGACTTTACTTATGAATTTTACAATATAACTTCATTCAATGTTTTATTGCGGCTGGTTTCTGGCCAACTATCTATCCTGTTAACTCATTTCTTGCAATCGATTTCTTTGCGTATTCGAACTCTGATAAAATTTCTTCTGAACGTAGTCGTTTTTATTATAAAAAGAGGTTAAGAAATTTTCCGAGTTAAGGAATGTGCAGGTGAAGTACTGTTATGTGTAAATAATAGTTGTGTACACACCCTCCAAACCTAAAAACAAAATTTCTGGTAATCCAAATCGAACACCGCTTTTGGAACTTATGTAGAACTTCTCGAATTTCTTACAGGGGTAGCGTTTCAGCTCTTCCAACTCTTTTCCACTTACGGTAGTGACACGTTGAATAACGAGATCATGTTAAAGTTACAAAGTAACGATTGGTAACGTTGCCAACGAGAACATTTAAAATAAATAATTCAGGAAAATTAGTGACTCGCCGACGTGATTTCCAGCAGCACACTTTGGACTCTGACTCGACCTAATTAGAGAGTAGAAATTTAATAGGAAAAACTGTAGTAATTAATACCCACTGATTACTGTTATTAATGATACGAGCTGTGAGTTACACGATCAAAATGGTTTTACTTCAAATAACTTCTATTTATTTTTTCGTTATCTATAAAACAAACTAGATGGAATTATGTCGCTGCAGTTGTTCAAAAGCGATCGAATATATCTAAAATATATCCAAAATTTCAAAGTAAACAATTTCATAAATACTACAAAATCTTGTCTTGAATCATTCAATAGTAAATAATTTTCATGAAAATCTCGTTCAAAAAAAGATCGTGCTGTCAAACTCGATCTCTTCTGTCCTCAATTGATCGAAGCGACTTAGTTCGACTTAATTTTCTTTGACTTTAAGTTTTATAACTAAAGTTGTCACAAATCTCGTCAAACGAGAAAATCATAGTAATCATTGCCATCCATTGTCATGCCAAGATTTTTGTCGTCTCTGTCCAACGACAACAACAAAACGATGGCTAGTTGGTACGTGCCATTAAAAACGGTGGCAAATTCACTTTGTTGACCGCATTATTACAATCATCAGCCACATTATTACATTAATTAGCCACATTACGTGTTTACGTGACGCGACTGATGATAACTTTCAAAATTCTATCTATTTCTTTTTTTAATTTTTTATTAAATTAAAATGCTATTGCAGAACGAAGCTAAATATATTTCCAAGAGCTAAAAAGAGGTCCTTAAATGATATAAAAACGGGCCTAAAAAGTTATCTGATTTCTTAACTATTTCATTTCCTTCAATGCGTATTGATTAAGAACGGATTTCGGATTGCAATAAATGATTAATCAAATTTTTATGACACTTTTCAATTACTCTATTTATCACAAATGGTGTTTCTTCTTAAAAGATCTTGATAAAGAAAAGTTGCATACGCCCGATGAAGTTAGGCACAGTAAGAGTCCTAACCCAAATCAATTCAGAGCAAAAGTGAGAGAGATGTGTGCGTGTGTGAAATAATGAAGACGGGCATTTATTTAATTATTTTGTATACAAATATGAAAATGTAATAAATTAATGTTTAGAATTTTATTAATACTAAAGTAGAAATTTTATTAGACGATTACTTTGTAATGAATATACTTTGTTTATAATTTCAATACATTTTTATGATTTATTTGCACTGCATTTTATGATTTCCATACATGCACATGAACAAATTCAAGCATAGATACATAGGATACGTAGCATACATGCATCGCATATGCATTTCTAACGCATTTTTCAAAGGCTTGTATGTGCATATGTACATCACGTGAGCTCAAGTGTTACTAATCATACGCGTTTGCAGTAAAAATAAATACAAGAACGTAAAAATAGTTGTTGCATCTGTTTTGAAAAAGCAACAATGACAAAGAAACTAAGTGAAAATAACGCTTGGCAACAGGGCCCAAAATGTTCCACAAAGAAATACAGCCGCGCCTTTTTTGTTTAAACAATATAAACGCATTAATAAGGGGCAGGAGGAGTGGGGTATATTGGGCGTGTTGATTTTGAAATCAGATTTTTCGATGATTCGATTTAACCTTTACTGCTTTTTTATATCGAAATTATGTCAAAGACTTCAGCCACAATATTCAGTCGTCGTTGAAATAGCTTGGGATTTTATTAAACCTACTATAAAGGCAACAAAACAATTAATCGAAAGGTTTAAGTACGTTTGCAGGAAACTGTAATTTTGATAAATATTGATCGTCATTTGTTGTAGGAATTTTTAAAAGTAGCCAAAAGGGATGACCGGGGGGGAGGGAAATATGTTTAAAAGTATAATTTCTTTTCGAAAACAACTTTTCGTTGATAATTTTATTTGATTATTTTTACTACTTCGGGCAGCCAACAAAATTCGTATAAAAAGAATACATATCAAATAATTAGATCAATTCACAAGATGCTTATGTTTTTCTTTCCTCGTAAAAAGAACTATCCATTAAAAAAACCTCATTCTTGTTAATTTTTAATTAGAAAATCTGGTATTCGTAGAGAAGCAAATAATCAAAAAATAAGTGCTGGAAGAAAACAAACAAAAAATGCTAGAAGAAATGATGATAACAAGTAAAACGATTTCACTGCACAGAATGAAGAACAAACGCATAGGTCCCAGTGTATCGTATTTTCTTTCTCCCACCACGTAGGAACGAAATCCATGCATACTAAAAAAATTAATATAAAAAAGAGCTGTATACTCGATTTAAGAGTATTCCGACCAAACCGAGTAAAATAATAAAATAATCGCATTGGCTTATCTCTGTGGCGAAAGGTAGGAGTCAGGTCAGATATAAAATTTTATCATATTTAGTATAAATGTCTTTTTACGAAGAGATAAACATTTTTCCTATCGAGATTCTGTCAACTTTTCTTCCTTTGGGGACAGTATGATATATTCCGTAAATGAATAATACCGTATGGATGGTAAAATATTTTTCCCTACAGGGTTACTATGACGTCTTTTCCTATTGGGAATGATATACATTTTTAAAACAGTAGCAAAGATAAACACCGGTAGTACAAGTAGCAGAAAAAAGCTACAAAATCATTATCAACAGTAACAGCGAGAAACAACAACAGTAACAGCGAGAGACAACAACAGCAACAAAGTAGAATTGTAGTAGCAAAACAAACAATGTTTCAAAGAAAATATAAATGCATAATATTGGCCTTAGCAACAGTTGCTGTGATAGAGCAAAGCATATTCATTCCCACGTTCAGGATCGGTCTGAGGCAGAGGTATAGGAGTGAATGACCTGTCCTTCTTTCACAATAACTTCCATATATATAAGGATTAAGGATATTTAAATATTTAAAACTTTTTAATAGAGCCCAATCTCGTTGGAAGATTAAGCAAAGCCCCAATGAGTATTTTAATGGGTATTATTTCAGAAAGCCCAAAAGAGCCGGGTGACTCGCTCTCGCCATCATTGAAATCTTTTTCTCTTCCCCCAAATCGTATAATTTTAACTTTTTACTGTTAACCGATATCGAAAATATGGATTTCTTTCTTTTTTCGTTTCAATTTAAAGGTTTGTGATTAAGTTCCAATTTTTCTTTGGCAAACTTTAAACTTTTAAACATATTTAATATGTTAATGAAATCAAATTAAAAATAATATTAAAAATAAATCCGAATTTTAATTTGAATAACTATAAATAATTTATAAACAGAGAACTGATTTTTAAATTAAATTGTATTATTAAAGCGAATTATAAAATTTAGAGAATTTAAAGAAAAAGAATGAATAAAACTTGACTCAATATTTGCATTTTCTATTTAGAAATTGATTTGCCTTCTAATTTAAATTGTCCATAGTATTAAACAAACATTTTTTTATAAATAAATAAATGAAAAACCTAAAAGTATTTAATCTCAAATTTAAAAGTAAATTTAAACTTACCATTAAATTAAGACTCTGGTTAATGCAAAATTAACCTTGAAGCACCAATTATTTTGAAAAAAACCAACGACTGAGAACAGGAATTGAAATAGAAAAATATTAATAATTACTTGATTGTTTGCTGTTTCTTCATTTTGAACTTTTCCTTCAAGTGCTTCGCTTTAAAAAAATGAAAATTTTTTATATAACGTAGATTTATAAAAGTAACTTGATTTTGTGTGTGTGTGAATGTTTGTGTGTGTATGCGTGTGTGTATATATATGTGTATGTGTGAGATATATATTTATACGTCTCTTTTCCAATTTGCTTCGACTATGGCTCGTTTTCTTTTACTGTTTTAAATGATTTTAGAAGGTGACAACTTTTTGAATTTTTATTGAATTTGGTTTTACTCTTTTTTGAATTTTTTCTAATTCTTTTCATTTCGAAATATTTTTATCACTTCATTGTTTTTTCCACTACTCCTTGACTGCTAGATATTTTCAAATTAATAAAATTCAAATGCTTAAAAAAATTATAACATTAAAATTATAACAAACAAAATGCATAGATAAATCATAAAAAAATAAACAAGATTCTAAAACCGAAATATTTTAAAAAATTTAATAGTTTTTAAAATAAAACCAACTATATAATCCAGAAGTAGTAAAATAAATTTTGATTTGATATATTTATTTCTAAAGCAAAATCACATTGAAAAAATTTACTAAATTTAGTTCAAATCAAAAAAAAAATTCTATCAACTGACTAACACTTTATTATAATGGCAAAAATTATGAAAAAAAAACAATAACAACACACAATAATTTTATAAAGAACCTTCACACAAGCATAGCTTAACGAAAAATAACGAAACAGAAAAATTAAACAAAAGCAAAAGATAAATATATATATATTATTATTAATTCTGTCTGGTATGCAATAAAATTAAAAAACAAATACCGGCGAAACAGCGCGTATATTCGCAAAGAAAAAAACGATTCTTTAAAAATGTTAATTTCTAAAAAATAATTGTTTGTTTTTTTCCAAACACAATTAATCAAAGCAGATTTTTTTCAAATTCGATTTCTTTCTTTATCCCTCTCTCTTACGACAACAAAACACAAAAAAATTTTGATTTCGATTTACGCTTTCTAAGGCTAACGTCGACGGCTCGCTTGTACCAATTCTCTCGGCACCTCTAACGAAACTGAACTAAACTGGAGAATCTTACATGAAACACGTTCAAAGACTCGCAGAGTCAGCTACTCAGGCAACTTTATTTCCAACCAGCCCCAACATACGCAGATCCAATACAACAATAGGAGCAACCAATATAATGTTAGAATTGCCAATTGTTTACGTTTTAATTCAAATTTTCTTGTTTTAACACTTTGAAAGTATAAAGGCTATATTAAGTAAGCATTTTCAAGCGATTTTTTTATACTTTTATAACAAGTGAATACTGACTAAGAAATGAATTGACCAGTCAATCACGCAAATTTCACGCAATACTGAATTTATATAAATAAGATTGAGAACGACTGAAAAATGTAGATTTGATTTGTTAAACATTCTTTTACACATTTTTCCTGATATTTGCAAGGTTGTGCATAAATCAGTCTCCATGATCGTTCTCAACTCAGGCTTCCAATGTGGTAAGTTGACATCTCAGCTATCAAACAAACAAACCAATGAAAAGCAACTCACTACTGCCTGCAGATGATGATGGCACGTTTGATCAGTTGAAAAATAATTCTTAAATTTAATATAAAAAACGCGAAAAACAGATACAACTAACGATCTCAACGATATAAATTAAAGTATGAATTTTTTTGTCATTCTTTTTTTTGCAAATTAATTAATTTATTTATTTGAACACTTGCTTTGTACATGCATTGTATTTACCCCTTATTTGTCAGAAGGGGCTGAGTGGAGGCAAATACGTACAATCGTACATACGAATATCTCCAGCCACGAAATTAACCGAAAGCGAATACTACTCGTATTTATTTTTATTTTCTCTGTGTCATTCATTGAATGCTTCACATATGTGAAAGAATCCAAAAATTCTTTGAATATGAATATTATGAATTATACAAGTACTACATAATTCATTAATATAAATACAATTAGTTATATAATCAATTATATTTTTTGCTGTGTAGTCATTCTCCCATGCAATCTCTCCCTCTGTTTCTTTGGATGAGCGTGTGTGTGCCTGCTTGTGTGGGGGTGAGAGATCTTTCATGACTTTTCTATTAATTTGATTTGTCCCGTGAACCCTGTTTTACAATTCACCGTGGAACAAATATGCGAAATTCCACTGATTTTAAAAACTGCTCTATGAATGTGAAGATTTATTAAATTAAAAATATTTATTAAAATATAAAATATAAATTAATTTAATATTAAAAATTTAAAGAAAATGGGTGGATCTGTTAGACAATTGTAAATCAGAACTTTCGAAATAAAAATTTAATAGATAATTGTTTATAAGGCGACAGTTTTATCTTTTGCAAACATGCTGCATTTTATATCCGTTTTGTATAATCCCAACTAGTAGTTTATGCACTAAATTTTTTATTATAACCTTATCATCTATTCGTTCTATAAAAACGACTAATGGTGAAGAAGCACGGTAGCTGGATTAAATTTATATACTCAATACGCCGCACTTTACTGGAAACGTGAGTATGTTTTAAATTGTATTAAGAAAATATTTTCGTAATTCTTCTTGGGAGTGCTGTAAACTAATTCAAAGTGAGTTTACTAGCCTACATCTTCATTTTAGCTAGTTTTTATTAATTCTTCGGTGTTTTTATTTTCTTATTTTTATTGTTTGCTGCTCAACAGTTTCTCGGATCCATTTAGTGCCTACTTCTATCATTAATGTCGTTAGCATCTAAGATGTTGTTCTTGTTATTTTGGGATATAACTCTCAACCTTTCTCCCTCCCGCGCTCTCACTCTAAGTTTAACTCTGCTAACTTCTCATTCTTGCTTTAGTTACATAATGCTACTTTTATTATTGTCCCAATTATTGTTGCCTTGTTTGTGTTTGAAATTATTGTTTGAAATTTTATTTTTATATCAAATATTAGGTTAAAGCCTTCCAAGATTAAATGATTATCCACGCCGGACACAAAGTTTAGTGCCACCTATAAATTTTAAAATGGCTGCGCCATTGAAATTATTTAAATTATTTTTTTAATAAAACAAAGAGGAATCAATTTGAAATTACAAAATATTATTATGCCATGACAAGGTTGCCATCATATTTTACTTATAAATGTTCCAAATATGGTTCATATTGTGTGTAGAAACAGCATGAATGGATATTGGCAATGAACTAGAATTTTTGTTAGTATAATAAAACGTTCCGAAGTAATGGCCGAAGTAAAGTAATTCATTGTTTCTCAATTATTAAATCAAACTCAAGATTTTATTAATGTACTTTGCATAATATTTATAGAGTTTTACAGGACAACAATACCCACTTCCTAATTTTACTCTTTATGTGAATTTTATATGAATTTCTAGTTTGACTTCATGTTGACTTTTAATGCGGGTTCGGTATTCTTAATTTACAGCAATTTATATAAAAATTTTCACAGTCTTAATCATTTCTATAAAACAATAATTACTTTTCAGTGCGTTTGAATTGCAAGCTCACAAGTATTTCGATTTGAAGATAAGTGCATTTGGATTTCTAGAATGAGTTTAATATTATTTAAATTTTTTCGTGGTTTAAGTAAAAACTTACAATTTCTAGTGGTTTGAATGAACGTATAGCGGTTATCGTAATTTAATACTTATGCGATATAATAAATTGATTGGTTGGTTAAGGTTGGTTAATATAAGCGATTCTATATCTTTTTTGTTTACTAATGGTTAAATTAAATTTTATTTTATTCTGTCTCTTTAATTATCTTACTTGGCAGCATTGGATAAAACTTATATCAATATAATAAAACAATAATTGCAATCGCTAAGAATTTGAAAGACGTCCACCCCCCCCCCTGCAGTAGTTTCATGAAATTTCGCTCTATGGTTCCTTTCAACGGATTAGCACATTCATATACCAATCAATATAGTCCACAAACAAGTGATTAAAAGTTGATGTAAACAGAATTAGTATTTCAAAAATCCCATTACTTTTAAGTTATATTTTTATGTAGAGTTGGCAATACAGCCGTGTAGTCGCTGATCTGGTTTTGCTCGTTATATTTTTTGACAATTCGTCAATGGTCAAACGTACCCAATCTTCGTCCGAAAGCCACAGCTGTTCCTAAAACCAAAATACTTTGTTTGTCGTTAGCTTTTAATGTGTCGTCTTCTTAGCAGCTGTCGCAAAAAAACTATAAGCATTAGCAAAAAATTCCAACGCACAGCAAGAGAAAAATTGTAAGAACCAATTAAACATTACAATGTCATGATGGCACCACCAAGGACAATGGCAACAACAAGGACGTTACCAGCAACCGTGACAACAACACAATTGCGTGGCATCATGAAAAAATCCAACAAGGAAGTTAATTCTTTACAGAATTTATATAAAAAATATATCAATTTCGATTACCTCAAGTACTTAATTTTTGATCCTACTGCTTTGCCTATTATATCGTTGTTTATCATTGCTGTGGAGCTTCTACTCAATTTGGTGATTATCAATCGTGTGTCCTATACCGAAATCGATTGGGTCGCCTATATGCAGGAGTGCGAAGGATTTCTTAATGGCACCACAAACTATGCTCTGCTCAAAGGTATTTATAGATTGTGTCAAAATTAGGTTGAGGTCTTATATCTTTTTTTATTGTTTTTCTTTGCATATTTCTGCTTCATATGTGTAGGCCTATCTGTTATTTTTATTCTCTTCATTTCGTCTTTTCTTCGAATCCTCAGTTGTATTTTTTAATCGGTAAAAACCATTTTTCAGGTGACACGGGACCACTGGTCTATCCCTCCGCTTTCCTCTACATCTATTCAGCCCTGTATTTCATCACGTCACAAGGTCAAAACATACGTCTAGCTCAATATATATTCGCTATTATCTATTTAGTTCAAATGTGGCTCGTTCTTAGACTCTATACTAAAAGCCGGAAGGTGCCACCATATGTATTAGCCTTAAGTGCCTTCACGTCATATCGCATACATTCAATATACGTGCTGCGTCTTTTTAATGATCCACTGGCCATGCTCTTTCTTTACGCTGCCCTAAACTTGTTTATCGAGCGTCGATGGACTTTAGGCAGTTGCTTTTACAGTTTTGCGGTTGGAATCAAAATGAATATTTTGCTTTTTGCACCGGCTCTTCTGCTCTTTTATATAGCCAATCTTGGTTACCGGCGTACCTTCCACCAATTGTCGATTTGTGGCGCAGTCCAGCTGCTTTTGGGAGCTCCGTTTTTATTGACTTATCCATTGGCCTACCTCAGGGGGAGCTTTGATTTGGGAAGAGTTTTCGAACACAAGTGGACCGTAAATTACCGCTTCTTGGATCGCTCCGTCTTCGAACATAGGTTCTTCCACTTAACGCTGCTAGCGCTGCATCTCCTACTGCTTGCCGCATGTGCTAAACCCGCGTATGCCTTCTTTAAAAACTACGTTCGTCTACGTGAACTCCAGACACAACTTCAGCCACAAATTGATCGTCAAAATGAAGAACTGAGGAAGGATTCATCTGCAAGTAAACAAAAAAATTTTTTACAAAATCAAACAGAAAAGTTTAAGAAAGTTGATGAGGAAAAATTGACGCACGAGCAAGAAGGTTTTCTGAAATCATTTGAAAAATGTTTGCAGAAATCTTCGGGTTTGATGGCATCCAATCGAGTTGCCTTAGCAAATAACACATTAGATGAAAATCATCCTGGAAGCAATGCCTTAGCCATACATTTCGATCAGTGCTCACAACTCGTCCTGCTGCCTCTGTTCTTCTGTAATTTCATTGGTGTAATGTGTGCACGCTCACTGCATTATCAGTTTTACGTCTGGTACTTCCACTCCTTGCCGTATTTGGCGTGGTCTACCACCTACAGTTTAGCGTTGCGTTGCCTCCTCTTAGGACTTATAGAGATGTGCTGGAATACATATCCGAGCACGAATTTCTCCAGCTTAACGCTACATTGCTGCCATTTGATGATATTGATTGGCGTGATACGGAATATGTTAAAAACTATGAAACAAAGTTCAACCACCCTCAACAGCCAACTGCGAGGGAGCATTGGATGCACTACAGACACAGAAAAATCAAAAACGAAATAAGATTGCCTTAATTTTAGATATAATGAACATATTTAGAAAAAGAATTAAATTCGAACTCGATAAAATAAAATTATAAAAAATACCATCAAATTGTAGTTATTGATCAAGATACCATGATGTTAAGACGGGCAAAGCTTCATCCAAATTCATCCAGTAAATATAAAAAAGAATTCCTCAAAGGTAAATGAATGAGCATTGTTCAAATGTAGTTATTAAAAATTCAAAATGAGAATTTGTCAACGTAAATAAGACGTGAAAGCTAAGCGAGCTCACTAATAGTTAATGAAAATTCATCGAATATGAAAAACACGTGTACACAGGGTTTAAAATATAGGTTTCATTCTATCAAAATTTTTATTTAAACTAATAGTAGTTTTAAATTTGTTTAGTCATCATTTGTTTTAATTTAAATTTAAATTAATAATCAATACATTAGTTGGTCAGTTCCGTACTTTATAAATAGTCCATAGCTGTTTGTACTTATAACTAAACTAAGCTACATAACGTTTGATCATTATGAAGATACTAAATAGAATAGTATCCCAAAAATTACCAAGGATATTCTGGATAACAACAAGGTTATATTAATTATTATTTATTATCTCTAATAATTAGTTAAATTTTTTGTTAAATCCGATTAGTGGAGTCATCAATCACTCCATGCAAGTCGCAACATTTGACACATCCGACATGGCGGCCGCAGCGGCAGCATTCGCTTCCATTCGTTGTTGTTGGATGGTAAAGAATCGCAGTATACTCGTTTCGCTCTTTCGTCTGCTTGAAGTGGGAGTCTTTGGCTGCTGAAGGAAGTGATGGTGATGATGATGTTGCATTTGCTGTGACGACGTTGGCGATGACATGCTCCGATAAGGATGATGGGTCCCCGAATGTGAAATACGACGACGCATCATGGGGGCTACACGACATGGACTAATCCTCTCAGATTCACTAACACGCACACTCGACAAACGAGAAGAAATATTTATACCGCCACTAAAGTCGCTCATATTAAACTGTTCGGTCTGCTCGTCAATCGTCAGCTTATCGGACAAACTAGTGCTTCGGCAAGAGGACATAAGTTTCTGCTTTCGAATCTTTGTCAGCCAGTCAACTTTTTCGACTTTTAGCTTCCGTTTAGGCGACATGATACCGAGATGTGGTGCATCGCCATCGACGACAAAGTTCGGTAAATTAGTGGTCGGTGAAAAAATTGGCGATGTGTGATCAATTGGCGAATGCTGAATTGATGCGGAGGTAGGAGTTGATGCCGCATTGTCGATGGGCGGAGTAATATATATAAGATTTTCCACAGCTCGCTCACTAAGAGGCGACAAAGGTGTGGCGTTGCTGCAATTAATGTTCGCCGTCAAACATTTTGTGGCAGTTATAGACGCATTCTGAATCATGTCGGAACCGTGTAGCGCTCGGTTCTCTTGATTGTGATTATAGGAAAGTATTTGGTGGCGACCTAATGGACTGCCTGAAGAATGCCCAGGAGGTGAGGTACAATCTTCAGCTATCGCTGACAGATGTATATTGAGACAACGCGTACTATGACAATTGGTACTACTAATACATGATGTCCCCGAGGAGCATGAAGGACTGAAAAGACGGCGACCTAAGAAAAAGAAAATTCAAATAAGAAGGCTGCTACGTATTCCCTCCTGAAAAATCGTTCACCCACCTCTCGATTCCAATGTTCTCGGTCTTTTTATATCATATGCTTCATCTATGCCACAATCAGTTGCTTGCATCGCTCCAAGCATTTCAAGAAAGGAACGTTTTGTCGATGTCTTCTCAGCCGAGCTCGGTGTTCGCTCGTTATGCTCAACTAAACGTTTCAGTGAACGTGGCGTAGATTCTAAGTCACGCAGATTATATTTATGTGTCGCGGAGCTACACCGTCTCGAAAGAGCCTGCTGACCAAAAGTTCGCACATATTCGGCATGCCCTTTATAGAGTTCAGTCTTTTGTGTTTCATTCGAATCCTCTGGTCCGATGCGCCAAATTTTGTGTCGGGCATCATCACTACAGGTGACAATCGGGCGATCATGTGTTGATCCCCAAGCAACACACGTCACCTCAACACTGTGGCCATCAAGCGATACCAAAGGCTCATTAGGATAATCGAGATTCCATATATAAGCCTTCTCATCGCTGCTACCACTAAGCAAATACTTTTCATCGGGACTGAGGCACGACTTAATGTAAAACGTACTGTTTAACAGACCTTTGTACCGCGCTAAAGGCTTTGGAGCATATGATGAAATATTATAGCAATAAATCGTATTATCCATGCAGTTGGCAAACAGTTTGGTACCCGATCCATCAATGAGCAGATTTGTAAAGCCTTTGAATGTAGAAGTACCTGCGTATGGGAGACTGTTTTTAGGTGTGGGTTCTTTTTTATAAGCGGTATAGTTTCGCCGAAGATCCCAAACTTTTATAATACCATCTCCTGCACCACAAGATATCAGTGTATTTTCATCCTATAGTGCAAGAAAAGTAAGATCAAGAAATATTAATGTTGAAGAGCAGTCACTAAATACCTGAAAAACCAGCCCTGTAATACTGCTCGATGTTGAAGTTGTTGCAAATTTTGGTGTACGCACTCGTTTCTTTTGTGAGACTGGTGTACCGGGTCCACCCACATGACCGCTGTATATGCAGTTGTCGGCGCGGGGTGTCAAATCTACATTCAAATGAGCTCTCGTATCCCAAATAATAATGGCACCATCGCGCCCACCTGTGGCAAATACGGAGGCATCACTTTTACGAAAGGCTGCCGTTTTCACGGAGCGCGTATGCCCATTATAAATTCGCAGGCTACGTATATCTGATCCCACAACCTCCCAGAGACGAGCCGTGTGATCACCTGAATCATAACAAATTTTAATAGTTTCTAAAGCCAGCGCGATTTCTGATGGCATCAAAAAAAATCATTACCTGAAGCGGATACGAATTTCATCTGTCCGGGTGCCCAGGCCAAATCAAATACTGCATTAAAATGGCACTGTGGTGCACTTAGAGATCTTTCTTCAGACTCATAATTGCGCTGCGTTGTATCCTGCAACGCTATTTTGCCATCTTCATTTGCTATAGCAAGCAGGTGCCTGTATCCATCACAATTGGCAAATTTTGCTGAAAAAATTGGTGGTTCCGGATTGTAGTCTGAGCTGTAATTGGATGGCACAATGCCACGCCAGCTGTCCTCCTTGGCAACACAAAGACGCCTCAATGCAAAGTCATATGTACGATTAATAGCTGCAAAGAAACGTATACGATTTAAATTAATTTCTCGGATTTTCTTTCTATTATGAATTATAAATTTATTTTCGTGTCGCGATCTTATTAAATATACGGTAGTTTAATCTTCCACGTCGACCCCCACAAAGATCAACCCGTTTTTGGCGGCCTTTTTTCCCGCGAAACCTCCGAATTTTGGAGCGAAACTGAAAATCTCGACTGCGATTACATTTTCGACAGCTGCAAATTCCAATGCATTGTTCAAAATATATTGCATCTACTTACGATTTCCTGCCTGTTCGTTAAAAAGCCTCTGAATTCGGTTCATTTCAATACCGTTTATTTTCAAATTAAATTCCTAAGTTTTTTATAAAATTGGCTAATTTCGGTGGGTAGTCTTTAACCATCTCTCCTCAGAAGGCAACCGAAATTTTGAATGAAATTGAGATAAATACCAGCAAATACGTTGGCTGCGCGTAAATTGCGCGCTGCTGTCAAACAATAGCGGATGTGTTCACCGTAGACCATTTGGACGCATAATTTTAACAGATGTTTTACATTAAGTAACGAAAAACTCTCGCTCTCCTTTAATTAAGGAGAAATTCTTAATGCAATATCTGTAATATATGTATGTTCCATATGACTTTTGGTAATGAATTATTAATAATAAAATTATCAGTATTCATGTAAATATTATTTCTTAATACTTTAAAAAAATTTTTAAATAATTAATACTGCTTGCATTAAATTTGCGTAAATTTTAATGGAATTAATGTTGGGCAAGTTTTTGTTTGATAAGTCAGTCTTAAAACAGTAATAACAAATTATGAACAGGGCTAGGTAATCAGACAAATTTTGTCACATCTCGCGCCATGTTTTTCTATACATCCTACGCTTAATAATACAATTGCCACATGTTATAACAGATCACGAGAACTAGAGACTTTGGAATGATTAACCCAGAAATGGGACTCCGAAATACTGCACAATTTCTTCATGCATTGAAAATTTTCTCGAAAAGGTAAATACTTTGAATTTTTTAAAGACGTGTATCGTTCTGGGAATGTGGATGAACAAAATTGTGTGCATGTTTTCAACCAAACCCATTATATAACACACAACTTACGCCACGTGTTTATATTACATTTGCTACGTGCTATATTCATAATTATTAACAACTCCAGTATGTGTGGACAAGTTTTGGGCTGTTTACCTTTTATTCTAAAGACAATGGATATACGTTTACATTCTTGTTGCATATCATACCAGGTCAAGAAGACTGCAATAATTGTGGCCTTTGTGGGAAATAATATATATGTGCTACTGCCGCCATTGTTGTTATACTTTTATGTTATTGGATAGGATTTGATTTGACACGTCCCTACGACTTGTCTTGTGGGCTACTTCTTATCTGTTCATAGGATAATACTTCTCGTGTTTTTGCATCAACTGTTTGCAAACTGTGCGAGTATTTTATTTATATATAAATGACAAGTTTTGTCGCGTTTGCAACGAATAGTGGGATTCTAATTTGTAGTGCGCGTTTGCAGCGTTAGTAGCTATGTAGCAACTCTTCGTTATTATCATGCGTTTCAAACTCTTAATGACAGTAGTGATCACCCTGTTACCAGGGTTGTATAAATTTCTGGTTTTAGTTGCGATTTAATTTGACATATTCGGATGACATAACGGGTGTAAAATGCACTCTGTGTACACCGCCCTTGAAGAATTCAAAATTTGATTAATAATTTATTTAAGCAATATAAGAAATAAGTGTAAAAATAATGCCAATCGAGGAGGACATCAATGCTTTTATTGTTTGGGCGACCAAACTTGGATTTCCAAAGGAGTATTTGCCAAATGATGAAGCAATAAAATCGTAAGTAGAGTGCAAATATATTTGAGAATCGAGAAATTAATAATTTTGAAAAAAAGTATATTTAAATCACGCCAATGCGATCTATTTTACAATCTAATGAAACGAGTGCGCCCACGCCAAGAAGTGTCGGAGGTACGTGAAATAATTTTAATAAAAAAATTGGAGAAATTCAAGGATCAGGTATTGCCGGTAAGAGAGTACATTAAAGTAAAAAAAATACACTCAGTAAAGGAATATAAACCCAAAGGTATGCAGTCGCACTTTTCTGCCGAAGGAGTTACAAACGTATCTCAAAATTAAGGAATTGAAATCAAAACAATCAAAATTGGAAGAGCGAATCGAAGAATACAGGAAAGAATATGATTCTTTGGCTTCTACAATTAAAATTAAAAGTAAGTTTGTTTTGTGGCTTTCATTACTAACTCATTGGCATTGGTATTAATATAATTACCCTTCCCACCAGATACTCAGCACATTAAGCTAAAAAACAAGTATGAAATCCAACAGGCTCGTGTTAATATTTTTGAAGTAAAATCAATAGCCCTCAGTAAGGATATCGAACGAGAAGAACAAAATAAGAAACACCTCATGAAAGTTATGCCGGTGAAACCGACGGGCAAGAATGCTTGCGAGAAGTCGGCAACAGACGCAGTGAATAAGGCTTTACAAGAGCTGGAAGAATTTTATACAATATTTATGAGCGATTGTAATCGTAAGTGTTCATTATTTTCTACGATATATCTAAATTCAATCTAATAATTTCTTTTAGCTTCTGGCTTGCAAGAAGCGAAAGAGAATCTATGGAACAAATTACGCAATATTTTCGCTAATGTGCCGAATTATATGTCGTTTAACGCTATTATGCGCCTCAAAGAAGAACAATTACAGAATATTATGCATTTAAATAAAACAAACTCAGATGACAGTGTCTACAATTCACGCACTCAAATAAATTTAACGGGATCTGGACAGAGCCATTCGTATAGTCCGTTCCAATTGAAATTAATGAAAACCACTGCTGAATTGTTGGGCATAGTGGCGAAGTATTTGGCTGCACAACACGAGCATGCCATGCTTGAAGAACGTTTCTCTGATGCCTATCCACAATTTGTAGATGCGCTTCAAAAGAAAGTCAATCTTTACAATGCCGACATCGATGATAGCGCTGAAGACATTATTTCCGAATATATAGTGCAATATAATTTTCGTAATCATCACAAACGTCAAAATGAATTTTTTACCGAACAGATAGAAATGTATAAGATTCATATGGAAGCAATTGGACGTGAACTGGAGGATCATGAGGTTAAAATCACGACAGATACAGAAGGCGCGAGGTTGAGATTATGTAATTAAAATTTTTATTTGCTCTTCTTCAGGTTCAGTTGGGCTCAATCAAGCAGGTCTACAATGAAATCGAATCCTCGGTTAATCGCATACAATACGAAATATTGCAATTAAATCAAACCAAGCAAAAGATTGTCTATTCGAAAAATATATTGCAGCATATGTTAAATGATTTGCAAACAATTAATGCCACTACTGCCGCTGCCACATCATCAGCAGTTCTTCATAACGCTGCGAATACTAATAAAAGCAATCTTATGCCCACAAAATTAAGCGGCAATAATTCTATTTTGTGCGGTGAAAGTTTCGATTTAAGTTGTGACGTCTTCTGTAGCACCAAACTTGATTTGAATTCAACAATGACCTCATTGAATGTTACAACAGCGTCACGCCGTAGTTTGGGCTCTCCTGGTAATATATATCGCCACTCCTTACCGCAACATCTTGTAGAGTTGAATACTTTCATCGATACACCACTAGAGAGTTTCAACTGTCGTATGACGAATGACTGGTAAGGAATACTCCGTGGGGAATGTAGAGAGGAAGTTTTCCCTTTTTCATAAAATAACACTTACTTGTGCAATACATTATAATGATATTTTTCTTTACTAGTGCTTTCTATCTGGCGCCTAATCCTTTGATAACAACCGCGCGACAACTTTCTTCAACCATACAATTATCACCGGGTATACTTTTAACACCCTTCGGTGCCTTGAGAGAAGTACATAATCGCATATACTGCGCTGAAATGCTTAAGGAATTATCGAATGATTTGAAAATAGATGTGGATTTAGTGATGGGTATAGTTATTGACATTTCTCTTGGTTCGGAATGAAATTCCTTCCTTTGCTTTTTGTGCAAGTCAAAGATTAGTGTTTTTACGTATTGTTGATTACTTCTCAAGCTTCATCAGTTACCATAATTTTTATTGAATCTTTGCAAATTTAAAAGAAATATTTCTAATTCTTTTCTTATCAACGTCTATTAAGACAAATATTGTCTATGTAGTACAAAATTACTTTTCGAACCTAAATTATCGTTTTGTGTATTTTTTATATTCATTAAATTCGTTTTTATTTGAATGCAGTGGAGACACATTCCTTTAAGGCGAAGATGAAGGAGCAACGTGAACAATTGGCTGAATTACTCGATAAAATTGAAACGGTCGGTATCAATACTAAACATACTGTCAAAAAATTAGCCAGACTTTACGATTTCATTCTGGAGAATCCTTTACGTAACTACATACCAGCTACAAAATGTTATAACAATCAAACTTTTGCGGATTATGAATCGGAATATACTATATATTATCGTATGGCTACTGTGGGCGCTTCTATAAAATAGTTAAAAATGATCATCGCCACTTAAATAAAAACAGCTTAAAATTATTAAGTTGTTCCCACTATTAATAATAATAATAATAATAATGATAATAATAATAATAATAATAATATTAATAATAATAATAATAATAATAATAATAATAATAATAATAATAATAATAATAATAATAATAATAATAATAATAATAATAATAGTTCTTCATAGAAAATAAGCGTGTTAAATTCTTTTATTAAATATGATTGTTTAAATAAGTTTATGTAATATTGAAATTATAAGGCGTTAAATAATTCACTCAAAATATAAAAAATTAAATACATTTAAAATTAATTCTAAACTATTATCAGACTTTTGAAGAGTACTGGTTGCTGGAATGAGGGTAATTAATTATGGGATAGTAGTTATATTAGTATAGATAGCAGTTGTTTTTAAGCATGCGTAAAGACATGAAAGCCTCATGAAGGAAATTTGTTTCCTTCGAGCCTCTGCTATGTAGTAAGTCTTTACTTTGGGCTCAACACCCTCCGCCTCTCGCATCCGTGGCTAGGAATGGGGTATATTTTTAGGTATTTTCCTGACTTGTGAATACGACGTACTGTACTTCTTAGATTCTTAAGTTATTGGCGAGTAGAACGCGGTCTGTTTTGAAAGAAAAGACTTATTTTGTAATACCTGAATCGATTAAGATTGAAATTATTATGAAATTCAGTACCTGCAGAGAGAAAAAAGGCAAGCCATAAACGTAAAAACAATTTCGAGTCAATTATGCTATCAATTTACTGATCTCTCAAATATCAGAGACGCCTTTAAAAGCTTCCTATTCCTTAGTACAAGTTGCCCAAAAGCATTTATCACGGATACCATTGGAGTAATAAATTAAAACACTTGAGGAGCCAATGTTTTTGACACTTCAGAGTATTTAAAAGTTATTTCATTCAAAGCCTATTCGTAATTTGGAAAACTGTTAAATTATGCGCAAATGACGCGGTCACAAAGCCTTAGGGTTATTCTCGATAGGGGATGATTATTTTATGATTTTAGACTCCTCCCGGCTTTAGAAAACTCCACCCTTTATTTCCCATTTAAATGCCGTTTTTGGGGTTGCAAATTTCTTTAGATAAATAATATCTTGGCATTATGTGGCGAAAACCAACCAAACAGTCTTAAATTAGTCCGAAATTCATTTAAAACATTAATAAAACTGAAATAAGCAATATAGATGGTAAATATATTGAATACATTGATGCTCAATATACCGCAAAAATGCCGCAAGACACTGGTAAAGACAGAATTTATTAAAGACTCTTTAGAGTCTTTGATAAATTGATTTAAAGGACGAAAGAAATTTTATTTTTTTTTTGGATTTATTTTTATTATTATTGAATTTTTCTTAAACAATTCTAAAATTTAGTATATCAATTTTTTTATAAATATTTACACCCTTAAAATGGGTAAAAAAATTTGTGAAATTTAAAATCTTATAAATGTATATCTCCTAATTCTAAGCAGTATAAAAAGAGAAATATATATATATATATATATATATATATATATATATATATATATATATATATATATATATATATATATATATATATATATATATATATATATATATATATATATATATATATATATATATATATATATATATATATATATATATATATATATATATATATATATATATATATATATATATATATATATATATATATATATATATATATATATATATATATATATATATATATATATATATATATATATATATATATATATATATATATATATATATATATATATATATATATATATATATATATATATATATATATATATATATATATATATATATATATATATATATATATATATATATATATATATATATATATATATATATATATATATATATATATATATATATATATATATATATATATATATATATATATATATATATATATATATATATATATATATATATATATATATATATATATATATATATATATATATATATATATATATATATATATATATATATATATATATATATATATATATATATATATATATATATATATATATATATATATATATATATATGATTGTATAATATTATATTATTATTATTTTTTTATTATTATTATTTTATATATTTTATATTTTTATTATTATGATCATTATTATCATGTCTATAAGAATGTTTTACAAGTTTACGTAATAATACTAAAAAAAGTAATTACAAATTAATTAAAAATTATTTTCTGGAATGAATGATTTGAATTATTATTATTGTTTTTCTTTGTGATGCTTAAATTTCAAAAATTTCACTTTATTTAATTTTTCTAGTTTTAAATATTCGACGAATATATACTGATTTTTTTCGGAGAGAAATATTTACGACAGTCATGAAAATAGTAAAGAATCAGTAGAAAATTATTGGACGGGGTTTAAGAAAATTTTTGATTTATAACGTCTAACAATTTAAAAGAGAAACAAATACGATTGCAATTATGATACAAATCGAATTAAATGATTTAATGTATTTTCTTTTGCTTAATGTATTCGTCCTGTAGATGGATGCTTTATCAAAGGACAAATTATGTTAATTATTACATTAAGTATTAATAATTTTCTTAATGATTTTCATTGTTTAAAAGATTAATATAATCGATAAAGTCAATCAAACTGATTATTAAAAACGGAATGTTTAGTTGAATGCAAGACAAAATCCTTTAAATAATTGCAATAGATTTATTCAATATTTAATTAAGAAAATTAAATAATTGGACGTGTTTTTTTTGCCGTTTTCACAATGTATTTGTAAGTGAAAATATCGAAAAATCATAGAAAGTAATCATCGCTTTCTATGCTTTGCCACGATTTTGTCTATTTAATAACTTAATAATACTTAATTTTTTTAAAAAATATGGAATGCAATATAAAATTTTCGTCATTATCTTCGTGGTCGTTCGTGGACTTTTCATTTGATTTTAATTTTTTTAAAATAATTATCGATAATGCTTGGGTTCGACCGCATTCAATTTTTAATCTTCATAAATACATCTCAGCATAATTTTGTCCAGCTTTCATCTCTGTCTCTATTCGTTACCCACCCTCTTCACCTCTTCCATCGTGTTCGCCTTCTTCTTATCTTGCATATATTATCACTGCCAATACTGCCATGATTATGAATGTGCTCGCTGCCACATGATCTGCCCCACCATAATATGCTTGTCCGCAAGCAGGTGGGCACACCGGTATGACCGTTTCGAAAAGATTAACACGTGCTTCAGCTTGGCCCAATTTGTTAACCGCTTTACAAACATAATCGCCATATTGACGTTTCTCGATGGTGATTACACGTAGTGTCGAGTCGGTGTATTCATCGGCAGTAGCAAAATGTGAGATGGTGTAGTGCTGATTATTCGATAATTGTATGTCATCCTTGAGCCAAACAATTGCTGGCGGTGGATAGGCTTCGATGTGACACTCGAGATCCATGTCGTATTGTAAAGCTTGGCCCAGACGAGGACGTGGTACACTGATGACTGGCGAAAATTCAACTTCTAGATTGATATTACGACGATCGCCCTTGCTGACACCATTATCGGCAACGCAATAGTAGGTGCCACGATCTTCCTTTTTAACACTTTTAATTTTTAAAATATTACCGACGTATGTGGCGCTATCTGGAAGGAGAGAAATGAGAAAAGGCAATTAAGAATTTGATAAATTTATAAGAGTTGAAATATCGTGTATACGATGATTGATTGAATCAATGAATGAATGAACAGACCGCATATGAATGAAAGGAGAAGAATGAAGAGATCCACCGGAAGATAAATAAACAAATAAATGAATAAATAAAATAATCAATAAGTGAATTGGCTCAACAGTCAATGAATGATTGGAACGTAGCAATGAATAAATTTGTTGGAACGTAATAATAATAAGTCATGGAACGAATCAACGAATCAACGAATGAATAAACAAATGAAAACAGTATCGAACCAAGATTGAATCCAAGAGTGAATTAATGATCGAATGAATAGGGGAACCAGTAAGTAAGTAGGTAACAAATGGCTCACATAATAAACAAACAATCAATGCACGGTGAAACGAAGGAACGAATGGAATAAATCGTTGAATACATGGACGAATGAATGAATGAGGGAAATGAATCATTGAGGGAACATATCGAAACGAAAACTCTAATGCACATGCTATTAAACGAACGGAACTTTGAATAAAGAAATCACGGAATGAACCTCAAGGATCATTAGGAAAATGGAAGAAATCAAGGAATGAATAAATCAATAGGTGGCTAAAAAGTCGATGAGTACAAAGATCAATGAACGAACTAATAAAGGAATAAGCTGAATCAATTATCGATTAAAAAACTAGCCAATGAATAAAGTAATGAATGTAAGTATAAACGAATGCACGTGATGCATCAATCAACGAATTAAGGAATCAGTGAACCAACCGCTCATCGAATGAACGAAGAACATATCTAACGAGCTGTGATTGTAGAAATAAACGAATGAAAAAAGATAAAACAACGAATCAGTAAACGAACGAATCATGCTAATAAATGAGCAAATTAATGAATGACTCACACTTAAATGTGCTAGAGAATAAATCATAGTAAGTGGCGACAATTTTCATTAACTCGTTCTAGTGAATTCACAACAATAAAACGCATGGAAAAACAAGTGAAACATGGATAAGATTTTTTATTACTTGCATCGTTGATTGCTCGATTGGTTGGTGTCTAACTGTTTAGGGTATATGCTCGGGTACGATGATCTCTAAAAGCGGATGTTTTGATTGCAGGCTTAGGAAAAAAGAAACAGGAGCAAAACAACTAAAAACAGAGGCAATAACAATTGTATCACCAGCAGTAGCAACAACAACCGCAAATGTTGTTACTGTTCAGTAACAAGCACCGCGTTAATGACCTTTTCTGAATTGGCGCGTCGACATTAACCCTCTTCAAAAACTACTCGAACATACTCGTAAACTAATGAGTACGTCGCACATCTGTACACATTTAAACTTATGCTATGGCATGTTTTTACATTAGTCTTCTCCACCCCTAAGGGACCCTTCTATTGCTTCTCTTACTCTATGCAGTAGCATTCCCAGGCAGGTTTTGTGTATGGGCGTGTGCGTGTGTGTGAGTGTGTTCGTAAAAATCACGTATTAATTTAAATTTTCATATTAAAAATCTCTCTTAATGACTAAGTTCGGGCTCATCACCCTGCGTCGTTTGGTTGCACGTCGCTGCTTTTGGGTAATTTTGCAAAGTTATTGATGCATAAAGTGTGCGTCAAGTGGTAAAGTAGTCAGGCACGCAGGCCGTTACATAGACTGGCCTAACGTTTCTGCACAATTTCTAAAAACAAAAACAATTCTAAAGTCAATGCATTTTTGTCTTTTGTGCAAATTCGTTCGTACTGAATTTAAGTAGCTCACCCGGTAATGTCACCACCGAAGTCATTCTCATTACCATCACTGCTACCACCACCACCATCATCATCATCATGGTTGCAGCATTTAACTAAGCGAACAACATTAATCGTTATACAAACCCTCGTCGTAACGGATGGTGCCGGTGATGCTGATGTCAAACACTTTAGCATGTAGTGAACCAACGCTCGAGGCAAAAACAATGCATTATTTCCAAATCATGAATGAAAAGTTAGCATTTTTTTTTGCTTAACAATTTCTGCTTCTTTCTTTTCTTGTTGGATCTGATTCCTTCGCTTCTTCCCCCTTCCCTAACTTATACTCATTTCAATTTTAAAAGTGCTTTTGGAGAATTTATTCACCGCTGGGAAATGATGGTCGGTGGGTCGGTGGGTCGGTTGTTCGGTTGTTCGTTTGGGTATATTCTCAATCTTGTTTTTTTTCGATTGAGCCATGGGGTCGCTCGGTCGTTCGGTCGATCTGTGAGCTATTGCAATGTAATGATATGCAAACGCCATGTGTGTGTGTTATCGTTATTAACGCGTTGGACTAGCCCGCGGTGTATGGGATGAAATGAATGGTTTATTTATTTACAGATGAGGGCGTTCACTCGGAATCTCATTTCTTTATCGACAACAAACACGTGTTTATCGTCATCGTGATCATCATTGCCACCCTCATCATTATCATCATCATGTCATCATTATCTTCGTATTAATGAAAAGCTTTTCTTTTTTATCGTTCCATAAAAATGATCTGCGATTAAGCGTTTGTTTGTTTATAAAATCTCGACCCATTGAATTAATTCCGGAAAAAAACATTTTCAAATAGATGACTTCGTAATCATTCGAAAAGAGAAGAAGAAATTAAATTATCATTTGATTTGCTACACAGAAATGTTTCCAATTGCTTTCGATTGATTGATGGAAAGATATTTAAAAAATAGAAGCATTTGAAAACTTTTCATCCTGACCAAAAACGAATTTTGAAAACGGCCTTCGGCGTTGAAAGCAAAAAGGGTTCAACGAAATTATATCCTATTTTTGGTAATTTCTTGTATTCAGGAAAATGAAAATCGCACCGCAATTTAATAACTTTCTTGGTGATACGGAACAACGATAAACTTCCTTGCGTGAGGATAAGGTTCAACAATTAAAAACCCCATGGAATATTGTCACGCATTCAGCTCAATTAAAATTAATTTGAAATTTTACTTAAAGTTATGGATAAATTAATGAAGAACTAAAGAAATGATTGAACGAAAAAATTTACGAATTAACGAGTCAATGAGAAGAAGAAAGAGAAATGAACAAATCAATGAAAGTGTTGAATGAATTAATGAATCAATGAATCAACGAATAAAAACAATAAATGAATGGAGAATGAAAGGAACAAAGGAACGAACGAAAGGACTCCTGAAGTAAGTAAATGGATCAGAATGAATCAGTATGAATCATGAAGCAGACGGAATTAATGAAAGAATACATAAATTTAGAAATTAAAAGAACAAATTAACGAATGAACTGAATGAATCAGCAATGAAATGAATGAATCTATAACTTAAATAATTTATTAATGAGTTTAATGGATTAAGAAATAAACAAATGCACCAATGAGTGAAGGAATAAAGGATTGGACGGTATTAGTCTATCAATGAATAACATAAATCAGTTAATTTCAACCACCAAGAATGAACAATTATCGATATATGGATGAACTATAATTGCACCAATCCATGAAGTAAACAGAAAATTAATCCATGAAGCGGAGACTAAAAAACCCGTCTTGGTAAATAAACAAATTAATGAATGAAAAGCTTCACCGAACAATATGAGTATATTTCGGATAACTCAAGGGAAATTTAATGTTAGCGAAAAATAACTGTATTTATGTCTAATAGTCTAACTGTCTGTCATAATGATGAATTTCATAATGAAATAATTAAAGAAATCTGGGTGAGTAGAAAAAGAAAGTTAGACCAAGTTAGAAGATGATCTGCTTGGAGCGTGTGTACCCTACACATCCGTAATAGTCTATCCATAACTATAGATGGCTGATACCTAATGGCATTTTGAGCTTAACTTATAATAATTTAAATAAAATAAAATAAAATAAAAAGTAACCTTCCAATCATTCCATAAAGCCACTCCACAGATTTTCTCTTATTTACCGCAATTAATAAACTACCTTGCAAAGCTGAGGCCAAAATCGATATAGTCTTCCTTTCCGTTGTAGTGTCTCACAAGTGTTTCTTTGAAAACTTTAGACTTATGCACTCGTATAATTTTAATTGTAATGAGAGAAAGTTACAACAAGATGAAAACCAAAAAGACCAAGAGGAAAAAGAACAGCAAGAGCAAAGAAAATTATATACGTAAGTATTTAATGCTGGTAGAGTTAAAACCGGTACAACGAAGTAAATAAAAATTATTTTTAAAGCGTAATGAAGAAGAAGAAGAGGGGAATGAGATGTAAGAAGAAACAGTTATTTAATTACGACAATTACAGCGATGATGATTGATGATAATGATCGAGTATGTGTACGTGTGATTATGAAGATCTTAATGATGATTACCCGATGATAATAATCGCACTTGTATCAACAAATGATTAATTTACGAATAGATTAAAAACAAATTTCTAGAACGAATTAGAATTCTGGATTAAATCATTCGAAAGAAACGAAATATGTCTGAATGGAAACATGAATTGAAAGTTTCTCTGTAAGAAGAAATAGAGGAAGAAAATGGGAAACCGTAAAATAAAAATATATTCGCATAATTTCTTAATTTCGAAGGCATAACTAATTCCTTTTGGAAGGAAATAACATTAATTCAAATTGAAAAAATAGTTATTGTTCTATCTTTTTGTTTTGAATAAAAGTCTTTACGTGCTAGCAAGCAATTAAAACAAATATATACTAGAGACCATTAAAGACAATTATTCTCATGGTTTGCAGAGTTAGGCCTGAAACATGTCTATACGTTGTAAAAATTCATAACACGCAATCCGAAAGAAAGTACCCGAAAAATGTAATGGGATGGTCACACCTCTGCTTCCCCTCTCCATTACTTCGCGAAGGTATTCAGACCATCATTAAAAATATACGCGGGAAAAATAAATGAGAATTTTTATAAACCTCAAAGATTTAGGTGTGGTACTGAATGTTCTTTGAACGTAAAAAAAGAATTAAGGATTTGCTGTTTTTCGGTCTCGTGTTAAAAAGGTTCTTTTAAAAAAATAAAAAAAAAACTCAAGATGGGGTTCTAAATCATATCACGAGTTTAAGAATCTAGGAGTAATTATCGTTCTTTATTGCCAAGCCTTCATTACTGAAGACCTGTAGGATTATGTTGTTTATGAGATCGTGTGAAGACGAATTAGAAAATCAGGAAGGGAGCATGCTTTTCGAAAATAAGAAATCCATCAAAGTTTTTCAAAGCCTTTTACAGAATTGATTTTTTGAAATTTGTTGTAATTTTTGTTGTTGTCAATAATGAATCGTCAGCCTTTAGACCAAACAGTGTTCGGATCTATTAATTTTCGGAGTCTCTCAAGTGTTATTACGGGGTCTCACAGTACATATCGTGTGTAATTTGTTAGGGATTTTTGCTATTTTTTTCGAAAATCTTGCCCAACACCAAAATGGATGGAGAGACGAAGGCAATCTTCCGTCTACATAATCCTTTTTCTTACCTTGGTATAGCCTATCGATCATGAGCTTCTATCGAGTATTACGCAATATATGCGCTATATCATTTGTAAATATAAATATTTTTCAAAACATCATTATTCGCTTGAAAAAAAAATTATGAAAATGACGTGCTTCTATTGCTAATGAGCAACATTTCAAAGAAATTTCCATAGCACTCGTTGTTAACACATTATTAAAAGTAAATAAAAAATAAAATAAAATAAAATGAAATAATAATAATAAAATAATAAGCAAAGCAATACGAAAAGCAGCTGCATTTTTAAGGTTTTTTTACGAGCACCTCGACTCGGCACAAACGCGAATGATGTTGGCGTGAGGAATTGGCGTAGCGTAATGCAAGGTATTGCTGACTAAGGAATGACATAGTGCATGCATATTAATGAGAATAATAATAATAAAAACGACAATAAAAAAATTACTAAAATTAAGAAAAGATATTTTACAAATTTGTTGGTTTTTTAATACTATAAATAATTTTTTAATACTACATATATATATTTTAAGAAACTGGTGTGTGTGCATGCGTGAATGTGTGCAAGGCATGTGTTTGCTTTCAAAATTATGTATAATAATTCTTAATTAGCATTAATTAAATATTCGGCTCATCGATCGTTTTCGTTATTATTGTTGTTATTGTTGTTTCTAATATCATTGAAAACTGAGAAAGATGGGCTCTTGATTTTTTTTATTATAAGAGACAATTAAGGAAGATGAATTATTGAATTGTGAAATTATATATACATATATATTTCATACGAGTCACACATACAAACAAATCTTCGCGGTTCTGGATGACTTGATAATATTGATGCATACATATATTAAGCACTATACGATGAAAACTAGATTAATTAAAATTGAATAAAATATACAAAAAATGAATTACAAATTTGTCAAAAACTGCGACGACTTTATATATAACTATTACAGATTACATAATTTATACAATACTCGATAAAATACGTTACGATACTTTTCCTTATGAGCTACGATATAATGCGATTAATAAAGCGAGGGTCGTTTAGGTTAAATCTATTAAAAAAAAGAGGGAGAATAAAAGAAACCTACAAATTATTAGAAGGGGTGAATGAAGGGAGAAAAATAAATTTTCAGCATATCAAAAAAATTAAAGACAAAGGGAAAGAAGACCCAAATAAGTGAATGAATGACCATCATAATAAATGTGTTCGGTTCTTTTTTCTTTCAACTAAAATTCTCTTCTCTTTTTCCGTCAAAACCGTTGTTTATTATATCGTTTTTTTAACTTCTATATTCGATATTGACCGATCTCAAATAACGATAAAAAATGAATATTAAGATGTTTATTAATTTCCTATCTTCCCTCCCCTCGCCCCTTTCACAACGTTCAACAACAGTCTTATTTTTTGGTATTGAATAAAAATAGAAATGAAAAAATCGAGTTCAAGGTGAAGCCAGTCGGTTTCATGGGACCGGTTTCATTCTCAAACCTTTGGCTTATATTCATTAGTTTAACTCTTCTTATTTTTCGTTGTCTCTGTCAAATTCGTTTGCATTTGGCAAATTTTCCAAGCATTCTTATGCTTGATTCTTTTCATTTTCACTTAGTTTTGTTGATTGGAATTTTTTTTATTAATTATTTTTGAAATTTGTGTCATAATTTCTCGAAGCAAGAGCCAAGGGTGAAAATGGAGAATCCAGATAATTGCCCTAAAATTATATGAATGACAATTCCGTGTCAATTTAATTATTAAATGTTTTTAAGGTTTTGTATAAAAATTGTTTACTAAAAGAATTCCAAGAAAAAAGGAAAATATGTCGCTTTCAAAATGAAGTTTGATACAAAGAAACTTTTAATTTTTTGAACAATTGTTTTGTTTTTTAACAATTGTTGGGGGAAAATAACCCAAATCGGTTCATGATGTTTACAGACTGCCTTTTAAATTCAATGAAATGCTTTTTTTAATAAAAAATTACGATTTTAAAAGAATTATTCTTTAGAAATGAAATTGTTTGAATAAAGTTGTCAGGCTTAAAACATTCATTAAGTAATTATAAATTAAAATTTTTAATAATATTTTATATACAGTCTACCCAAGGTAAGGCACAATAAACGTTCAGAATTAATAATTCAAGTTATGACAAGGACATATGTTTACCGGAGGGGGAAGGGTAGTAAGTAGTAAGATAACAAACACCTACGAGACCAAATTCAGGTGCGGCAGAAAGTTAGAAAATCGGCGTTTCACATACTTGTAAACAGTAGTAAAACATTAGATATTTTTAAGCCATTTTCCAATATTTACAACGTGCTCTTTCGAGACGAACATCGTTAGTCTTTGTATAAATTTTAACTGAAAGGTTAAGACCAAGCTTAGAATAACAATAAAGGATTAAACTTTCATTACAGATGTGGCAACGCGCTCGTCTCACAAGCGCGCCCAAAAGATGTGGGTTGGTCATATCTGGCTTAGACCCTGAAGCACTATCGGAAGGACAGAACGAGGAGAATTAGTGGGAAGAATACACTGTCTAGAGGACTGAAAGAGAGATTAGGTTATATTACATTTTCAATCTATTGCACTTATAAAGACTCATCAACACCAAAAGGAACCCATTTACCACAACGTTTTACTTCACGATTAAACAAGGTTTTCTTCTTATAAAGACAAAAAAAGGTATGTCATAATATTTATATATAATTAAAACCTTCCGAACGAGAAACAACATAAAAAGATAACGAATAAAAGAGGGTTAATCGCT
Source organism: Physocephala rufipes (assembly GCA_963966595.1). Classification (NCBI taxonomy): domain Eukaryota; kingdom Metazoa; phylum Arthropoda; class Insecta; order Diptera; family Conopidae; genus Physocephala; species Physocephala rufipes. Next base: position 4,170,059 of record OZ016505.1, read on the forward strand.
AAACGTTATTGCAAAATTATTGTAGAAAAACTGAACAAGAAGCAGAATTGTTAAGAAAGAAAACTTGTTTATTTGAAACATGTTCTTGTTTGATAACGAGAAGGACGGCGACGGTGACGGCGAGGACAGCGTTAACAGCGATGAAATGAATTATATACGTACAAAGTCCAAAAGACTGTATCAGAACTCTAAACTCTCTACAGGATTCCCTCTTGCGTATTATCGTTTTCACTATTCTTATAGGGAGAGGTGGTTTCCTTTGTGTTCATTCGCTTTGAACACTTACTTCAGCCTCAGGTTGATTGAGGGAGGGTTTGATAAAGCGAAAGGATGGCATATACCACCAAGTTTTAAGAAAGAAAAAACGTCAGGCATAAAAACAAATCGAGTGTTTCGAACCAAGAACAGGTTAGTCAAAAGCCAGATAGACGCAACGCAAGGACGGACAAACGAATGGATGGACGGGTAAAGAGCTAGATGGATGGATGGATGGATGGGCGATCTCGTAAAGACGTGCTATTGCCCAGACAAAGGAAACCTTAGAGTGTATCAGTCAAACTAAGCAAAAATGTATGAGGAATAGTGAGAGAGAGAGAGACGGACAAAGGAGAAAGGGAACAAACTTAATAGGCTCAGGTAAGACGCGCGCTGTTGCCACATTTACACAGACGGCGGTAACGTCTTGGCGGCATATGCGGATCGGGTACAGTACGGTTAAGCACAACCCAGTGGAATATGAAAAAAAGAACAAGACGATAGAGAACAAGAACATGACGAGTAAGAAGAGAAATAAGAGGAAACAGAATAATAAAGATCGTTATGGAAGCGCTCTTTGAATACAATTTTTTTTAAAAATAATTTAACGTTTTTTGTTCAGGGTATGAATTTATAAGGAAAAGCTATTAAGAACCGTTGCTTTTACTCGTTAAGTTACAGATTATCGAACTATTGAATGAGATCTTAAAAGCTCCTTAAAGCCTGTAAAATGATTTCAAACGAGTACTAAAACATTTCTATGTAAAAATCATAAGCTTTCGTTATAAAAATTATCAAAACGAGTTGGAGTACTTCGTTCTCCAGAAAATACTAAACAAAATAGCAAGAATTAAAGGGATTGAAATCGATGCAATATCGAATTTATGCTTATGTTTTGGATCCTTATTTCTTCGTTTATCATCACCGGAAAACTGGATAAGCCCCTTAGAATGTCTTCAGACATTTCCAGGCAGAATTAAAAGCAAGAAGGTGGCGAATTCAAAAAGGTGTTATTCAGACTTCCACGGGAATGAGTTACAATTGAGGCCTTCAGTGTAGTCTTGTTCGGGCCTTTACCGAAAAAAAGGGCAAATGCCATGGGAAATGTGCTTAAAACTTGATTGGAATGTTTTGGATGAATATCAAATAAATCGAAAAAATACACTTATATCTTAATTAATTAGAATAAAATACACTTATATTTTTATTAATTAGAAAACTTATTCCATCTTTTTAAAATTTGTAAATATTAAACTTTATTTTCACCAAGTTTTTGAAAAGAAACCAACCAATGGCCCATACAATAAAACATAAAAGATACAGCCCTCACAGCTCATGTCATTTCTTATAAGAATTTATATATCTTCCTCATACACTATATACTACACACACATACATAAATACCTGTACTTCGCCAAGATCTTCATCTACCGATGCTGCAAAACGCAGAACATTGTTGGTGGCAAACCGAACGTTTGAAGTGTTGCCTTCGTCCGGAAACACTTGATGGAATCCTTTTGAAATTTTATCAAAAACATCAAAAAATATTTCGTCTTCCTGTCATATTTCGCCGATTCTTAACAAATAAGCTACGAATGCGAGAGAAACAAATACCATTCTCTGGTTTTCATTCTCCATCTCCCCCACCCCACCAACATCTCAGTCACTTGCTAGCAGTGCACGATATCTTGTACATATGCATATATTTTAATAAGTTTGTATATATTGTTATATATACTCGCTCATTATACAAATAACTTTTCAACCTCGGGCACAGAAAAAGACCCAAAAAGGATTTCCCATTTCGGACGTTACGGGTTTATTTGTTTTTTTACGTGTTTGTCTTTACGATTTCTCGCTAATTTACACTAAATAACAGAAAGAAAAACAATAAATCTTTACTACCCCCAAAAAACACTTTGCCGGAATTTATTTGCCTTTAAGGTTTCCGACTTTATCATTTCCTTTCTTTTCTCGAAATCTTAATGCATTTTCATTCGTTGATTTATTTATTGAACTTTGTTAGTCTAACACAAATAAAAAAAAGGAGAGGGCTGAAAGGGAGAGTGTCCTTTTGTCAATATTTGTTTAGGATACTTTACTTGCATTTTTTATAAACGATTAAGATTTTAAATATGTGTAATTGCTTTTAGAAAAAATAATCTTTTGTGTCGCTTATACCGATATTCACGCCATTACCATGGATAATGCCTGGCCGTATATCATACATGGAGGGTGGGTTGTGAAGAAGACTGAGAGAAGGCTACGATTAAAAACGTAGTCTGAAAGATCAAAACCTGTTTAGATCAGATTAGTAGTGTTTAAATCAACAGAAAATTCGTGAATGTTGGAGATTAAAAACGTAACGTAACGTTGTTTCAATTCACAGAAAATAATTATTAAAAAAATTAATTACGAAAAGTGAGAAGTTTTTTAGGAAGTTCTGCATTTTGTCTTACCATTTTTGTGATTGCTTAGGGACTTTTTAGATAGAACGATATCGAGGAGTAAGTTGTTTAGGAACAATAAGTTTTGTTTAATGTTTGGGGCAGTGTGTTCCGAAGTGAAACGTTTTCTTCTGGCAAAACACGCATGCTTCATATTCTTTCATTGTATTAAATTAATTGAAAATAATTTATTGCGAAAATATCATCTTATTGACGATTTCATTTCTATAATTTAATTCTATAAAAGGAATCATGATTTTAAAAAAATACTTAAGGAAAAAATTTGTGTTTATCACTTTAGGTGCAAAATAAATATTTTTTATTAAACTTATATTATATTTATAGAAGGGCGAGAATTAAAAACCGGCTTTGTAAAGCGTTTAACTTTAAATTTTCTTTCAATTATATCACAAAAGTAAGATAGAAATTAAAAATGCTTCAGCCTCAAAAGTAATCACACAAAAAAGATCTTAAACAAATTGAATTTAAGTGTAAAATATGACGAATATGGAGATAGATAAAAGAGAGAGACAGAGAGAGATAGATAAAGAGAGAGTGACAACGAGAGACTGGATGCACAGATGGAGAGAGTGGACATGAATTAATCATTAAATTGAATTTTGTAAAATAATTTCTTGATAAAAATTCAACAAACAGGAGACCAATTAAAGAGGTTCTACCACAAGAAAGAAGAAAGCGTAGCCCTTACCACCTCCCGCTTCGCCCGGCGCAGCCAGCAATCTTCACCTCAAAGAGACCTCTTAATGTCTTAAAACGCCTTTTGTATGTGACCATAAATTTATGAATGCACACACACGCACACACTGATGCATATAAAAATATGCTTATACATATATGTACGATGATATGCTCTCTCAGTTCCGATACCCGTCATTTCATTCACGTTTCGTAATGGACGTGGGAGTACTTGGGAGTTCTCTTGGAGTGGGCGAGCGCGTTCCCTATGTCTCAAGAGCTTGTTATATACTCACAAACGGCACGATTCTTCAAACGATGAAAACATGTGATGAGAAATGCAATGAAAAAGTGCATAAGTGTGCAATTTATAATATGGAAAATAACAACACGAGCGCATGCATAAATACATACATATGCACACACATACATACACGTGCAAACAAGCATTCAAACAAATTTCAATATATATTTGTCAAAATCAGAAAAAACGAAAACGTTGCATAAGATACGGCGCAGGCTGACGAATTTATCACGTCTTTAGAATGCATAAATCGATAAACATTTCAAAAAACAAAAAAAAATGTGAAAATGCAAATCTGAGGCTGATAAGGCAAAAATAAATGAATGAGTGAATGCATGAATGACTGAATGAGTATGAATGGCATACGATAACCTGAACGGATTCAGGTATTAGAGGGTTTGTGAGTTGAACGTTTTTTAAAGGGAGCAAAGGTTAAGGCTATGTGGGTTGCTTCAAGAGTTACGAGAACATACTTAAAGAGTTTTTCTTTAATTACTTCCACAATTATTTCCTTATAATAATTTACTTATCATTCTATTCCAACTTGAGAAATATTTTTTAAATTCTTTAAAGAAATTTCGATTTTTTGGGCTTGAAAAAGATTTCGCACACTATCAGAGTATATCACAAATTTTCTCTGTTAATTTTTAATTTAGTTTTCCCTGTAAATGTTATTTTCTACTACTCTTTTCATAAGTCTCTAATGCCAGTACTAAAGCACTAATCTCTGTTATCTGCAACATCAATATCATCATCACCTTATGAGCACTATCGTTATCATCGTGGCCACCATCATTATCCTTAGCATTAATATTACAACGAACCTGGCCAAAGTGTATACGTAAAAAAATCAACATTAATATGTCTTGCAACTACATGCAAAATTAAACAATGACAACTGCAAAGAACAATGATGACAGCAAAATCAAAAAACAAAACAAATAGTATTTTATAAAAAATACCGTCGTTTCCTGGCAATTTTCTGGTGCAATTCACCGACAATCTCAATCATCGTATAAATAATTCGGAATGAATGCGTGTGTGCATATACGCGTACATGTGTGCGCGTGTATGCATGCCTGGATTTGTGTGTTTTCATGCTGAAAAAATTGTCAACGTGCATTTGCCGTTTTTAAAAGTATTTTTTCAAAAACAAACATTCATACTTTGTGTTTATTGCCATAAAGAAATCCTTTGCGACTTTTTATAACAAACCATACAAATAACGAATAACGAGTAATGGGTAACGAATGATGAGTGTATGCAAAGCAAAAGAAAGGAGTGTGCAAAAGGCACGACCAAAAGCATCGGGGAAGACGAAGCAGAGAGAAAAACTGAAGAAAATATGAAAGCATAGAAAGTATTCAACAAAGAACACAAACATGGCCGCAAGGTAACTACGTACCGACCGACTACGTACTACGATCGACAAACCAGTAAATAAAGGAAAAAATTATGCAGTGAAGCAACGCTTGGGAATTTCATTCTGATTACGCGTAACGAGAAGCGAGCATTCCTCGAAATTAAATCAATTCGAGTTTCATTTCTTTCATTTTTTGCTTTTTTTAATATTCCGCTCTATTTTACCTTTTACTTTGCTCACTAATAAATCAAAAATGACTGAAACTAAAATGCTCGGAAATTTGAAACTGGATTTTAATGAGATTTCTTGCCGTTGTGGCGGAATTTCCTCTACAATATAATAAAAGAATGTCTATCTATCTGTTTGTGTGTTTGCCTGTCTATCACATTTCCGTTTCTTTTCCTTCTCAATTTTAAGCACTGGCTTAAATTTAATAAAAATATTTTCAAAATTTCACTCCTATATTATTTTGTACAAATTCATAAAAGCTTATCGACATCATTATATCGTCATAATCGCTCTTATCATTATTAAAGAAACGCAAGCTTAAGACCTAAAGCTTATTTGCGTTTCTTTAATAATGATAAGAGCGATTATGACGTTGACGATGTTGATAACCTTTTATGAATTTGTACAAAATTATATAGGTGTGAAGGAGATTTGAGAAACCCTTTCAGATAGCTTCTAAGTAATCCTTTGAATAGGCCGTGGAAACAGAACCGTGGAAAAATACGAAACCATATGTATTTAATAGATAATGTCGGTTAAGGTACCAATCATGTCAGCCATTTGAATAAAGATACTAGACCGTAATAAAGCAAAAACCATGGAAAAGACACCAGCCGATGGCTCACCCCTTAAAATAAAGCTTATTATCTGCACGTAAAATTAAAAGAGGCGTCATGTGTACACCTTACAACCCAGCCCACCTTTTCAATCGCGACATGTTGCCGTAAAAGCGACTGTTTATTCCGGCACAACATTTGCATTTTGTCCCACACGCACCCACCACAATCCACCCTCCACCCCAAATGGAAGGTTAAACACATGCAGATAACGTTGTCTATCATCGTTGTTTATATACTATTTATATATATAGTATATTTCCTGCTTCTTTCAATAGAAGCCACTTTCCGGCACTTCAAAACAATTTTTGTTATTTTTCCCAGGATTTCGCCAGGGCCGCCTCCACCCCGGTGACGGCGATAGCTTGATATACGCTTGGAATTATTTTCTTCTAATACGTAATGGCGGCGGCAAACTAACAGAAGCAGTGAACCAACCCTTCCTAAGCCTTAACATAGGCGACATGCTGCTCATGCAGAAAATGGGCGGAACTTCTCAATGGAAAAGTAAAAGCTAAAAAAGGAATGGGGGAAGAAAGGAACAAGGCCCAAAACCGCTAGTAACCAATGTAAACAAATGGTAAACAAAAAATAATTCGAAGTTAGTTGCAACGAATTCACCCCTAACCAACTTTTATGCTATTAAATATGAAAGCAATAATAGTAAGGATAACAAAAGTGAACGCAGTGAAAAAACCAGAAAACCACGGCGCGGCAGTAATAATTTACAAATTTAAAGAACGAACGCGTAAATTAAAGACAAGCATTTCAACAAAAAAAATAACCGAAATGCAAACACCCGAACAGAGAAGCCCCCGAGTGCATGGCTGGCAGGATGTGAAAAGAACTCTGCGACCAAAAAAAAAACAACAACAAAAGGAGAGTGCATGCATAAAGGGCTAGGGTTTATTCCCGTTGAAAGTATTGATCTCAGCAGGGTTTGTTTGCCCGAAATATGAACAAAAGACATAAATAATGGGCACACCTTGATAGCCGGATTATTCAGCAAGAATATAAATCAGTAAACCATATGGAAAATAATTATAATTTGTTATTGCATGCGCCTACCTCGTAGGTTATCATTTCATATATACCGTTGCATCGCATTAAGGCGTTACGATATTCTTCGAAATTAATTCAATTTTTTATGTCTGCTTTTTTTGCTTTATAAATATTAATATAGTGACTCCTACCACACAGTGAGGATCGAGAGTAATTCCTACACGGTTTTAAACACAAACCAAAATGGTTTGGGAATTGGGAAAATTTCATAAACCATTCAAATCAGGGGGAGAGAAGGGTAACCGAATATACTGCAGTTATCCGTTTTTTATGACCATGGACTCAAGCCTCCATGGCCTTACATGTGTAGATGAGTTGACAGCCGAATGCACTTCAGCTAGCCTACATTGAGCCTAATTAGATACCTTCAACTTAAGCCCTCTGCGAGATAACTAAATTAATTGTGTTAACAGTTAGCAACCTCTTATCATGAACCTCTTATGTTCTCTGCATCTCTACAACTTCCACATAGGTGTCGATAAACCACATATATTTTCCTCTCGATTTAATAGCATCCACATTGGACTAATATATAACAAGTGTTTCTTTACACTCGGTGTGGTTCAGGGCACCTCAGAAGAGGTTAGGCCATTTCTTTAATTAACATTTCCTCTAGCTAAATTTAATCTAGCACCTGAATTATGTTCATGAAGGATGTTCGTTTTAAATCTTTCATAATTCTTCAAGGATTTTAAAAAATTATTATCTTCACACAAAAAAAGGGACAGAACAGGTAGACCTAAGAGTCTCCTAAAGGAGTAGCCCAGAAAAGCATTTACCTGTTTCTTCCACCTGTCTTAGACGTTTGTCAAGCTATATATTATAATCTCTTTTATAAATCGAGATCGTACAACGAAAAGAGCATCGAAGCAAAATTTTAAATCTTCGCTTTATGAAAATTTTAAAGAAGAAACTATAAAACTTTTATAAGTCCATTGTTCTTCTTATTCTTCTTCCTCCTTTTCTTATTTACTTACTTTCTTCCTTACCTTTCTTAATTTTCTTTTACTAATTTAAAGAATTCTTTGAATCGAATAAATCTAAAACAACAAAAACACAATGAGCCAAGGCAAGCACTATTGCACAGTGGGCACACATTTAGTCCAGGCCAGCAGACGGTTTGGCCTTGTTATACCTGTTAACTTGAGTCGTCAGAAAAAAAAAATTAGTGAAACAAATATTGAACACCTGCCACCAGGTATAAACAAAAAAAAGGAGGCGATTTGTATGAAATGAAATATTTTCGAATAAAGGAATTAGTTTTTAAAAATCTTGTAGATTTATAAAATAATTACAAATTTTTGAAAATTAAGAAATTATTAGAAGTTTAAATTGTGAAAAAATGCATAAGAGAAATAATAAGAAAATTATTAAAAGGTTATTGAAAAAATAATGAAAAATTTAGTAAAAAAATTAAAAAAATATCAAACATTTTTGTTTTTTTGAGAATTTATAAAAAGATTTGGTTTCGGTTTAAAGAATTTTGTAGATTTATAAAAAACTTTAAACGAAAGGGAATTATAAATAATAAAAAATATTATATGAAATTAAATTATAGCAAACAAACTTATAGAGGAAAGTATAAAAAAATTATAAAAAATTAGGAAAAAGAATTCTCCAGAATTAGAAAAGGTAATTAGTAACAAGAATTTGTAAAAAATTATCACATCACAATTTTTCCAACGAACTCGTAAAAATATTTATTAAATAAAAAACGTATTTATGTCGTTCCCGAAGCGCGACATGGTGGTTATGATACAGATGTATATTTAACATCTTTTTATATGATTCATGCTTTATTAGCATTCGAGGCCTGACTATCGTGTAATGCCTGAATCAAGTTCGATTTTAATGAATTTAATAATTAACTTAATTTAGCGTGATTTACTAATAACGAAACTCTGAATCAGCAATTGCGTTGTAAAAAATTTCTGCCACAATTTTGTTCTAAATTCAATTCCTGATTTGCAAAGATTCTTCCGCTATCCCGATGAATATTATTAAAAGCAAAATTAAATGAGAAATAACGAGCGGAAAATATCATACAGCGGAGGTGATGATGATATAAAGAATGGCTGTTACCTAACTCTTTTTAGTCTTATTTTCTTGCTAAATTTCACAAGTCCAGATATATAAATGTATTCGTAAAGTATGTATATATTAAGCCTCTTTAACTGCCCCTGCCCCACCCCTCGCCCTTCAACGATCTCGTGAATCTCTTCGATATATTTGAGCAAAAATAATTTTTTTATATAATTGTACCTGTTGGCAAAATGGCGTTATTTTCACGACGCCAGGTAATTGTTGGTGTTGGAAAGCCACCGGCATAACACTCCATCTGTACCTCACTTCCTTCGCTAGCAACTAACGATTGCGTTGAATTGTCGGAGATCACTGGCGGCCGACGCACCGATAATTTGACATTTGCTGTTACTTTGTGCACAACCGAAATGAACACCTGACAGGTGTAGATGCCAGCATCGGTTTCCTGTATATCCTTTATCTGTAATTTATACGTTGATGAATTTGGATCGTGACGCAACGAGAAACGCGAATCTTTGATCACTAATGTCGAGCTGGTCGAAAGGAAAACAGGATCTGTATCGCTTTTAATCCATAGAACTGAATATTCTTTGGCATATTGTACCGAGCAATCAAATTCCACCGTGCCTCCAATGTCCTTGATCTGTTCTTGTGTGATGTACGATATGGTAGGAGTACGTTGCGCGTGCGTTAACGCTGGCAGCGATGAGAACGCGTATAGGCTAAACAACAACAACAAATTGAAAGATGACAATACTGACTTTATCGAGGAAATTGATCCAGACGTTGCCGTTGTTGTTGTTGTTTTTGAAGAGAATGAAAATTTCTCGGTGGCAGATTGCATTTTATTTATTTTTAAGTTTAAATATAAATCACAGAATAATATTTTATTTTATATTTTATTTAATTTTATACAATTTCGTTTCGGTTTTTTTTTCGCTGAAGAAATTGCGTAAATTAGCTTAGTATTGTTTTTTATTGCGTTAATTTAAAGAAAACAATTTCGTTATAAAATTCTCTTGCACCACGCCCTTTGATAATGTTTCTAATATCAATATATAAAAGTATTTGATTTCTCTGTATATCATTCGTGTTCAAAACGAATTCTGGCCAATTTAAAAGTCACACTATATTTTGCTCTCTCTTTTACCCACTTGTTGGATGCTGATCCATTCTGAAATGAGGCTTAAAACAAACAGCTCACGTTTTTTGTTCAGTCCGCATACATTCAACTATGCCCGCTCTTACCCTTTCTGAACGGATCACGAATAACTTGCGCTCGATACTTTACACGCGAAAGGCCGGATTACGAATGAGCCGTGGTTAAAACAGTTTTACGTTACCTTTTTCTGCTTCTTTCGTCTTTTTAAATTCAACAAATCCAAAATGGCTTCCCTGATTGTGTTTGTTGGAATGAGGTGAATGAATGCGAGGCAGTTGGATTTATATATTCTATAACTAGAATTTCCGTGGTGGATTTTTCAAAAATGGTTTGCGTCTGAATTGTATTTAGTATAGCAAATACTCGTGAGGGCATTAGTCAATGTTGAAGATTTTATGAAAGATGTATTCGATTGTTTACATTTTATAACAAGATTTGTATTATATTGGAATGTTTATTTTATTTCTGCATAAGGGCAAATTCACAGTATTTTTGTATTCATATTTCACAGGTAAATTATTTTAAAGAATAAATTCTATTAAGTTGAAATATGAAGGTCTCCTCTTTATTGCTTCTTTTAGTCTCTCAAGAGCACTAAAATTTATAAATAACATTTTTCAACATTTGCATTTCACATAATGGCGTATATGTTTTATATATTCTTTCAAATTGAAATTTTCATTACGTTTTTAATGGCATACGTTGGTGAATGGGCCATTAAATTGTCTTAATAACTTATCACGTTTCAATTACTTTCGAACGACATTTAAATATAACCGCCATTTAGTTTCTGAGAAATTACTTCTCTTATAAAGATGGTGTAAGAATTTTTTTGTAAAAAAATAATGGTTTAAAAGTGAAGTAAAAATAATGACGTGTATCAGCATAAATTTGTACATGTGTAAAAATGTACCCAAATGTTTTTGCTTTTGTGTATTAACGGCTTTTGTGTATTAACTCGCAAAACAAAGCTTTCTACTTGCAAAAATAATATGTGAAACAGAATGGCATCAAAACAGCGACATTGGTGAAAACGTCGCTGAGTTTCTTAGTAAAAGTATCAATTTGGGATTGTTTTCATTAACTTAATTTACGTTTCTACGTTAAATATACGACCAAAGTTACCCTCTTCAGAAATATCCCTTTGTTTTAATTCTTATGTGAACACAACATGGACCTTGTTGCTTGTGGTTAATGGTGACTGAAGAATATTGCTTCCATAACTCGTTAGTTTAAAGTAACACTACTTTATACTAACTCGTTACAATAATCATAAGACATTTGTCGCCTCTCTCAATTGGTGTCTCGTTAGAAAACTGAAGGAATAATGGAGGAAACTGATGTTCAGAAACTTAGCGACCAATTAAAAATAGCTAGAAATGAAATAAATAAACTAAGGTAATAGTTTTGACATAAATTTAATATATAATAGTGTGTACCAATATTCTAGACAGCAAGTTAAAAATTTGCAATTTTTTCAACGTAAAAGCATGGAGAGCGTGCAGCGAGTGCTTAACGATTTTCGTTGTGTTGGCTGCCGGCAGATTGAAGAGAATCAAAAAAATCAGAATGGGTTGTGTCAAAAAGTAAGATACAAATATTATAAATATATATATATGTTTATGCAGTTACTGCAATATATATTTTTAGCAGATTAGTCAATCCCAAGTGAGCGGTATGATACTCAACCCTATTGGTGTGATAAGAACAGTGTTTCCTGAAAAACGAGCGGTTCCTCGACAACCTTCAGTTGGTGTCCGACTGCGTGGTATTATAGAATTAAAAGCTGACGTCTTCACCAATCCCGAACATTCATTGGACGGTTTGTCCGAATATTCTCATTTGTGGATAATTTACCATTTCCACAAAAACTCAGCGCATCCAAAAGCCAAAGTTGCACCACCACGTCTGTGCGGTGAAAGGCGAGTTGGAGTGTTTGCTACTCGTTCACCTCATCGTCCTTGTCCAATTGGCTTGTCCCTTGTGGAAATTGATAAAGTCGAATCGAGGACAATTAGTTTCTTTGGAACAGACATGGTGGACGGAACACCCGTGTTGGACATAAAACCTTATATTCCGCATTATGATTCTCCGAATGGTTTAATTGAAAAGAGCGGCCGAAAATCTGCCGGACCTAACGAATCAATAGATTTTTATAATTTACGCCAAGAGCCGGACGGTGAGGAATCTGAATTGGAGTTAATGGGAGCGAGCGCGCAAACAAACGCAAAAGGAGATGCGGTGACATCAATTGTTGATAATACATATTCAATCGATACTGTTCGGATACCGAATTGGGTAGTAGCTAATCACAAGCTGAAGGTACATTTTAATGAACGTGCTGAGTCTCAATTACGTGAGCTACAAGAAATTCCGCGACAGTGTATCATTGACATATTGGAAGCGGATCCACGTTCAGTATATTTGCGTACAAAATACAGTTCTCAAATATTCACATTTCAATTGAGCGAAGTGACCGTAACGTGTAAATTTGATGATAAAGCTGCAACTGTCACCGTGGTACAAATACGTCGAACGGAAAATGTGCAAGACGACGAGCCAGCGGATCATTAGACATTGGAATGGTTAACGTATGTAGATCTCTATTTAGTATTATGTTGAAATAATATTAAACTTATATGTAAATATTCTAAATTTAAGATTCTTAAATAAGTGATAATTTTTTTTCGATTATGGCGAATATTCACATTTAATTTACATTAATCAATAAATTCTATCGAATCACATTATATTAAGGGCCTTATTACGCAAACCGAAACAAATGGAAAGACTGCTAGCCTAGACGCTGGCGGACATAGAAAGACAGTTGCTTGTCAACAAGCTGTCAAAGCATAGATAAATTACAGGAAACACAAAAGGGAAATGAAGAAACGCCTTCGGTTCGGTTTGTGTAATAAGGCCTTAAATGATTAACCAGTAGTTATATAAATTTTACATCAAATTAAAATGCAGTAATTAATGTTGAAGTAATGGAGCATTAAGTAATTTCTATGATTATTGCCACTAATATTTGGTTTCGTGTTATCCGATGCCAATTATTCATTAGTGAGGTTTTTTATGCTCACGAATCCATAGCATATTTCTAAAACAATTGCGGTAAGGAAGTTCAATGTGGATCAATTAGCTCTATCTAATTTTGTATCTCTGTGGGTTGGACTATATACCATAATTCATTCGACAAAATTGTCTTTGACTGTTTTTTTCGTATTGGAAGCTTTGTTGATTTGCTCAATTTTTTAGTAAGAGTTATAATTACATACATAGATTTGAATATTTCCATGGTACGTATGTACTTTAATATTTTTAAGCGCGTGGTATTCGGATGTAATAAGAATACTAGCTGTTGCTAATATTTTGTTTTCGTTTTGAATTTTATTTTTTCTTCACTCTAATTAGGCTACGGTGAAATACCTAGTGTCTTCTAATTTTACTTGATATTGCTAGTCCACTGGTATGGAAAATTGTCTATTATCATATTCAAGTGACTATTACTGGCTATGAAGAAGGCGACACATAATAGTAGGAATTAAAGAATTCTGATCATAAAATAAAGTAAATCAACCTTATAAATCGACTGCACGAGTTACGAGCGTGACTTAGGCCTAGTTCAAAAACAATGTAATCTATTCCTTTATCTTCGACTTAGGATTAGAAAACACTGGTTCAATCTTTTAATTTTGCCTTAATGACCACTGATCAACGAAGTGCTGAACAACTTATTGTATAAACATATCTATTGCCTGGACTGTCGATGTAGCTTCCGCCCAAAAAGACGTGCTTAGTACAGATTGTGCAAGTTCAGAATGCGCTTAGAAAACATAGAAAGTCTTGTTCAGAATTGTAGGCAATAGCTGTTTGATGATGTATGCCGAATTTCTCCCACACTGTTTTCATATTTTTGTTAACTAACTTAGCTCCATTATCTGAACTTAAGACTTTGATTTGACCAGTTGCATCAAAAGTAAAAAAAAAAATCAAATCAAAAGTAAAAATCCACACCAATACAAATTATAACGAATGTTTATTTTGAGAGAAAAATATTTCTCGGACATATCAAATTCGTTCATTGCCTATTCAGAATTTATGAATAGGCAATGAACGAATTTTTGCAATATAATTGATATAATTGATATAATTAAAAAAACGACTAGGTTGAATCTGAAATTAATGTGAAGTGTTGTACAAGTATTAAAACTACAAGCTATTTAACAATAAGAACGTTTTCGGTTATTTTTCGTTTTGTTTTCGTTATTCTAGCGTGCTTCTTCATTGTTTTTTTTTCATTAAATCTAAAAAAGGACGTGAAAAATACAAAAGAGAAACGAGATTGTGTTTCATTTTCGTGATACATTACAAGACAGTATATCGAAGATATTTTAAAAATTTAAAAAATTGATATTAGTAAAAATTAAGCAAAATAATTATACCAAAATCTATTCACATGCTTAAAATAATGAACATTATGATAAAATGCATTATAAATGCTGTTGCTTAGTAATGCGAATTTAAGACTTCACATTCTAACTAATATATATTACGAAGATTTATTGTGAAGAGCTATTTAATTCTTAATAAATATCTAACAAAAAAAAGTTATATAGTTTGGAAATTTGATCGGTATTTATTTGATTACTTCATTAAAGCTCGTAAGTACCTTTTTTACATTTTTTAAAATTTTTCAGTAAAATAGAACAATTATAGATTTGTGTGGTTATTTCATTGATAATTGTGATTACTAATTTGCGATTTTACAGGAATTATGGACGCAACAATAGTTAAGAGAAAATTGAAGAAAATCTTTTCCGACGCTTTAAAGATTTGTTGTGCGGTGTATGTAAATTATACGCGTTGTACTGAAATGTGAAAATTTTGATAACATAAAAGCTGTTTTTATAGTGCTACCGGTAATTTACCGGACGCCCCTCGTCTGGTAATATGAGCGTCCCAGTGAGCAGGGCACGTGTAGAATATGCTCACAGTATGGTCTGCTTGTCGTAAAAGGCGACTAAAAGGCTGATGAAAAAATATGTAAATATTATAAATTCGAACAATTGAATTTCAGATAAAAGTAATATTAACACTGTAGAAGAAGAATAAGAGTAAAAATATGAAAAATTGATTATTGTGAAAACTTGGTATTTTCTAGAGAAAGACGACTAACCTGTGTACATAGGTGTATATAAATGAAATTTATGAAAGTTATTTATAATAGAGAATTATAATTATTGAAATTATAAGATTATTCAGAATGAGCGAGGTTACTATGACTTGGCAAGAATTTCTTCATGAAGCTAGTGAATTTTTAAATCTATCGAATAGATTGAATGATACTTGGTTGTGGCAGCAAAAGGTGAGAGGAAAATATAATTAAAATTCGGTTTTTCCATTCGATAATACTGATTTTGATACTATTGTTATTGCTAGAATGATGATGAAGGTAGTGGTTTTTTGGTTTACAAACAAAAAATTCCAAGGCCTAAACAATTGGATGGAAAACGGGTGCAACAATCAAGTGAAAGCTGCTCGACTGAAAAGGCTGACGACATTGAGGATTGCTCTTATCGAAATTTGCTACAAGTGGAATATCATGTCGTTTATAGTATTTCATATCAAGTGCCGGTTTTATATTTCTCAGTTCATAAAAATGGTAAAGCTTTTGGAAAAGAGATAATTCTTCGATATTTCAATTAATTGAATTTAATATTTCGTATATCAGATGGCAGCATTTTAGATCTCGAAGAAGCGTGGTCCATCTTCCAAGACTATGGCGCTATTGACACACAAATTTCAGAAGACAATCGAAATCAACATGATCAACAACATCAATTATACTCATCGAAATCACGATCTGATATGCTTTCAATATTATCTCAAATGGACCATCCTGTTTTGTGTCGGCCTTTTCTAGCCTTGCATCCCTGCCAAACTGCAAAATTATTGGCCCAGAATGGTGTCTCACGAAATCGTATACTTACCTTCATTAGTTTAATGGGTCCCTTTGTACAAATTCAATTACCGAATGAATATGGTTTAGAAAATTAAGAGGCGGTCTGTGAAGCAATTTGTGGCAAATTCTCTTAAAATTAATTCTCTAAAAAAATCAAATTCAACTAATGTTTATCGATGTTATTTTTTCTATAAGGATAAATTCAAAAATTTAATCAGATCATTATTAGGTTTGGCAAAATAAAAAGCAAAATCTTTGTCCTTTCAAAGAGAAAAATATTTATTTTGATAATACTTTTTAAATCGAGCTTAAATATTTAGTATTCTTATTAAAATTTGTCTTAAAATTATTCGTTTGTTTTTATTTTTGGACCTTCAATTTTGTGTTTTCTTGCATTTTTTAAATATCTATATACGAGAAGCTAGATATTTATATATTATATATTTAAGCTGAGAAAGTGAAAGAACAAGAAACAGTGAAAGATTTTATTTGATTCATTTTACCTAAACTAGTTTTATAATAGTCAAAATATGTGCTTAAATTGAGTTACATTACCTCATTTCATTAAAGCAGAAATTATTTTAAAGCATTAATCCTATTATTCTCATTGGGTTTTTTAAAATCGTTTAGGTACTTTTTTATATGAACCTTTAAATAATATTGAAATTGTTTAAAAAATTCTGTAAAATTAATAGATTTTAAAAAATTTGATAAAAATTCTTGTAATTCTTTTCTCACAAATTTTTGGGAAATTTTTGTATATTTGAAAGTGAAAATAAGGATTATTTATGATAAATTTCATGTTAGAACGACACCTTTACACTTCTACCGTCATTAACTTTCTGAGACCTGAATACTACGATATATTTCGAATCTAAATATTTGTTATAATTTAATACATTTGCAGCTGATTTATAATACACACCAATTTATATTCAATTTTAGTAATAAATAAAATATAAATTCCAGCAATTATTTAATACTGTTATTAAAACAGAGGATTTTTCTATTAATATTGTTCTATGTTTTTGCAATATTTTCATTTACAATACTACACTTTCAAATTTATTACCATAATTAAATTTAATGTTAACTCCTACTGTGGTACATATTTCTTGATCATGGCATTTATAATTTTTACGTGAATGTTAAAAATTATTCATGCTTATGAAATACGTTGAGAATGCTTTTTCATTTTCGTACAAGAAAATTAAAATAAAGAAATCTTTATGTGAAGAGGAAGATATTTATGATGAAATTGTACTAACTACGATATATTTAACAGTTTTTGATTTGATTTTGAATACATCGTTTTTTTTATAATTATATCATAATGATTATTATTTAATAACAGGTTATATAATTATTATTTACATTTAAGTTAAAAATATGTCTTTTCGAGAGGATGAATCAAGATTACAGACCCGCCTTATAAATGACCCAAAACGAAAATTTCAAAGTTATGAAGTTTCAGATGTAATTCTCTACAACGTTTGTGAAATAATAATTTTGTTCCTATAGAAATTTGTATTTTTTAAATATAAATGCGAAATTGTTGTAATCCTTTGGCACTTTTAGTGCATTTCAGTGTTTTTAATTGGTTCTAAGTAGTAGTCCTTTTCAAAATAATTAAAGCTAAACATCTTACACTGCTAAAATTTATTTGGACGTTACATATAATTATATTGATATACCTATGCAGGCGGCCGTTCTTACACTTCTATATTTACTTTCTTACACCACCTATTTGATATATTCTTGTTTAATTTCGTTTGTTTTGATTTAATTTTTAATAGCAAATCTATTTCGATTTGAATAAATTTATTGAATATTTACTAACTAAATGTTTAATATTTTTTAAAGCTTTACCATTTTAACAAATGCATAACCCGTTTATCATCGAAGTAATCACTTGTTTCATTTACATGTTTGTACATTTCTTTATCAAAGAAATTATTATCAAAATTAATAAAAATGAAATTATGATTATGTAATGTAATATAAAAGTATTATATAATATTAATATAAGTTCAAAGACAAAAAAGAGGAAAAATTAAGATAAAATTTGTGAATTTCAGTTTAATTAATTATTTAAGAAACTAATTAAAGAAAGTTTAATTAATAAAGAATTTACTTATAAATTTAGAACAAATTTAATTATATTTCTAAAATTTGAAATGTAATAATATTTTTGGTAAAAAACAATAATTAAAATATAAACCATAAATTGTATCAATATAAGAAGAAATACTTTGAAATTTATTAAATTAGAGAATTGTTAAGAAATTTATTAAAATCTTTAAACATATTAATAATTAGAGTGTTTTTAAATTGAAAGATAATTACATTCATAAATATATATTGCATTAAAAATATAAGAATCCTAAATACGTAATATAATAAAATAAGTTTCAGAATAAAATAATTATAATTTATAAATAACTATAATAGGTAACATAATTTCAAAAAACAATTAGAAGGTTGTTTAATGCTTTGAAAACAGGAAATGTTTTACAAATATAAAGAAGTTAATAAAAAATTAGCATACGTTTATTTAAAAGGTTTGTAAAAGTAATATAGAGTAAATAAATAACATGGAAAATATTTTAGAAAATAATGTAGAAAAAACTTCAAATAAATTCAGTTTCCTAACTTAATAATAAAATAAAATTAAGACGAAACAAATATTATATTTTGTTTTTAATATAATTTGAATTAAGCTATAATTAATATCCAATTATTGTTATTGTTATTCAAAATTAATAAAATTAATTGATAATAGCCCTTTTGTAATTCAGAAAAATACAAAATATAAACATGAAAGTATTGAGAATATTTCTAAAATTCAAAAATATATTAGATAAGAATGAAAAATAACGTTGATAAAAAGATACTAATAAAAATAATGTTGATGTATAACGAAAAAGTTTTCCAATTCAAAATTTTTTTCATTATCTTAATTTATATTATTATCCTACTCATGTAAATACGTTAAAACAATTGAATTTAATATTAACAATTGAAAAGTAATTGAAAGTAATATTAAATAATAGCCTCTTATGCACTCAACAATTATGTTAATGTCTGATAAGACAAAAATAAAAATATGATAAATAAATGAATAATTCCACAAAATTGCTTTAATTTGCTTACAATACAAAATGAAAATATTAAAATTTTTAAAGAATTTATATAAAATTTATTTTATTGTAGATCTATTTAAAAAATATTGAGAATTATGTGAACAGGTAAAGTAAATGAAAAAGAAAGAAATCATTAAATGCTATATATTCGAAATTATAATATTAAATTATTCTTATTAGTCTATATTATCAATTTGGGTAAATATTTACAGTTTTGTTTATAGTCCATAAATAAAATAAATATTGTATTAATAATTGTTTCAGATTTTTTAATTATTTAGTGTTTTTGAATTAGTTTTTATTTTCATTAGATTTTGTTAATTATAATAAACATAATGTGTTGCGCATAATTTTCGTTAGTTTGCAGCAATAATTATAGATAATTTGCATTGCGTCCTTAATTTAAATGTGATAAAAATAACGTGTTAATTAAACCACACATATTGAAAATAGTTTACAATTACATTCCTCACAAAATCTTCAAACACGTCAAAATCTATAAAACATTCCTAAAAACTAAAGCTTACTTTCGATAAATTATTATCAAACTAAGTTTGTTAATTATTTGCTAAAATCTTTTATTCGATAAGCAATGCAATATTATATATATTCATATATATATTTACATGTATATTACATACAATTTATGCATGTTTCAATGTGAAATTATTTTACTTATGTAGTATAATTATTTTTAATTTCTTTAATAATAAATTAATTAATACTAAATTTGTAGAATTGAATTTGTTTTCAACTTTCTTTTTTAACTTTAGCGCTTTTTAAAATTAGAAAAGTTCCACTAAATTTTACTCCAGTTGTGGGACGGTGGTTTGGCTATTCTGTAGTTGTTCCTGGTTCTGTTGTTGTTGTTGTTGTTGTTGTCGTCGATGTTGTTGTTGTTGATTACCTTCAAGCCGTGACGAACTAGAATTGCTACGATGGCGACTTAAATGTAAACGCTGGCGTAATCAGCTGCACAAAAGATGAAATAAACCCTTTCCCTTTTCAGGGCGTGGTGCCATTAGCATAGGAACTTGGTTTTTATGGGTCACGGTTATCTAAAAAAACCATAAATAATAAAAAATTAATTTAGACAACAGAGAAATTTTGCAAAGTATTTCCGCTGAATATATTAATAAATAAAAGATTGTAAAAAAAGCTCAACATAGTACATTTTTATTGATTGTTATTTGAATCTTTCTCTGCCTTTATTTATTTTTTTTTGTTCATTTTTTCGATCTTTCATACCGTGCACGGTACTTGCATCCAAGGTTCACCATCAATTTGCATTGGAAACGTTTTTTTCGTTTTAATTGTCACTTCACTGCATTGCGCCAATCGACGACCGGATGCACGTAAACCAGTACGTACTTGACCCATATGTAAACAATTCTCCAGGCCAATTACTTCAATGAGGTGATCACCAATATCTGAAAAGTATTGGAATTGTGTCGCAAATGAATTTTTAATAAACCCTTCAACTGCACCAATAAAAACGATAAATAAATAAAAATAAATAAATAAATAAATAAATCAAAAAATCAGAGCCTACCTTGAATTGCCACTGATAGATCCACCGAATTGAAGCTCGTTGTAGAGAGTTCTTTATCAGATGATTTTAATCGTTTACCTTTACTGAAGGGCCCGGCAATTTTGCGCATACGTTTGTGTGAAAGATGCTCACCCCAAAGATTCGAACCGCCATGAGTATAAGGAATGTTTAATAAGGCGACACCTTGCAGATGGGGCCCATTTGCAAGATCTAAAGAAACACCATCGCACTACGGAGAGAATAATAAAATAACAAAAGAAATGACGTTAATCGGGCAGGGGAGGGAGATAGGCAGGACTAATATGGATTGCAATTTTCGATGTTCGATTTAAAAACGAAAGGAATACATTGATATAAATTGTTCTGTTGAGGATCATCAACATTACAAGAGTGTAAGAGAAAAATAAATTGTCGAAAAGGAAACATTTTGATTCCAAAATTTTTTAAACACAAAAGAAGAGTTTTTTAGTTTATGCGCAGTCACGTTCTTTTGATGGTGTAACCAGATTATACCGAATTGCGAATATGTCACGACCAGATTTACTGCTGGAGGTTTAAAATCACTAATATATCCGCGGCCATACGTGCGTGCGTCACCACCACCACCCACCCGAACGAACTTTAGAGAATATTGACAATATTTAAGTTTTTCATTCTTCCTCTTACATTGATTCTTTTTTTAATTTTATTTTTTAATTTATTTTCAGATGAAGTTTCTTCCAGAAAACATAAACGAATCATTCATGTCATTTTGATATCATTGCGCGTGAATGAATCATGCATGAATAATGCAGTGAAACGACATCTATAAAAAACTCCATTAATTTCACCTTAAAATCGGTTATACGTAGACGGACTTTTCTTACCAACGAGAGTTAGATCGAGAAATATTGGGGTGAGTCAATGATATTTTTATTAATCCTAATAATAATAATTTTTCTTGATGAAATGAGATAACAAAAGAAAGAAAAATCTTCAAAGTTATAAAATTGAATAAAAAAAGCATTTATTTGAGATTTGTTGATTCTAAAACATTTTTAAATCGATAGAATGGATAACTAATAACTAAAAATTAATGATAAATAAATATATGTAAAAAGAAACTCGGTGTGATAACTTATAAATTGATTTTTTGATGTTTATAATTTCTTTTAATTTAATTTAATTTTAATTTTAATTTCTTAATTAGGTAAAAAATGAAAAATTTTGGCCCTTATTTGGAATTAATGAGATGATAACTTTTAAACCGTTCTCTTTTTTCTCTTTCCTTTCTGTTTCTGATTTCAATTTTTCTTTTCTACTTTTACTTCTTAGTTTTTTTAATACTTACAACAATTTCAATGTACTCATGAAGATTTTTACATGAAGCAGCAAAGGTCTCTGATGTCGCGTACTCGAAATACCAAAGTTTGTTCTTCATACGACTATTGAATTTATGCGGATTCCTCTCACGTTCCAAATGAAACTTAACACAAATGGCGGCATCCTGAAGGCAACGGTCCAAATATGAAAAAGCAATAAGACAAGATAAGAAGAAAATAGGATACGGTAAGCAAAAGATATAGATAAAATAAGAGAGATAGAGATATGAAAAAATCATGACTTCAATTATTTTTTCTTAGTCGAAAAGGCTCTAGGATAAGAATTGCGTAGTTAATGAGATACTCGTGGTTCAAAGCTGTTTATGTTTACCAACGAATACATAAATAAATTGGAAATACGTATATTTGCAGTAAAGGGAGGGGTGGTAGTCTATTTTAATTTGAGATTTATTTTATTAAAAATATCTCTTTAAAAAACCGAATCAGTTCATGTATAAGAAATCTTTAATAGATATCTTTCTTATTAATTTAATTTTCATTTAATATTCATTCAATTTATTCTTATTTCTCTCTTCAGAATTTTCCTAATTTTTTTATGTTTTTAGCTTAAAATTAAGCATAAGCTTCTTCTAAATTCCGCCTTGACCAAGGCTATTTTTTGGTAAACGTAAAGGTTCGAGGGCTCTAAAAGGACCCCTCGAATCGAACGACTACTTAGAATTTTAACGTGAAACTAACTTTCCTAGTTATGAACAACTTTTCCTTCTTCTTCTTATTGTACGTGCTTCTTATTTCTTTCATTATTGCAACCATCGCATTCTCCATCTCATTCATAAATCGTGCATACATCAACTGACTTTGAACTCCTTTGACTTTGATTCCGTCTTCGAATTTCTGCTGGGTGCGAATTATTTTTCTTACGTTTGTAATACGTGTCACCCCCTCGATCTAAACATAAATTCTTATTTTGAACGAAAATATGGTCGAGCGATATGGCCAAATACAACCAACCATTACGACCACATATTACGACCGATTTCCTTAAATGACCATTATCAAAGTGAATCTTTTAGTTGCCGAAAACCTACTAAATATCTTTTCTCATAAATTTATAAGGTCACGACGCGTATTCGAAGGGGATTTTCTTTGGAAAAGTTTGTGGAATATTTGTGGAGGCTGGGCTTAGGTTGACCATTAATGTTAATTTAACTGTAAATAATGGAGTTTAATAAAAACCATTTAGTGTCAAATATTTACCCTATATGACTATATGGCTATATGACTGCTCTGGTATATTTAAGCGTTCGAGGTAGTTGAATGCGATGTCGATTACCTCTACTATCAAATTTTACGTCTACTAAATTTAAAAGCTATGAATATTATTCAGTTATTTAATGTTGTTTGCATTTAGCTTCAATTATTATCCTTTCCTCTCAAACCGTCAATCCTCCAATCACGTTAAGGAAGTTAAATTTTGAATGAAATTTTTCAGTTTCAACCAATTGGAATATTTTGTAAATTATGCAGTAGTATTTTATATCTTTTTTCCATGTTTCCTTTTATGTCATGTTGCTTTTTAATGCAAATGTGGCAATGCCACTGCAGACGGTCGCCCTGAAGTCCAACTAAATTTGAGAAAAAAGGATTTTTACTCTTATATTGTTAAATGACATGAAAAACATTATTCATAAATCATGGGATGGGTTGAAGTGTTAGGAATAGGGGAGGGAGGGAAGGGACGTGTCAGAGGAAGAGTAAGTTTTTGACGAAGATAAATTGAAAACAAATTGAAATGAAACTTTTTGGCTTTGCTTTTTTTGAAATAAAAATTATTCTTTTTCAAAATTATTCAATTGAAACTAAATGTGGTTGTTTTTTTTCATTGAATGAATAAAGCAGTAAATCGTTTGCTTTAGTGATAATAAAATGTTATAAATATTTTTTATAATTTTATAATTTCGTTCGTTTTTAAAGAACAAGAAACAATTTAGAAATACGTTAAAATACTGCGAGATGTTGAAATTTAAGAGAAATTTTTAAAAATAAATCTGTGTTATGCTTCTTCTTTAATGGATCCGAGATAACTAAATTACAAGAATTTTAAACAAATTTCAGTTCAGAAGTTTATGGCTTATAAATAAACGTTAACGAACTTTGAACCCCACAATCGACAATTTTTGACCTGGAGAATTTTCTCCCAGGCTTATTCTCTATAACGAAGCTAACACATTTGAAAAAAATTTAGTATTCTTGCGAAGAAACCAACTGGTGGTCGTTTCTCGAAGTGCATTCACATTTCCGCCAGGGTTAGATTTTTCTAAAATTTCGCAACCACTTTCCGCCAACCATCGTCAAAATAGGTTTAGAGACATTATTTCGTTGACATATTTCGGGTGTTTGTTTTTTTGCTTAGGTTTGCTTTTCGGAAGTTTCCTTCTGGGTTGGTTAAAAGTCGGTGAGTTTTTTATTGTTGGCCCAAGTAATTCTGTTAGTTTTCGATGCGAATCTTTTTTCGGGTTGCGGAATTTGATTAAAACGTTTAAAGTTCTATCCGATTTTTTTAAAGGTTTTTATAATTTTCTCAAACTCAGTAATAAATTATCAAATCGAAGAAATAATAAGGTTTTGTAAAATATAAAGTCGTTTATATTTTATTGTTGTGATTAAGGTACTCACCACACCAACAGAGAAGTAATTGTTGATTATATTGTATGGAACTGTACAAACTTTTCCCTCCGGCAATTTGAGAGGCTTCAAATTTGTTTGCGGTTGTTGTTGTTGTTGCTGCTGCTGTTGTTGCTGTTTCGCATCAATAGAAAGTTGGTTGAGGTTTTTATTTTGTGAATTTATTCCTGTTATTTCCTGTGAAGCATTGCCCACGCCTGCTGTTTGATCCTCTTCCGCAACATGAACCGTGCAAATAGTTTCGAGAGGAGTAACCGCTGCAGCAGCAATAGCAATACCGTTGAGAGTATCAGTAGTGCTCATTTGGTCATCTTCGGTCGGATAATGATGTTGTTGATGTTGATGTTTATATTGCTGTTGATTTTGCTTCTCAGCGTCAGCCGTCTCATCATCATGAACAGCTGTTGAGGTTTCAGTGGTTGTCCGTGTGGTTGTCATGACATCTATTTCGATGGGCGGTGGTAGTGTGTCTTTGGTTGCGTTGGCGTCATGCATATCCTTTTCATTGGTCATTGCTATTGTTGTTGGCGTGGATATCATCGAATTTTTATAAGTTTTTTGCTTTGCGTTTTCATTAATATTGTTGTGATAACTGCTGCAGTCATTGCGGTTATTATAATGACCTTCGTTGTTGTTGTTGTTGTTGTTGGCAAGGAGTGGTTTTTTTAAAGAACTTTCCCCATATTTTTGCACTTGTTCTGATTTCAATTCTTCTTCCACTGTTGGTTTTTGTTCTTGCTCTTCCTTTTCGTCTCTCTTGTCTGCTTCCACTTGTTGCTGCTGCGGTTCACGCTGGTCATTTTGTTGCTGCTTTTGTTGCATTTCAGTGGTTGCGTTGGTGTCGTTGCTATCGCCATTTCTCGCATGCTCCGCCACTGAAACATCGGTTGATGTCACTTTTGTTGTTGGTGACGGTGGTGGTGTTGCTGCTGCGGCCGATGTGGCTGCTGTTATTGTTGTGGCTTTCTCTTCGATGGCTGACATCAATTTTGCGGTCATCTCTTGATGCGTTTCAAATGTTGACATCGATATACTTTTTGTTGTTATACGTGTTGGCGCCACACCGGAACTGCATGATTGTTGACGTTGGTGTTGTTGCTCATCTGGTGGTGCTATCGTCAGATGTTGGTCTTCATTTATAGGAGTTTCGGTAGCTGCCGTTGTTGTTGTTGTAATTGAGGAACTGCTTATCGAAAGTCTGGATATGGATGACCGAATATTGTTGTTGCTGTTGCTTTTGATGTTGGTTTTGGTAATTGTGCTTGATTGTGCCGCTGCTGTCAGAAGTCCGGTGCTGGTGGTGGTGGTTGAACTGGTGCCGATGGCATTGTTGCGTAGTATTTCCTCCATCATTGTTTTGTTAACGATAACGCTTTGTGATAGTTCAATTACTTTGTGCATATTTGAATGCAGTGAAGCCTAAATGAAAATTATTGCAATTAATGAAGAATGCAATCACAAAAAATTCAATCACTTTTGACAAGAAAAAGGCAAACCACTGGGAATAGGGTTTGTTCACCCCTCGCGACCGTAGAAGTTAAGCGATATAAATAAAATAAAAATGCCAGTTCAAAATCCTTTGGCAGGACTTCCAGCCTCATACGTTTGTCTGTTCTTCTCGTCAACAAAATCCTGAATTTACTCCTCTTTAACCTTTCCATATTTACCGTCACCGCATCCCGTTACAATACTTGCCTGCGGTCGTGAAATCTCTTCCTTTGGCGTGTTATTCCTTACTTCTATGCTCCAGCGATCCAGCATAACCACCGAAGACCGTTTTATTTTATCCATTAATTTCGGAATATTTTCACCTTCGTAACCGCCGCCCCAACGCAGGCAACGTGCCAAATCGTTGCCGGTACCCAAAGGTATGACTCCAATGGCAGGTTGTGAGACTAATTCTATCGAATCTGTGTTTTATGGTGTGTGTTTGTATGTATGTGCGATAGAGAGAGAGAGAGGAAGAGAGATAGAGGAGGAAAGTCAATTAAACATAAACGGATACTTCTCTTTCATTTCCACTTACCCATTGCCTCGAGCACCCAACCAACCGTGCCATCACCGCCGCAACAAATAACCTTGAACTCGGGCAGATCCTTGAATAGAGTAAGTCCTGGTTTTTGTGGATGTAGCAATTTTGTAACATTAGGAAAATCAGAGCATGAAGTCCGTCCATATGGAAAAGGAGAAGGCGACAATGAAAACATTATATAGTTATCTTCTGGAGGCGTGATGATAATAAAATTGTCAACATGTCAACAAATGTGTGAACAGTGTCCGAAAAGTGACGTCCCACCCTTCTCGCTAATCCTGAATAAGTCAGTAATTGAGTTTCTAATAAGTTTGTCCGAATTTGAAAGCGAGAAAATCGATAAAAATTTTTCACCGACACTTCATCTGCCCTTTGGCAATAATCCAATTTTGTCTGTTATCTACTTGTTTGTTGTTTTTATTGCTGTTAATTGCCCTTAGCTACCATTAGAAGCTCTTCTTGATCTCTTGCTCTTGGCAAACCACTCACCTTCTTTGAGTCCACCTTTTGAAAGATCGTATACCTGTCGGGGATTTAACATGTACTGGAACTTGCGAAGAATACGATCACCCTGACGGCCGCCGCTTTTCGGATTTACGAAGACGAGTAGGGGACAGCTGGCCTCGGAAGGTGTGATTTGAAAATGAGTGGCCTGGCGAGTTGTTGATTTCTTATGTTTTATTATCAGATTGATAGCGTGTTTGGTTGTTTGGAATTTTTTGTTTAGTGTTTTAAATTTTTGGATGATATTTGTTATAATCGATGTTTGTTAGGAACGATGTTTGGTTTGAATGATATTCATTATAATCGATGTTTGTTAAGAATGATGTTTGTTGTGCATGATGTTTGTTATGAATAATGTTTGTTAAGAGCGATGTTTGTTTCGAATAATGTTTGTTATGAAAGATAATTGTTGTGAATGATGTTTGTTGTAAATAATAATAGTTAGGAATGATGCTTGTCATTAATGATGATTGTTATGAGTGATGTTTATTGTAAATTATGTTTGTTACGAATAATATTTGTTATAATTGATGTTTATTTTAGGTTTGCCATAAAAAACGTATGTGACGATTTATGTTTGTTACAAACAATTGTTTGTTATGATTGGTATTTGTGGCGAATTGTGTTTTGTTATGGATGAAATTTAGTAGGCAAGATGTTTGTGAGAGACGGTTAAAGATTATGTGGCGTGGTATATTTTGCGATTTTTTGATATGTTGCAAAATGTTCGTAGAGCACGCGTGCAGAATATCGATGATGATTGTGGGGAAAAATGATAGCAATAATTAGAAGATTAAGAAATGTAAGAGGATGATGACAAGATACAAAATAATTTTAATTTGAATCCTACCCAATGAAGTTTGGTCTGTTAGTAAAATTTAATCCATAAATAATCGAACTTACTTTCGTTGCTTGATTTACTGAACGCTGACGATCTAGTACGGCTGGACAAATGGCAGTGGGGGGAACAATCAATTCAGCATATTCGCCCAGAAGGCATTCTTTCTTCACTGACGATGCGCAACGATTGTGTAGCTGGAGAGATAATAAATGAAAATCTTGTGTGAGACTAAATCAACTAAAATTAATGATTTTTAAGAATAGAAATTATTTTTGTAATTTATAAAAGAGATTTATTAATCTGAGTCAGGGAGTTTTGTTCTGGTAAATTATCTGGTAAATTAATTAATAATCTGGTATGGATTAAAGCAATTTGGGTTTTTCTAGGCTTTTCATTTCATTTGCTGGGTTGCCGTTGCTGTTGGATATTCCGATTTCTTTCGATATGTTGGTACTTTTCTGATATTTTCTCACTCAGTTTGCCTTTTCTGTTCTTTTGTTACGCTGAGTAAATATTTTTAAAAGGGAATCATTCTCGTTTTATGTAAGCTGCAGCACCTACAGGCTGCAACATCACTAAAGAGTACTAGAGAATTGTTTAAAAGTCTATCGGAAACTAAGTTGTAATTCTTTGACAATTATTCCAGTTGAAAACATTAGAAGAGAATTAAGTAAAACCCAAATAAAATTCTCAAACATTTCTTAAATTCTTAAATGAAATAATTGCAATAAAACTCAATAACAGCAGTAGCAAAAATGATAACAATGAAATCAATGCACAAAAGACCAGAAATTCGTTTGCATCTTTGCAAAAACATAAAACGAAAATTGAAATCGAAAAACCTTTGTAAAACGATTTGTTTGGGAGGTAACGAAAGGGGCACATTCTGTAGGACAATGATGATGATGATGATGGTGAAAATGACAAAAATGTCTTTCATAAATATGTGCTAGATTTATATTGTAATGTCATGTGATCGCTCTGACTTCATTTGAACTCAATTTTTATTTCTGTTTTTTTGTGTTGATTGCAGTTATTTTTATTGTTCTTTTGTCGAAAATCAAAAAGCAAAAAATATAAATTAGTTCATATTTTATTGATTTCATATTTGATTAATTTTCAGAGAGAACACTTGAGGGGACGTGAAAGACATTTATCTGATTTATAAAAGCATTACATTTTATAATGTTTTTCAAAGAATCGATTGTCGGAGGGTTTTTAGTAAAAATAATTAATTTATGTCTACATTATATTTTTAAAAAATTCTAAAAAAGGCAAAAATCTTTTGAAATTTGATATAATTTTTGTAATGCAAATAATGCATTCAGCGACATAAATTAAGTGCTGATAGAGTTAATTTACCCTGGACACTTTCGCAAAAACACACACACACACATTTTCTGTGCACAGTCTTTGCCCCGAAAATAGCAGACAGCCAAATACACGAACAGGCGTTTACATGACACTCACCATCATGTGACACCAGCGGCACGTTAGTCCTGTAATACCGTGATACGCTTTGATGCGTTTCCGGCACTTTGAGCAGCGCCCATAGCAGTTACCTTCCACCCAGTGATGCAGTAAGTCACCACCTCCTTTTGACTTTTTCGATTTGACGTAGGTGGTAATGCAAGAGGCGGGAGCGTGCTGAACGCAACGCTCATGCACTGTGTATTTGCACACTATAAGAAAGTTAGAAAGAGATGGAGAGAAAGGGAAAGAGACAGGGAGGTAGTTTATAAATTTATATAATATATAAAATGGTCCTTTTTAATTAATATTTCAAAGTTTAATTTTCCATCGGAAAGAAATAACGAAATGAATGCGATAACTGTTTTTCAAAAATGATTTCCTACAATATTCTGTACTTCCGTATTTTCTCGTTCTATTTTGTAGTTTCAATTCTCGTTATTACAAGAAATTCAATTTTACAAACATTTTAATTAAAATTTTGCTTTTTCATTTTTTGTTGTTAATCAATAAAAGTTCATAAAACTGAAATAAATTAGGACGCACAAAATAAAATTATTTTCTTTAATTTGATTTTCAAAACTAAATCAATTTCTGTTAATTTTCTCTTTCTAAATTACAAAAATTCAAATGAATTTTGTCCTATCGCAGCAACTGTATTGACTGCACAAAATGAGTCAAGATGGAGCATTAGGTCTACGCAAATCTTATTACTTACAGACACAGCAGAGACCCTTCTTGCCCAATCCTACTAGCATGTTAAGGCATAGATTGCAATAAGCCGGTTTACTGAAATTTTTTAAACGCCACACATGAATTCCATCCTCCTTGAGGGTAGTGCTGTCAACGCCTAAAAGTATGCAGAAAATGATTAAGAAGCAAAATTTAACTTTTAATAGAGTAATGTCGAAAGCAGATTTATTTAATTTTATTCAATCATTGTGAGTTAAAATAATACATTACTTTGAAGACTAAATTTCTCTCAAACTCACCCAAAAGGACTAACAACGGTATGGTTGTTAAACCACCTCGTTGCCATTCTTCCAAAGAAACCGTACCGTCGGCATCGTAATCGATTTCTATCATCATTTCTTGTAAAATCTGTAATGCCAATTATGAAACTCGTTACAATATACTCGTTAGTTCATTGATACACTTTGTTCAGCATGAGAAATAAATAACCAACTCTACGTCCATTACTGACAACGCAATCAAAATAATACACACAGACAATTAATTGTAGGGTTAAAGGGAAGTCTGGAAAGGGTATTCGAGAGGTATTTTCCTTATAAATAAATTTATAATTTAATAAAATAAATTGGAAACTAAATGTAATGTAAAAAGTAAATACAAGTTTTTAATTAGAAAACTATTTGGTCTTTAAAAAAATGTTTTTTTTTACGAAAAAGAAAAATTTTGGTCTTTAAAAAACTGAATTTTAATTTGAAAAGCAAAATTTGAAATAGAAAATATTAACAGTAGAGTTAAAGACTGAATTCGATTCTTTGAAAAATAAAGAAATAAATAAATCCAACCTTAAAATAAATTTAATTTTATAATTATATGTTTAATTCGGTTCTTCAGTGAAGCTAAAATTTTATCTTAAAAATTAAATTTAAAATTTTAGAAAAATTAAAAATTAAAAGAACAATTTGAATATTGAATTTAAAATTAAAAAAATATTAATAATTAAAATTTAAAATAATAAAAATTAAAAATTAAAGGAACAAAAATCAAAATTAAGAAATGAAAAAAATATGAGAATTTAAGTAAAAATTATTAGGTATGAGAATAAAATACGAGAATATGAATATGAGAATGAAAATTAAAATCAAATTTAAAATTAAAAATTAAAAATTTAACGAATAAAAATTGAAAATTAGAAAATAAAAACAAAAATAAAAAAATTAACTTAAAATTTAAAAAAAATGAAAATTAAAAATTAAAAAATAAAAGAACAAAAATTAAAAATTAGATTTAAGATTTAAAAAAAAATTAAAAATTAAAAGAACAAAAATTAAAAATTAAATTGACATTTAATTTCATGAATAGATATTAAAATAAAGAAAACATAATTGGAAATTAGAGAAAATTACTAAATCAAAAGATATTAAAAATTTTGCATTTTAAAAGTTAAATTTTAATTCTGTAGAATTTCGTTTTTAAATTTAATTAAATATAAATCCCAAAAAATATAACATTTTAATAATAAAAATTATATTTTAATTAAAAGGGAAGGAAATTTATTCAATATTACTCTTACATACACTTTATAATTTCAACTGTCACTCACCGGACGCAATTCGCTGACATCCCAACCGAGATATTCCGCAACCGCCATCATTTGGTTAACAATGGCATCCATCTCTGCAGTGTCTAGAACGCCATTACCGTCAGTATCGTACAACCGGAACATAACTAATAAAACAAAAACAAAAAGGAATGAGAAATTTATCTGGAGGAGAGTTTTAAACGAATTATAAAATTTGCATTTTATTTGGGTATTATCATTATAATTGCCTTTGTAAAAGATTCTTTTTCATAATATTTTAAATTCAATTTCAATTTCAATTTCAATTTCAATTTAAATATCTGACGCATGACTTGAGCTAACTTTTGGTTTTGACTGAATAATCCAAATTCTTACTTACATTCCAATTTATCCTCGGGACGACCTGCCTCCAGCAACGATAAATAACAGACAACATCCTTAAGTGGCACTTTCAGTGTTAAAGGATCAAAATACAAGAGTCTGCCTGTCAATAATTTTACATCCGCTTTATAGAAGTAAATCAAGAATTATGTGATTATGTGATAAAGTTGTTAATAATAAAATCAAAGAGTTGAGGAGAGGAAAGGGAGGTTTGTTTGTCATACCTGCTGCTTGGATGACATACATTTTTTTTATTCTTAATTTTAATTAATTTTTTAATTTAATTTTTCTTTCCAATTTATAATTTTGGAATTTAGGATTCGGAAATTTCTTCTCACAACAATTTTAAAATTTTTAATAATCAAATATCTTCTTTTAAGATCATTAAGGCATTGATTAATATGCTAAATTTAAAATTATATCTAAATTGATTTTAGCGGGCTTTATTGCAATCAAGAATTATTGTCAAAAGATCCTTCTTTTTCGCTCCTTTTTTCCTTTCCTTTTTTCTTTGCTCCTATTTGTTTTAATTTATTTATTCAAAATTATTTGAACGTGTCGTAAATAATAAAGCTTTAAAGTTATTAAAAATTAAACAAACGAAGTTATTGAAAGCACGCATTTTTCATACTTCCTCGTACAAACTAAACATGTATGTCTCTTGTAGCGTTTTTACCAAATGTTTGAAAAAGATATATAAATGCTTGTAATAAATATTTAAAGAAAATTTAGTAAATGAAGAAGGAATGCGTGTAGCATTGCGTGGAGGGGCTTTGCAATCGCGCACCATTAAATTACCGCGCACCCTTAAGTTAATCACTAGGTGCGCATTGATGAGTACATCACTGTACAATGTTCAATTAATGGCTTGTATGTTGCAAAGCTGTTTACTCAGAAAGTGACCCAACGAGAAAAGAAAATTTGATATTGACGACAAAGACCATTGCAATTATTGGATATAATTTCATATTATATTGGAAAATATATTTTTGTAAGCATCTAATTCTAATTGTATTAAATGTATTAAAAAGGGTTTTTTAAAACCTTATCTAATTTTTTAGATGGTTAATTTAATTTTCAGCTAATTTGTCCCCTCTTTAGCTTTTAGATTATTTGAATTTAATAAATAAAAAAAAAACAAAAGCAGAGCTAAGATTTTTTTGACATTTCTGCAAAAGCAAAACAAAAGCGGAACAGTTAGCGAGAAATGTAAACAACGTACTTAGATTCGCAAAATCTAGACAAACCTAAAAGCAAAATAGGGCTTATATTTTCCTACTGGGGTGGTCTATCAACATCAATATTTGCGAACTTAATTGGATTCCTTTATCTGCTCAAATTTTTGCCTCTGTAAAAGACAATATGTATGACTGTGTGTAAGTGAGCTTGTGTGTATGTGTACGCATGTTTGCGTGAAATTGTCAATGTACGAGTATTTACAAAGTTATTGAAATTCTCTCATTCTCATTAGCATTCTCTTCTCAAAATATGTTCCCATTCAGGAAGCGCATATTTACATTTTGTTATTATAATTTGATTAGTCAAGTCAGTTATTTATACAAGATTCTTATCATTTTCAATGTTAGAAGTAATTATTCCTAAGAAACAATGCCTTTGCTTAGGTATTCTTGGGTATACTAATTAAATAATTAATAAGCACATATGGAATACGTAATCCGGATTGCTTTAAGGGTTTCTTTTGGGTATTTTCTTCTTGCAATTTGAGATTTTGAAATTTTAGAAGTTAGAGGCTTTTAATTAAACATTTGAACGGCGGGATTGAAGGTATAAAAACCATAGAGAACTCTTTATCTGATGAAATTTATTCATTTTATGAAATTATGAATAATTTTAAAGTAAAGACAGGGGACGAATAGAATAGCATAGCATTAAATTGATAAATGTCAGCTACATTATCCTTGAAATTACACGCGCACTCACACGCGTACATTGTTCTTTACAAATTGCAGGATCTTCTACAGTTGGCACAAAATTCCTTTCAACCTAGTCTTTTAACACCTCACTAGTTTATTTGGCGGAAACAAACCTGAATGTAAAAGGCTTTATTTAATCTGAGGAGTTATTAATTAATAAATGATTTCGACTGAAGTAAAATTCTGTTTTAAATTACAAATAGCCTTGTCAAAATTTTCATTATAAATCGATATTCCTTCTCTTTGATTTAATTCTTGATACCCATTCTACTTCTTCAAACTCCTTCACACGTATCATTATTTTTACTGTGAAATGTGTGTCGTCACCTTTGGTCACCTATTTTTGGAAATTTTTCTACATTGTCTTCACCTTCATCTCGAACAAATCTTTCGCAAAAGTTGGTCAAACAATACTAAACCTTTAACCCTTCGCATCAATTTTCATCGCTTCGTTTGACAGCTATCACATAATTGTAACATAAGCTTCCTTCTACTTCACATCACATTGATTTGACATCACTTGAATTTCATTTTGAAAAATGTCAAGAGCTGTTCGTATTGTATTAAGTCAATTGCAATATTGCCATCGCAAATCACATTGACAGCATCCTATATCACTCTTCTGCGAGCATATACGAGAATGGAGCACCCTTCTTCTTACATTATCGATTCGTTGCTTGATCGTTGGGGTTTTTTTCGTCATTATTTGCTTCTTCTCGTTAGATACCGTTTTAGTTTAGTTTTCGGTTAGTAGAGGAAATTTAAATTTTTACCGAAATAAAGTAAGAACATTTTCAAATGATATTCCTTAACTCGACTCTTTCTTTTCATTTTAAGATTTAGATAAAAAAAAGGATTGCAGAAAAGGATTCAAACTTTTTATTCCACCTTCATGCTTATTTTTATTGTTTAACAAAAATTTCATTAGCAATGTAATACAATTTTTTTTCAAATACTTCCCAAATACCTTCGAATAATACGATGACGTAATGAACTCGAAAGAAATACTTAATGATAATCAAATTTTTATAACTAAGCAATGAAAGGCACGTGGAAAAGTATTTGCAATAAATGTTGATTATTCCCCTTCTCAGATTATTCCACCCTCGATTATTGTTCATTTGTTCAATAAATATTTTCTTGCTTTCCCTTTCTTTTAACTCTTCCTCCTTTTCAAGCATAAATTCATGAGAAATGAAATGAGAATGAAATGAAATGAGGAAAATTATATTTATTTTCCTCGTAAAATTGTAGAAGTTCTTCAAGATATATTAAAAAAAATAAAGAAGAAACAAAATTATATAAACTCTCACAATCGAATACAAGTCCTTAGCGCATAAAACACCTTAACATCTTTCATTTTCAAATATTTCAAGCTACGTCTTTAATTACGTCACCATCAACTGTCATCGATTACCCATGCGTAAGTTCTGTCTTGGTTACTTGACATTTCGGTAATGGATTGTCTTTTCGTAACGAAACTAATTCGCCTTAACAAATAAACAAATAAACAAACAAAACAACGGCAAATAAACAAACAAACGAATTTGATGCAATTTGGGTTAAGCAAACGAGGAAGAAATGACTATAATTACTGTTACGTAATCAATGATAACCAAAATAGAAATTATTTCATAAATTTATAATAATAGTTGGAAGTAATCTCTGGAGGAATCTGGACTTTAAGCAATCTGGAAATTACCTGCTGGAGGAAATTATCTGTAATCTGGGAGCAGTGACTTGATTAGTGAATGTGAAATATCAAAATTGAGTATTCAGTTCTAATTCATTGAGGTTTGCTTGATTCATTATTTAGTGCGGGGGGAGTTGTGCCTCATAGAGAGAGGGGAACGTTATATTTCATATGAATTCTCTGAATGATGGATGATTGAAACTAAAAAGGCTGATTGAAACCGAAAAGAAAATGAGAGTATGAATGAATTGAAATGAAAAGTCGCTGAGCTCTGAATGATTCATGCTCAAAGCTAGTGAATAATGAATAACAGAAGTTCCCACATTTCTATAACGGGAAACTGAATGCGGAGATTATTTATGAAGCTTAAAATGTGCCAAAATGGTTAAGTACTAAAACAACATGCAATGGACATAAAGCATAAATTAATTAATTAAATCAAATATAAATTAAATAATTTGCGCTGTTTTAAAAATTTACCTGTAAAACGAAAAAAATACCCTGTGAATGAATAATACCCTCTGGTTCGTATTAAATGGATATAACGATAATTTTAATCATTATCTTAATTTAAAATTTTTTCATTAATATTTTTTTTTAATTTTTCTTTTTGAAATCTACACCAAAAATATTGCCTAAGTAAGTGCGGTTTTCAGCGTCGTTTCATATTCTTTATAAAATGATTCATGTTCTTCGTTAAGCTCGGATAAGGGACCAAATTCGTTAACGAAGAAGGAAACTGAACTAAAGCAGAAGTCGTTTTGCGCTCAGCGATTTCAACGGCTAAATGATTATAAGCGATACGTTATTTATTTGGATGCCTGCTACTCTGTCTCTCTCTCTCTCTCCCTCTCTTCTATACCCTTTTGCCGCTTTTCACAAAACATTCAGTATTGGAGTGCCTTAATATTCTCTTTTCTTTTCTCGGTTTTTCTTTGTTTTCATCTGCTTCATGAAGCAAGAGTTAATGATTAATGATGAATACTTCTGAAACTCATTGTCTACAGTGCTCTTACTCCCTCTCCTCTACCCTCCCCCTTTCCTCTCCCCTTCCTCCACTCCCTTGCTCATAAGCCTTCTGAATTTAATATACCGGCATCGTATGCCTTCGGCGCCTTTTTATCAAACAAATAAAGTGTCCTTTCAAGAGGGCTTCCATTACTTGCATATTTTTGCCGTCATTGCTTGTTGTTTTGAATTAATGTTCGCTCGTCCGATAATTGGCTTAAGTTCTCTTCACTCTTTTTGCTTCAGTTTTGTGTCAGAATTATGCTTTTTATTTATCTTTTTTACCTTTTCGTTTCTTTTTTTTTTTGGTTTATTCTATTTTGACAGTCGAGCATCATTTGCAGGATCATCCCATACCACTCCAGAATCATGGATTTGATTTATTTCCGGAAATGCCGCTTTATTTCGACAGCCTTTTCGATGCATTTTTGGAAATTGTTTTGGCCTAATTTTTCTCTTCTAGTACTCGGATTAATGTTAAAATTGATTTTAGGAAGGACTATCCATGAACATCAAAAGGATATCTTTTAGAAAAATTTTTTGAAACGTTCTGCTTTGAATTTATATATTTTTTAAAAGGTTTTGCTTGACTTTGCAGCTAATGCATATGATTAATATTCAAAGAGAATGAATCGAATGATGAATGATCGCTTTAAAATTTCGTTGAAAAGTATTGCATATTTTTACAAACATTAAAAAAACTAATTCATTATTTCACCTCAAACTGGCTACGTTCGCAACTATCGCCTCATGCTATTGCTTCATCATTTATCATTTAAAATTGTTATCTTCATCTACCAGCAGCATCAAAATTATCATTAAATGGATTAATTGAACTTCTGGGGGGGTTACCTGCGTCCCTTTTCCTCCCCTTATCTCAACCCATAATATATTCATCATTACTCACCATCAATTCTACAATTTACTGAATTATTACTCTTCTTCGATGAGTTGCGTGACATTTGTGAATGATTTGTTTGTGAATGTGATGGACTCGAGTCGACGGATTGACGAGTAATGTTGGCGTTCTGGAATATGCTGGAATTACCAAGAGCTGCCAAGGGACTAGGAGTTACTGTTACCACGGGATGAATACTGCCTGCAGAATGAGAAAGAGAAAGTAAAGTGTAAAGCAAAAAACTGCAAAGGAGCTGAATAGTAAAATATTAATCCCAAAAAGAAAAAGTGACGGGAAGACAAAAAAATGTTTTTTCCATTTTTATCGAATCGTACCAATTATTCGTCGATATCAGTACGTCCATAACAACAACAACAACATCAACAACAACAACAACAATAACAATAACCACGATAACAGCAAATAAATGTAAAAGACATACCGGTCTTGCTGGAATCGTGCGTCAGATGGCCGCCCAGTGAATGAAGTTTGTCGGTGATGCCGTGTATCTTCTCAACAAACGTGCAGCGAGATTCGGTTGGAGGCAGTGTTTGTGGAATTTCGGAAATGCTATTTATATTTGGTATTGATCCTAAACAGAATGTCAACCAATGGAGAAGAGAAAGACGAAAAAAACAGAAGTGAATTTATTAAAAAAAATCATGAGAAGACTAACATACGATAAAAACCCATTTCCCAAAGATGCTGGTTGCAGCAAAATTATGGTCTTGAACCCACTCCACCCCATATATATTTATCATCATTATCATCTTCATATCACCACCATTTTCATCATCATCACTATCATCAGCCGTATCTTCTGGTTTTGATCACTGATTTCCGCAGGAAATGTTTTCTCTTTTTATATTTTTATATTTAGACTTACCCTTAGTGTGCGCCGTGACGGGGGCACAAGCGGCTGTACTACTGATGGCAGCCATTTGATTAAGCGCCTTACCGTGCAGTTGCGACTGTGTAACATTCGGTTTAAGGAAGGACACAAATAGATGCCTAACCAAATCTTCGGGTGTCTCACAATCCAAGAAGGCATCGAGAAAACGACGAAACTCAGTATAATCAATATCCTGAAAAAGAAAGAAAAAGCGAAAGAGAAAGAGAAAAAGAGAGAGAGAGAGGCAGAGAAAAATACTATAAATAGTTTTGGCCATAACGGAAATACAATATGTTTTGAAGTTAGAAAAAAGGTCAAAGGAAATAAGCGGGCAATAAAAGGGAAAAGGGTGTGGTCTCCAAGTTATTTACGAGAGTTTATCTCTTGGTTACAATCACGTAAACCATTATTGGTTTCGGTATCGCAACCTTTTTTATAGCTTAAATTGAACCACCCACACTTAATGATCTCTTTCGAGGATATCGAAATTCTCCCGCAAACACTTAATGCCATTTCCGTTTGGCTTCCGACCTACAGCTCATTAACCAAATCGAGTAAAATGCTATTTCAGAAAAAAAGACTTTCTCTTTCTGTGGTCAGAGTATTTCATTTCGGTGATAACCGATATATGAGCTCTGAGTGACATATGCGATATGTGTTCAATGTAATCTCGTTATCACATTGAAACGAACAATTTCTACGAAATCAGTATTTTTGCTAATTTTATATAAACTTCCACCTTTGTATGAAATTCAATAATCTTAATACCTTTCATAGAAAAGTCAATAATCCCAATTCCTTTCTTGATCGCGGTATTAACCTTTCAACACACTGCAAAAATAATATTCTTACTTCCCTCAGGGGTCCCTCAAAGGACACTGCAGAATATGTGCGTGCGTGTACATTATTTTTTAGCTTTTTAGAATTTAGTAAGCATTACGCGATATCCGAACCTTCTTATCTTTACAGATCATAAATTTGAAAATATTTCTGAAATCGACATAGAAGCACAATATATTCTCAAATACGTTTACATTTTACTTACACAAACACATTCATATGAAAAATTCATGATATGTGCCTCTATGTGCATCGTGTGAGTTATAGCATGTTTGTATGTGGCTGTGTGTGTGTCAGTGTGTATACGTGTGTTTGTTTTTATAAATGCCGGAATGAATATGAAAACTTATCGTGAACTTCGGCCTAACAATAAAGTTCAGCATGAAAATCGAAATAGCAACAACAACAACAACAACAACTGCGGCAATAATAAACAACAACCAGGAAAACAAAGGCCAACATATTTGTCAAAAAATGTAAAACATTTCCTAACAAATGTTCTTCATACGCCAGAGTATTTGCATGCTAGTTCCTCTCGATTCAGTTTGTGTGCGTGCGTGCGTGCGTGTGCGGTTGAGTAAACCGCAACGATGCGACTGCTTTGCATTTCTCCTGAATTTCTAACGTTCGAAAGTAAACAGAATCCTTTTCGCTCCATTTCCACAAAATTTTGTTATGTTGTATTTTTTGAAGTTTTATTCTAATATTTTTTTGTATTTTATTAAAACAGAAATAAGTGATATTTTTCAAATTTTATTGTCTTAATTTTATCTTTATAAATTATTACCCTGAATCCACAAAAAATTTGGTTATCCTCCAAAAAAAGGAAAGGGATGAGGTACCTCCCCCCTCTCCAAAAAAAAAAATAAAGAAGTTTTTATCTCGTTATTTTCAAACCTGAAAACTGTGTGGTTGTTGCAAAGCACCCTATATATTTATTTTCCTTCTGTTTTGTAAATATTTTACTAGCATACATTTATTGTAAAGGAGTGTTTGGCCTTTCTTCGCCTACTCACGCCTCCTTCCGCTGGGACTCGCCTTAGAGCAACGAACTCAGTTTTTAAGACGCATATAGAGTTTTAAGCTGTGGAAATAAACAGGAGATTATTACGAAAATTCCGAAAATTTCCGAGTAAGAATTCTCTAAAGAATTTTCCAAAAAGATTAATTCCTGCAATAGTTTTAAGTTCCACAAGTTTTAAAAGTTGTAAAAGTTTTAAGAATGGTAAGAGTTTTTGAGCATTTCCAAACATTGTTGTGTGAATATTGGTGTCACTTTCTCTCTCTCAATAAATTCATATCTACATTAAATTTCCATAATTTACATTTTCATTATTATATTCCTAAAACAAACAATTTGTACATGTTATTCCTTTAGTTGAGGCTTTGCATAAAACTGCCTGTCAGTCAGACTGCTAGGCTGCCTGTCAGCTCCGCCTATTAAAACCGTGATTAAAAAAGGGACAGAAATGAATTTTGGTTATAAAATGAGATGATTTCTTCTGATAGCATCTATATAAATTTGAAGCAAAATGTAGTTTATGAGTTTACATGAGCAGAATTATAATGATATACGAATAGTTTACTTTGTGGAAAATTGTTTGGCTTAGTTGATTGGTTGGCTGGTGGATTGCAACAAGGTGGTCCTTTAGTGTATGGCCGAATATAATCGTGAATGGAATTGAAAATTGTGTAACGATTGTTCGAATGCTATGACAAAATTTTTATTTAGAATTTATACTTGGGGCTGTTTTAGTTAAAAATATATGGATAGTGTTTCATTTGAGACTGCTTCATCCATTAAATGTTGTTTTATGAAATTTTGTACTTTATTTTTTTTTTAATTTTCGGTCTTTCGTAATCCAAATTGAAAACATCTTTTGCCAATAAATTTCGCAAATTTTCATAAATATTAATTTGTTTCATAAGCAAGATTTATTTACATAATAATTTTTGTGAGCTTCTAAACTAACTTTAGCCATCCTCTTTTTCCTTCTAAGCTGCTGATACTTTCAAACAAGGAAAGGATGTGCGATATACGAAAACATAACTGATAACAAAGTAATGGAAAATAATATAAAATCGAGAAAAAATTAATGTGATATAAATAATTTAAAGAAAATTTTAGGCAAAATTAAACGACATCTAATGTAATATAAAAAATAGAAATTTATTAATAAAACCTTGAAAATCATAAATGGTTACCACGTAAATAAAACTTCCTTTAAAAAAATTGTAAAGATAAATGAATTAAAGTGAAAATAAATTTACATAAAATGTACTTTCACAAACACATCAGAAAACACTTTGCGACTTGAGTGGAAAAAAATTTACTTGAAAAATTATAATTGAATAAAAGAAATTTGCATTCAGGCTGTTAATTCTGTAGGAGACGTTAACATTATTATTGTTGTTATTATTGTTGTTGTTACTATTGTTGCTGTTGCTGTTGTTATGGTTGTCGCTGTTGTTTTTGGTATTGTTCTCGTCATCTGTCAGCAGCAATATTGTTCAGTTTTTGTATTTACATTTCTCACGATTGTCTGTAACATATATCCTGTCAACATGTTTTTTCTCCGCACGAGGCATAATCGATGAAACGTAACCCTCCTCAAGTTATTCAATTTTTAAGTGACGTAATCCCAAGCGTTTTTTTGAGTTTTTATAATTTTTATTTTTATGATTTACCAGATATGCATATAAAAATATTTCCGAAAAGAAGAAGAATAAAAATATATCCAAAAAGATTAATTTTTTATGCAGATGCATTTGATTGCTCTCTATTTGTTGTTCAAAAAAGAAAAAAATTATTATTTAAACGCCATGGTTACCATAATGATTCTTTCGCTTTAACTCCTAAAGTGGATTTTTCATTTGATTTTCCCTCTATAGTTTTTCCCTATTGATAAGCTAGAATTGAATTCGAAATGCGTTTAAGTACTATATACGTCTGTTATTAATTTGAATACGTTTGTTTTATCCTTTATATTTTTCTGCAGAAAAGCAAATAAATGAAAAATAATTATCCATACGCCAAGGTGATCATAGTGATTGTCCTGCTTTAACTTCTAAACTGAAATTTGGGATATAGTTTCCCGAGGGACTTATCGATTAGCTAAACTCGTAATTGCAGTGCTTTTAGAGTAGATATTATATCTCGTCCATTTTCTGTAACGTAAAATATTAGTGGAAATTAATTAATCATACGTCAAGAGGATCACAATGTTTACTATGTTTTAAATTCTAAACCAGTATTTGGATTATAAGTTTTGGAGGGACTTATTGATAAGCCGCAACCGAATTTGGGTACTTTTACGGGAGAAATCATGTATGTCTATCAGTGTCCGCAACGTACACTACTGAAAAATAATTGTTCATACGCCCCGGTGATCAATTTGATTGTTTTGCCTTCACTCTTAAACTATTACGGATTTTGAATTATTATTTGCTCATAACCATTTTATTGAAGTAGTACAAATAAAAAATATTACTATTAGTATTTCTTATAGAAATAGTAGCTATATCGGCTTTTCATTGTTTATTTCGAAAAGGTTTCCGAGATACAATTCATAAAAAAGTGATCTCTCTATAAATATTTGTTTGCATTATAAAGCCAAATAAATTCTCTTTATAGATTATGGCACTATTTTTATATCATATTTCCTTTAATTTATTCAAACGCACACTATTTCGATAATTGGAGTCTATAAATATATGCTTTCAAATTTAATAAATTTGAGTACACGATTTTCATCCATAAATCTTTTCAGTATTTAAATTAATCAGCTTCATTTTCAAAAATAAATAATATTTTTAAAATGGTTTTAGTAATTTATGATACGTCAACTAAAATGTCTTACGGCGCTCGTAACAGCAAAGATATTGCGAACAAAAATTTGATGATGACGGGAGAAAATTTATGAATATATTTTCCTCGTATACCTCACATCTAATTTGATGCCTTTGGCCAACTCTTATAAAGCTTACAGAAACAAAAAAAATATAGCCTCACTCGCAAGAAAAGGAACCCCCGATAGAATGGAATAGCGGGCTTGAATAGCAGACTTCAGAAATATATATTTGTATTCGTAATTTGATGCATAATAAATGGCGCTTTGATGTACAAAATTATGTGAGAGGGGAAGCAACTCT
Source organism: Physocephala rufipes (assembly GCA_963966595.1). Classification (NCBI taxonomy): domain Eukaryota; kingdom Metazoa; phylum Arthropoda; class Insecta; order Diptera; family Conopidae; genus Physocephala; species Physocephala rufipes. The sequence continues at coordinate 4,213,823 of OZ016505.1, forward strand.
AGATGAAATGGGAGTAGTAGTTATGGGAGAAGTTGCTGTTGGTTTGTTGGTTTGTTGGTTTTGCTTCAAAGTAGTAAAAATTATATGCCGTGCGGTTATATGAAAGTACGTCAAGAGGGTCTCGTTGCCTCCAGGAATTTATAAAATCTACTAATTTGAAGCATAATTTAATTTCTTTGCAGTTGTATTAAATGCCTTTTAAAAGAATTGGTAAAAATTATTTTTTTGTTTTTACTAAAAAACGAATTAACTTTAATTTTCTTTTTGATTTCCATTTTCTTTTGATATTGTGGCAATATCAAGCGACCCAATTCTTTCCTTTGAGTATTATTAAATCCTCAAATGACATTCGTGTAAAGGTTTTAATGTTTTTAGATATTTTATTTTACAAAATTTATGTTTATTTTAATTGTAAGTTGCTGCCGTATTTTTTATAGTTTTCTTTCTGTTCCACAAAAGAATTCGGTGAATTCGGTGGTCGGTGAATTTTGTAACAAAAGTTAGCACAATTAAAAAAATTATTATAGAATACAAAAACGAAATCCACAAGTCGTTTATGAGTCCATAACGAAAGCCAAAACAGTAAAATCTCAATAAATTTTAATAAAAAATATAAGGTGACGTTATTGACACTTTAGCACATCTATTATTCTCGTTAAAACCACATTTATGTTAATACATTTGTAATATTGTTGTTGTTGATTTTTATGACTCTGTCTTTTGTTGCCGATATGTGTTTTATTGTTGATATCGGTTGTCATTATATCCAATAATAGCAGAATTTATTCATAAGAGATAAGTTATCCTTTTGGGAATGACTGAGCATTAATATTTAAGGGACGCAGCAACGGCTAAAAGGAATGAAAGATGTATTAAGATTACAAGCTCAATTATGCCTTTAGATCCTGCTGTTCCATCACATATTTATCTTAATTAAGGCGTTAAATTGAAATGATGGAAAGGTGTTTATGATTTAATCTGATTTATTGACCTCTGTATTCATGTCTCAACTAATATTAAATAATGTTGTTGTTGTTAGTTTGATTTCTCTTTTCATCGATTTATTTTCCTTCTTCTTTTGTTATAATTGCCGTTGTTGTTGTTGTATCTGTCGTTAAAGATCTAAAAATGACGATGGTAAATTCCAGAAAGCAACAAAAACTTTAACAGATGTTTACTCATATAAAAATATATGCCCGCACAAAAATTATCATAAAATATTTTTATAGATAAAAATCATTGGCCACTATCGCAGTTTAATATTTTTATGACTTAAATCTGAACATAATTATTTTATGTTCGCGATTGCCAAAGCGTGTTTTCCCATTAATCACTAATTTTTATTATCTGTAAATATAGTTTATATTTTAGAATTATTGAATTATTTTTATTTATTTTTTCATTAAGATATTTTTCCTAAATTTTATTAAGAAAACCGCTAATTATGATATATAATTCTGACACATAATTCTCTCCGGCATCATTCTTAATTTTTGGGATGTAAGAAACGTCTCATTAATGAAGACCAGGAAGGAAGCAAAGAGATAGTTAGAAGACGCAAAAATGCCCCCGTGGCAAATTAAAAAAGAAAATTTAGCAGTTATGCCTATTAAAGAAAATCTCACCCCTTTATAGCTTCACTCGATTTTATTTGAAAAACACATATGAGTGAATCTTCAATAAAACTCCAGCTATCTAGTTGACAAAAAATACGATTTCAAATTTTATTCGTTTAAGAAAAAGGCAACTAAGTCAATGTAAAATTTAAAGAAACTTATATTTATTTATCCCTTTATCTTGGGTGATTTCATGGTTAAAAATGTCTTGACATTCCCATTGACTTTATTTGATTTCCTTTGAGGTCGTTTTCAACATCGTTTATGTTTATCGTTTGAATAAGAATAAATAGAGTATTTCAAGGGGCAGCGGTTGCGAACACATACACATACATATAGATTGAATTTCATCGTTAAACCCTTCTAGTAGATAAGATATAACTTTGCTCTGTAACTTTATTGCGCATGGAAGCGTTTATGTGTGTTCGCATATCGCTTGTGTATGGATGCTTCGTCGTTAATAGTCCGACGACACCTCGTTAGTAAAATGATACACTATAATATATATATATATATATATATATATATATATATATATATATATATATATATATATATATATATATATATATATATATATATATATATATATATATATATATATATATATATATATATATATATATATATATATATATATATATATATATATATATATATATATATATATATATATATATATATATATATATATATATATATATATATATATATATATATATATATATATATATATATATATATATATATATATATATATATATATATATATATATATATATATATATATATATATATATATATATATATATATATATATATATATATATATATATATATATATATATATATATATATATATATATATATATATATATATATATATATATATATATATATATATATATATATATATATATATATATATATATATATATATATATATATATATATATATATATATATATATATATATATATATATATATATATATATATATATATATATATATATATATATATATATATATATATATATATATATATATATATATATATATATATATATATATATATATATATATATATATATATATATATATATATATATATATATATATATATATATATATATATATATATATATATATATATATATATATATATATATATATATATATATATATATATATATATATATATATATATATATATATATATATATATATATATATATATATATATATATATATATATATATATATATATATATATATATATATATATATATATATATATATATATATATATATAAGAATTTTACATATATTTAATATATTTAATATATTTTACATATATTTAATATATATTACATATATTTAATATATTTAAGAATATTGCAAAAACTCCCACAAGGATTTGTTATAACTTTTGAAACTTATGAGTTGGTTTTTATTGAACAAATACAAGAACTCTTCTCTGTCAGTCAATGCGATGAAATTTACGTACGATAATAGTTGCAATTCTCAATTCTCAACTCGTCAGCACAATTTTTATGCAAGACAGCTCACTAGCTTGCATTCAGTTTTGATATGTCCTAGTTCGTGTATAAATATAACACGTATTTTGTGGCATCCCATAAATGCATAACTCGCCTAAGTGTGTAATTTTCGACTGATATTCTCTCAATCCTCATTCTTTGTCAATTTCTCATTCACTAATTTGTTATCATTGTCTGCGATAACTTACAAGTTAACATTCAATGCGTTGACTATTAGTTATGAGTCGTATTCGACTGACAACTCGCTATGAGTTCGTTGACATTACGAGAGCTGCTTATCTCTCAGAAAATTATTCATTTCCAGTGATCCAATAACTCGCTCTTTCTTTGTTAATTTTACGAATTATTACTTTTGACTTGTCAATTAATTCCACGACCTACCTAATATTTTGTCGTAAAATATTCATAAATCATTCGTTGGATCCAAAATCGATATTCTAACGGCTGACTCGTCAATATTATGTAAACAAAGAGACAGTGAATTATGATTCGTTGTCATTTCTATACTACGTCTAGCTTATTGCTCAAAGATATGCAAAAGCGTGATTACACATGCTTGAGCTATCGTTTTCATTTGAACATGCTTTCCAAGCGATTAACTTTCCACTTCTCAGGGTTAGATTGGAAAAGTTCATAAACCTTTTTGAATGAATATGCTGTTTTCCTTCGATCTAACCAAGGTTAACGACTGTGACGGATACGTCATATTGTTAAAAGATTTTGTATTTGTCGAGGGCCTTCTTGATTATTTGAGCCCTCTTTCTTACAATTCGTTTTTCTCTTTTTGTGAACGTATTTGTGCATTTGTGTATTAATCTCGAACTCTTTCATTGAGTGTTTGCTATTGTTGGTTTTTCGCCCTATACAATCTGAAACTTTATAAAGCTTCATTTAATTTTCTTGTGCTTACTCCGGATATTATTCCTACAATAAGATTTTGTTATTAAAGGATTTTATTCTTTGGCTTCAGATTGGTTTTACCATGAGTATACAATAGCAGTTTTTCTTCGATCGAATCCCAATTCCTTAAATAATTAAGTTTGTTGAAATTTTGGAAATTTTTTTTAATCAATTCTTTTGTGCCAATTTTTGTGTTTCCCGAAAATTTTTCTTGACATTTATTTGAAAACTGATAAAAACTGTTCACAATTTTCATTTTTCTATTATTCGTAAATTGTGTTAAGAATATTTTGAATAAATTGAAAACAAATTTTGAAATATTTTCAATAAATTGAAAGAAATTTTCACCTTTGACTCTAATCCTTCTGACGTCATTCTTAAAAGTTAAAAGCTTACTACAAATCGTTAAATAATCCAAATATGTAAAATACTTTCAAAGGAAGCGAATTCCTAATCGTTTAAATTTCTTAAAGTTTCCAGCGAAACTTACCGATTGACCATCAAAATAACTTTTGTCTTGTGTAGTTGTACAGTTGTAGAAGTAGAACTGGTTTAAAGACTAATTTGCATTTTCCAAAATTTTTTATTTTTAGTCTAAACCAATCGAAGTGGATGGTCGATGTTGGGTGAACATTTAGTCTTCGGCCATGCGTAATTTTTTTACAACATCTTTGAATTTAAGCCCTTTACTTTCAATGCAAATAACTTTTTATGTTTGGTTCGGTTGAAACGGATTATAGATTAGGGACTTTTTATCTTATCGTTGATATTTCTATGTAATAGTCCTTCGGACATGACTTTCTTCAAACTTCGTAAGAAATTTTAATTGGAAAATGTTTCGTACTTCCCATAAGCTAAGCCAATAAAGCAATAAACCAACAACAATATGTGCAGAGACTACTCCTCCTTTGTATAACATTTATTTCCTACGCTCTTTTATCCTACTCTTAATGTTTTTCGGCATTTCTAAGAAACTGTCAGTTAAATCTCTGCTAACAAGATTTACCGTCCCCGAGGATATCTGGTGTATTTGTAGTGTTGAAAGGAGATAGAAGAATTGGGAGTTCGATAAGAACATTGATGCCCAACAGAATTGAAAACGAGGACAATTCGATTTTTCCGCCCACAATAAGTTTTTGATGTTCAAACTTTGACACAATGTAACAAATACAATATGCTGCATGGATCGAAGAAAATTGCTGACTGGAGAAAATTGCGAGTTTCACCAACTTATGAATTGAGTAGAATATTTTCTCTCAAAAGAATAATTTTGTATTGGGTACGGACGAAACTACTACTTACCCCATCAGGATTGAATTTTGGTGATGATTGAGGCGCACAAAATTCTTGGAGAACATCTTGCAGTTTTCGTGTAGAATCTGGAAGGGAAGAAATAGTTAAGAAATTAAATATATGTAGGGTATTATTAAAAGAAAAGAAATAATTATAAAAATGGTACGCTTAGGAAATTTATAAGTCCATCTTAAGCGATGTGGGTGTCATTTGGATAGGTCACAATTGTGGTGAACGACAATAACAATTTAGGTGTTGTTCGTTGAGAAAAAGTTGTCTGTTTACCACGAAAATTTAGATATTTTTACCACGAGAGACCACAATCTCATATCACCCATCTCGAGGAGGCTCAGATAACTACAAGTCATTTCCAACAAACAATAAGCTATTCTATTATTTGATCTATTTGACTCTACTAAAACATTAGCATATACCACTAGTTCTTACACACCAAACAAACTCTACTCAACTCCAATAAAACTTATACAAACCCCAGTTTTGACCAAAACACAATCAAACACTATCCACATTCATCAGAACATAAACAAATACCATCCTTTTTGAACAAACATTAGTCAAACACTACACACGTTTAGCAAAGCAAAAGAAAATCACCACAATAGCCAAACAACATTCGCCACTAATAAACCACTACACACCTCGAATAAAACCTTAACAAAAACGTCATCAATTTTTAAACAACAACAACCAAACAGTATGCGCGTAGATTACAATTCTATTAAGCACATTAAATATTTATCCCCATAAGCTTCGTATCATCATCCACCTCTAACTATTGTCAGACAATACCTACGTAAAAGAAGCCATCGAACAAACATTAGTCACGAGTATCATTAATCTAATAAATATAATAAAATATAATGGTTTGTATATTTTTATATTATCGTAATCGAAATCATACAAAATTAAAAGAAATACTAATAAAAACAACAACACTAACAACAGTTCTAACAGTAATAGTAATAACAAGTGATAACAAATGGCTGAATCGGCTTAGGAGGTGATTCTAAAAATATAAAAAGACAACTCGATTAAGACACAATAATTGCTAAAGAGAATAAATACTAAAGAAATATGATAACAGAAACCTCAAAAGTAGCAACAAAATGCATAAAAAAGCACAAACAAAGACGAGCACGGGAAATGTGACCAGACATTAACCACTTGTTGGCGTCACTCTTATTAAAATTGTAAGCAATATTTTTACCTTTCCCTAAGTTTCGCTTTACACCAATTTGTCTTTGGCTTCACTTACTACCTTCCGATTCCCACCATCTTTTGTGTGATATCTTTGTTTTTTTTTTGACCGGTTATTTTGCAAAAGAATCGGTCAAGGAAAAGGAATAGGCGTGACAGGGTGAAACGTGGGTTGATGACAGAGTTGCAGCGATGAGTTGAGGCACAATATGCTCGTCATCAGTTTGTTTGTAACAATTAACTAAAGTTTATTATTATTTATTTAAAGTTAATTAATTATTTATTTATAATTAATTTTAGTTAATAACTAATTTTACTCGTTACTTAAATTTATGTCGTCGTTTTCATTGTCGGGATGCTCGATAAAGCAGAAGAAACAAAGATGATTCGCGCATTTTCGATCAAGCTTTATTAGCGGCAAGTAATTTCACCCAGAAGACGAACGTAGCAACTATACCGTTATAGAGACAACACTCGACAAGAATAAAACCAAATTACACAATGTCTCGCACACACACTCTCTCGCTCACACACATACACACACATAAACAAGTTAATAAGCACGTACTAACAACTGCCCACACGTTAACTCCATTAGGATAGAATATGTACGCAGGCACACACATATACACGCACATATGCATACGTACACATACATTATAATCTTATACCAAGCATCTCTGATTAATGACAGGTTATAAACTCTTTTGTTAGACGCAATAAGTTCAAGAATAATTGCTCTCTTGGATTGATAACGATGATGACCGTGAAGATGATGATGATGATGATGACGACAATGATTTTCAAAAGCGGAAGTAAGGAAAAATAAATGAAATTAAGATCTTGCAAATGAAAATTGTTTTTTTAAAAAAAAATAACGAAAAACTATAAAACGTTATTGCTTTTTTGTGATTATAAACAAATTCGGGAAATCGCCGTTTGAGAATTTATTTCAAAAATATAAAATTGATGTTTAATAATAAAGATGATGATGATAATGGTAGTAAAATTTATAATAAATATTAGTAATGTTGTTTTCCATAATAGTCCATATTTAAAATTATTACATCGATCGCGTCTGTTTTAAAAATCATTAGCGAATTCTCAGTATTGTTTATTTAACGATTGTAATCACTTGCAAAGACCATTGTTTATACCAATACTAGTTCTTTACATTCATCATTAAAACTATCCACCTTTTTTGAGGACTAATTTTGTTAGCATGATGATGATGATAATGATGATATAATTGAAGTACCTTGTGATAATTTTACGTAACTTCCAATTTGATCGATTATGTGACGCATAATATACTTTAGTAATGGATTCACATTTTAAATTGCTGATTCATGAAAATGTAAAGAACACTTAAAATTTACATTAACATTTTTTGAAGCCAGGTTTAACGGTTTTTTCAAAAGCAATTTTTCGAAAATATTAGGAAACTGTATTGAAAGAGTCTATAAATTTTATTTTTTATCAACAAAACGTTATAATAAAAGAGTACGATGTCAAAAAAGGAATAGATATCACTTTGATGTTATTTTATAATTTTAGAGTACTTTTCAAAGTAAGGACATAAATTATATTGAATTTAATGTCGTAAGAATCTGTTTTGTCTTCGTTTCTTGTTCTCACTATCCCCTTCCTTCCGTTTGTTGTATAAGCACCAAATTGAAAGAAATCAATTTTTGTTTTTTATATTTAATGACGACCAAAATCTTTTGTTATTTTGACAATAGACAATTCTTACAATTTCATTAAAATGAAATAGAAAATGTCAGCAATAGTTTGGATGGTAGCTTTACAAGTTATAGTTTTATAAAATGTATTCCAATTCAGAAATTTATTTTCTCTTTGCCAAAAATTGATTTTGTTTTCGAAAGTACGTAATATGGACAATAAAAAAATTGCCAAAATGTAACTATTTTTCGATTTTTAAAATCGATTATGATGACTACAATTTGGTTTCGAAGTGAGGGTCCGGGAAAACCGATATTTTTTTGTATTCAGGAACCGCTCCAAGATATGACACAAAAAAAATGGCGTATTTCTTTCTTATATGGTTTTTTCTTTCTTATATGGCGTATTTCTTATATGGTTACCGCATTATTTTACGGAGACTCTGTAAACATTTAATAAAGTATATTCATCGCGATCTCAATTACTGGTTATAATAATGATTTATATTACTACTTCGTTATGTGTATGACTATCACAGCAATGCTTTTAGCAGTTATGGTTAGTGTTGGGAACTATCGATTGATTTCAATTATCGATAGTTAATTACTGAATGAATTTAATCATCGAATGCATTTTTTTATTCATCCACTAATTCACTCCTATTCGAGTTCAACTTATGCGGTTACAACATAATCACCTTACTCGTTGCTCTTGCTTGATTAATTTGGGTATCGGCCTTTACTCGCCGATCGATTTCTGAATTACTAAGAACTAGCGAATGACTGAATTATTCGATAATTTTTAGTAATTACTAATTCTGGGAAACAGATTCATTCGTTGAATGATTTCTGAGTTACTAAAAATTATCGAAAAAACTAACGAATAAATGAATAATTTAGAACTATGGTAAAACTCGATAGTTTTTATTCGATAGTTCCCAATACTAGTCATGATATAACTTTTTCAAATAATGAATAGTTCATGGCATAAATTAATTGAAGCAGAGATTTAGTGCCACTTAATTAAAGACATTTGACATAAAATCTGTCATACGCACGAACCCACTCTGTTTACAACCAGGCCACATCAAATCATTGATGCTCATCGAGAGTCGTAACAGGCGTAAATTCAAGTGTAAATCAATAAAACTTAATTTAAATCGCAATTTTAATGAAGGTTTAATTTGGTTTGGTTTGAAGGAGAACCGGAGCAATTGAACTGCGAATGAACTACCATGACAAGTCATGATTACAGTTAATTGACATTTTTGTCATTTAAATTAATTTTTCATTTAATTTATTTGTTTAGCATTTTCATTAAATGGAAGGGAGCAAGGATTCAAAGAAATCTATTTGAAGTAAAATATATCAAAATACATTTTAAGATGTTCGTTTAAAGCGCAGTAAGTTACCAACGGAATATACCCAAAGGAAAAGTCTAACAAGAAAGACAACCAAAAATAAAAGAAAATTAGTCGAAATTCCACGAAAGCATTCAAACAAGTCTATGTGACGACAAACAGACAAACAAAAATAAACAGATAAACAAACCAGCCGAGGGTAAAAGAAGATGAGTAAGAGACGAGACGCCCATCGATTGCTTAAGAGGACCATAGTTGATTGACGTGTAGGGGAGGGGCGGGGGGGGTAATGAGGGCTGGGTGGATAGGTTAAATGTGCGTGTGGTGTACAAGTATATCTATGCTAAAGTAAAATGTTATTTCCAAGAGAAGAGAGGCAAACTTACATGAGGCCAATTCCTGCAGATGTTGGAATTCACGCGGCGACAACTTGTCCCAATTGTGATGATGCGACTGTGAGGTCATTATGGATGGAGAACTAGAAAGAAAAAACACAAGAAGATAAGATGAAGAACAACATGAAGAGGAAAATGACAAAATTAGAAATAATCGCTTGAGAATTAGATATGTCAAGAAAATGAAAAAAAATCAGAAAAAAACAATTTTTTGGAATGATAAATTAAAAACTTTCTAGAGATTTTTATAAATATTTTCGATACATTCGGTGCTTGGTAGTAAAGTCCATCAAATCGATTTCGCAGTAAAATTTTATGTCTTGCATTAAAAGTAAATGCAATTTTTGACTTCATGATGTTCCTGTTTTCATTCAAATTTTCTACATCGCACCCTGTATAACATAAGCACAGCCATAAATCATGTAGGTTTATGCGACACCTTACTTCTCTATTTTTAGTTAGGTACTAAGAGCTTATTAGCTTTATTATTAGAAAAAAAATAGTCTTGCTATTCCGTTTTTTTCCATTTCTTTAGAATTAATGATTTCTTTTTACGACGCGATCAATCAACAACAAAATTTTTGTTTAGAACTTTTTTGAAAATGCTTTTAAAAATTACAAAAAAGAAATTTAGTCAAACTGAAAGGAAAAAGGAACTAACTTCTCAACGGATCTATTTCAATCTCTGCTGTTGATTCAAAGAAAAAAATAAAATAGAAAAAATAATAAATAAAAACTAAAATAAAAAATAATAAAAAATTTTTTTTTGAAAAAAACGCATTAAAATGGATTTTCGTTGAATGAATGAATTTAATAACGCTTGATTTATATTTATAAATGATGTGCTGTTGCTATTGCTTGTTCTTCTTTTTCTAATACTTTGTTCTTTTCTTTTCTTCTGACGTCATGAGCTTCGACTGACTAATCGAACAGCGGGAAACATGAAAAATTCATTTCGTCTCCTCAAAACGAAGATCTTATCAATCTTTTGGGGGTCGATTTGTCCGTCAAAACCATTTCATTAACATCCATTTCTACACCTGCTGGTTTGTTTTGCAGTATCTTCCTTTCCCTTCATTCAATTCTTTGGGTCCCTGACTTTTTTCTGTTACCGTTCTTTGTTATAGTTTTACAATTTTAGAAAAAAAGCAGATTTATATAAGCGTTAAAGTAAACATAGGGGTTAATATTTTCTATTTATATACATATATACACATATATATATATATATATATATATATATATATATATATATATATATATATATATATATATATATATATATATATATATATATATATATATATATATATATATATATATATATATATATATATATATATATATATATATATATATATATATATATATATATATATATATATATATATATATATGTATATACATATATATGTCTATATGGATGTACTTGTGGCACATGCACGTAACGCTTTGTAAATATTTTTACAGTTTTGCCCAAATTTTTTTCCTCGATTTTCTGAAGTGAGGTGAAGAAATTATTCATTCTGGCAATTCTATAGAAATCTCTCATCTCAATGAAAAATTATCTGACGTCAAAGTTGATCGACTTTCAAACTTTTGGTATTATGAAATAAATTTATATATTTAAAAAAAATATACATACAAAAGACTCCGTAAAATGTTTTTGAATTCAACGATATGCCAAATTCAATTGACGTTCATAAAGAGCTCATTCCATTCGCTCTAAAGCTTATGCTGAATTGTATGATTTTGTAAGATATGCAAGAAGAGTGTTGGAGCATCCGTTTTATTTATGGTCGGCCATCTGTCAACGTCGAAACAATGTCGGCTTTGACTGAAGAAAAATGAACTCCTCCTTTCTCGAAACTCTAATTTTCGCTCTTTACAAACATACCCTACGCCGGCGATAAAAAGATTTAGCCCTCGAAAGGTCATTTGAACGAATGTTTATCTTTATGAAGCCTTCTTAAATTCAAAAGTTGTCTGTGTTTTCAATGTGGAAATCTCCTCCATATTTATTGTCATTCTGAACTGACAAATTTGTCATTTATCAGCGGTGTCAGTCATGAAGCAAATAGTAAATGTCAGTCGTAAAAGGAACCGCAAGTGCCAAAGCAATCGGAGTTATGAGTTTTTATTAATCAGGAAGCATGGAAACGGCGGCAGTTTCCAATGTTGAATATTTTATTTACTTAATTCTTGGTTCTCTCCGAAGATTTTAAAGACGAAAAAGAGTTGACATCACAGTGAGAGTTAAATTAACATTTTGACATTTATTTCTAATCTTAATTAATTTATTCCTCTCTGAATAAACATTGGCAAAGTCAATGTGGAAAGCATGATATAATTTGTCATTTAAAAAATACATATTTTGAATATTTTTAAAAACATTCTCACAAAACATTTTCTTCAAATATATTTTAATTACTTTGTGTATTTTGTATTTTTCAGTTTATATCTTTATATAAATCTTTATCTTAAGTTTATATCTTTATTTTTTATGCATTTATTCTTATAAATTCATTTTTTTTAAACTGATTTCGAAGCACTAAGCGTAATTTTCCACTGAGTACATTTTCGTCAGTTTGCGCAGAATTTTTTCATTCTATTTGTTTTTAATTTTTTTCTATTTTTTCTCATTATTATTAAATAATTTGTTCTAAATAATTTTTTTTAAATAAATTTGAATGGAATACTTTTGTTTTTTTTTTTTGAATAATTCTATAATAATAGAATAGTGCAATAATGTTTTTATAAAGATTGTCATCTTTTAAACTAAAACCTAAATATTTTTTTATGTCTTTCTGTTGCCAGAAAGGTCACGGATTGATTTTTCTTTTTTAGAATTTTTTCTATTTTTAAAAGCATATACTTTTATTTATTTAATTTTTTCTTCTTGTTTCACCCTCCCTTTTCGAATCATTCACGCAAACGTTAGTACGTGCTTTGTGTTTTATTTTTGCTTCTCTTTATCTGCAGTTAATGTTTTTGGCGATGAAAAAGCCATAAAACTTTAGGACTGTCTGTAAAAAATACTTTTGCTTAACATCTCATTCATTTCATTTAATTTTAACATTAATCTGAGCAATATTTTTAAAGATTTTCTTTCTTTATTTAATTTAATTTTTCATTTAATTTATTTTCATTTAAACGTTTCGGAACTAATTTAGTATTGTTTATGAATGTGGAAACAATTTGTAAATTTGATTTATTATAAATACGTTTTGGGTATGAAATAATTATTTATTTCACTGTTATTTGATCGAGTTTTGAATTTTTTGAAAAATTTTTAATAAACTATGTGTTAAAAACTTATTAAGTTCTTTTTGCTTTTGTAAATATAGATAAAATTTTGAAGGAAGGAATCTGTTTTTCGATTTTTTTTATATAACCGCAAGCTTGCAAGCATTTCTCAATTGTAACGTTTGTGAAACGGAATTTAATACCCGAGAAGGATATTTTAAAAATATTTCATGAATAACCAACCAACGGCATTTTGAACTCTCATGTTTAATTTCTTGTATTTACGTTTGCGTTTATGTTTCTATGACTGATGACGTTTGCTTCTTTTTGGTTGATCCTGTTGCGACTGGGTCACATCTTCTTGTTTTTGTTGTAGTAGCAATTTAATCATTGTTGTTGTTCTTATTGTTAATTTATTACAAACTCATCTCATATGCTTTTTGATTATTTTGGATTATTTTAATCTATATCTCCCAATTCACTTTCACTTTCTTTCTACCATTTGGTCTCTTTCCCCCTCATTTCGTCATATCGGTTTGCGTCTATGCTTAACTTCTCCCACTCAGGCTTGTTTGTAATATTTGTTTGTTTGTTTATTTATCAAAGGAATATTTAAGTATTTTTGTGTAATTTGTAACAACATTTTGCAATAATTTTTGTATTTTTATTGTCTGTAATAAAAACTTTACCGAACAGGGATTATCTTCATTTTATGATCACGATGGTCGTATTTCTCTAAAAACGAAAAAACCCATTACGTTGCATTTCTTAAGCATAATAAATAAAATATAGCTAGATAAATTAAGAGCTCTCCCACCCGTCGAAGGAGTAGGAGAAACAGAGAAATTAAGAGGGTACACCCACGCACGCCCCCAACCATTAGCACAGGGAATGAAAAATAAATCATTTACCTCAGAGAGGTTTCTCGTTTCTTAGAAATGAGTAAAACCCGCCCGTGAATACTCCGCTCGTGCTTAAAGCCTCGAACGAAAAAGAATTCTTCGAAATGTTTATGCACTCACAAGTATGTTTTGAAATTAGACATTTTGTTGATGCAATTTCATATGTTTAAACGAAAATCTTATGAAAATCCGGCAAAAAGGCTTTGGTGTAAAATGCTCGATGTATATCAATGTACGAATATACAAAATATGAATATACACGTTCATGCAAAACCAATTCGGACTTTCAAATGAAGGTCTTTTTTGTGATGTACCGAAGGGATCGTAAATGCTCCGTTAACTTCTATCGAAAGGATGTTTTCAAGTAGGGCAGGCCGATGTAGCCATTAAGAGGAGATCCGCCTTACATTGCGCAATTAATACGAAGGCTTAGATATTTTCAAATAAAGCAGAAACTGAAATAAATAAAAGTAAAAAAAGTAAAGAAAAAAGTTACATTCATAATGAAAATATCCCTGGAGAAAATAATAAAAATAAAAAAATAGGATATGCTTTAAGGAAGGCATTTTATGTAAATTACTTACGCTGATGTTCGTGATTAATGAGTGTCTGGGATTGCAGCCAGAGGTGCTGATATTTAGACGGTAGTTGAGGAAGCGTAAGAAAGGAAAAACAATGGAAAAACTATTAAAAAATTCCCATAAAATTTCGTGTATATTTTCATCGATATACAATTCCCAAGAACGTTGCAGAAGCAAGCAATAACATTTAGAAAATAGCTGCAAGGAATAACGCCCAGTCGACGAAAAGGCCACATAGTTCAGGATATAAAAAGATTCTGAAATCGTCAGTTTTATTTGTTACCTTCTTCTGGGTTTTATAGAAGTAATTTTTGTGTAGTTTGTGTATCTCCCTTTGACGTAAGGACTTAACGTTCGCGGAAGCTATTTTAGGCATTATTTCACATCTTTTTGGCTTAATTTTTTCGAAAAAAGAAATTGAATTACTTTTTTCAGTAAAACCAGAGCGATACCATGAACCGAGGAAGCAATGCCCGTAATGATGGATTTATATCATTTGGGTGTTATCTCATGGTAGTAATAAAAGTCTGCAATCAGGAATAGGAAAATAATGGAATTATGTCCTTTTTTCTGTAATTATTACAACAATTGTTATAAATCATCAAAGTGAATACTATTTTTAAAAATCAACCACCTGATGCAAAGGGCCCGACTGTAATATCGAAGGGGACACTATGAGATGTTATGATACTGAGGTGGAACCCCCACGTGACGGCCTATGTGAGCATCACTGCGTGTTAAATTAATTTACCATCAAAATAATTCTGATAAACGTCCAACTCCATGAGAAAAAATTTTACATACCACAATATGCAAATAATTACAATAAAAACAACAACAGCAGCAATAGAGCCAATCGAAAACCACTTTCAGTAATGAGACCTCAACATATTGACTGAACACCATGAAATAAATGGATGGAATGACTTGAACGAATGATGAATGAATAAATTGAATGTACGGATTATTGAGTGAAATTGAAAGGAATACAAGAATCAAAATGGAATAAAACCTCAAAGGAATACCGTGCATGAATTTTATGAAAGTCGGACCAAAACAATAATAATAAAACCATCGGCAATAAACACCAAATCTTCCTAAAACAAACCAGCAAAAATATTGCAATAGGGTACCAAATGACCGGAAAAGGGCACATAATTTGTTTCGGTATTTTTTTTCCTAGGCAGTCTTAAATGTGTGGGTTGTCATTAAAAAAGGGGAAGAGGTAGAGAAATTTATACATTACTTACATAAAAATAGTAATCAATGCAAAATCCCTCGCGAATCAACCCTGTTAAATCCATAACGACCAAAACATAACGACAGATAATAAACCGAACAATGATGGCGAGCGATGATGGCGTTTGAAATGGTGCGCTAATGATATGCAAATACGAAATGTTTGCACCAAACTGTTTTTCTTGTACTTCGTCTTTTTTTTCGTCGTCCAACTTTCCTTCATTTACTCAATTATTCCCCAGTCAGTCAGTCATGCCATTGAAGAATTTTTTGCGTGGTTGTTTAATTCGTTTTTTCATTTTATTTTCATTTTATTGCATTTTCGCTTTCCTTTTCTCTTTATCTGTCTGCAATCAAGAGAATGTTTTGCCAGAGCACTCACGAATTAGTTGAGGACTGCTAAGCGTTGTCGTTGTTTATTCTTATTAATTCTTTTTTTTTGTTTCTAATTTTTTTTCTTAATTCGATTTGTTTTTCTCGTTTTGTTTAATTAAGAGGATATAAAGAGTTTGAAGGGTAGGAGGAGTATAATAAAAAAAATAATATTTCTGCTTCTTTCCTCTTCTTGTAATTCCGCCATCCATCAGAATTGATTGTAACTAATATTTCATATTTTGGGCGACCATCTCAAGGGAGTCCTCACTTAAACGAGTAACGATTTTCTTCTCAATTTCATTCCTTTTCTGTTTGGTATTGTTTGAATTTTCTTTTAAAAGAGAACGCCCCCGTGATATTTGTTTTATCGAAAATTTAGATTGTAAATACTTTTTAGCGTGTTTATTGCTTTTTGTGCGTTTTTTTCAAATGCACGGTGATACAAAGTATAATCCCATCATTATTCGTTTAACCAAAAAAGTTATCAATAATCAAAGTTTTGACAAAAAAGATTAATCCAAAACATAAGAAAGAAAGGAATGCTTGGAAACCATATAAAGACTGATTTTGACAAGGTTTGTCATCGTTATCATAATAAGCAATCATCGCTTTGGTAACGAAAGTTACCAAACATAATTCTTTTTTCACTTTAATAATGACAGTAAATAATTTTACCTTTGTTTACTTTCTTTTAAGTAAGGACGTTTAAGATTTGTTTAAGAAAACAAATAAATAAAATAGAAAACTAGATTATTTAAGCATTTATACAAAATTTCTTTGATGTTAATCGTTGGTTTAGTTACGAAGAAAACTGAATTTTTATCGAATTACTGAAATTATTGAATTGATTGGTTTTACATGAATTATTAAACGATACTAATTCCAGCAGTTTAGGAGACATAAATAATATTTTTTGAAATTTCGAAGGGCTCTAACCCCGCCCCGAAGTCCTAGCGGGCATTTATTTTATGGTTATTAGGGTTAGGAAGGAAGCACAAAACCGACAGAAGAATGACGAACAAATCGGAGCGATTATGTAAATATAAGGCAGGTTTCGTAATTGACAAAAGTCAATGAAATGAAAGCATTAACAAAATTTTATAATAAACGAAAGTCATTGACAAAAAGGTATGCATGACAAAAACATTTTTAGGCAAACGACATTGACAGCAAGCAGTGACAGAAGAAGATGTTGGCAAAATACACAAAAGGAAAAAAGGAAGGAATTTATAAAAAATTTATAAATCGAGGCTTTGATAAGAATTGAATTTAACAAATTAAATTTCAAAAAGAATTTGCTAAGGCAACAAAATCATGTGACAACTTTTGCGTGTCCATTTAGAATAAAACTATGATTGACAAAAGCTTAACACAATAAAAACTTAACATATAATTTCTTTTCTTTTCTTAGGAGTTAACGATTTTCTTGGCATATTATTTTGATTACTTTTAAATTGCTTTTAAAAATTACTACAACACATTTTATCATCGTCATTATCACGTTCGGCATACTTTAAATATTTCCGTACTATTATAATTACGCTATTGACTGTTATGACTCCGGCCACCTTTCCACCTTTTCTTCTGCTCCCTGCAGTTCTAAAGGGTATAGCTTTTTATTTCAGGTAAAAGAAAAATGTGTCACGTTTCCGTTTTAGTGGCGCAGCAATAAAAGGCGATAGAATGTGGCGTGTCAGCGGTAAATTAAGAAGAATTAATACTATTTTTTTAGTATTTTTTACTCCACTACTTTTTCCTCACCCCGGCACCATAGCCGCATAATCCTTGAAATATAATATCCTTCCAACGAACGACCGCACACACAACTACACCATCATTTATAGAAAGAAGGTACAAAGTAGTAGAAGTAGAAGATAATAGAATACTGGTGGTGTAGAAGTGGAAAAAAGGCAATCAATTAAGTGCGTTTTAATTAAGCTGTTACTTAATTAAGTTGTTTCTTTTGTTAATTTCTAATGCTTTCATTGTTTCTGTCGTCATTTTTATTGTGGCGCGCCACGATATTTGCAAAAGAAGTGAAGAGGAAAAGGGCAGGAAAATGTCATTCGATAAGAATTTACCGCAACACCGAATGTATCTTTAAGAAGCTTCAACATTTCATTCCTTTCTTAAACTATAGATTAATATCAAAATTTTTTGAAATTGACAGGATATTACAAAATGATTCGTCATTATCTTTTATTCTACTTACATTTAATTCTTTGTTTCTCGTTGAAAATTTTGATAGAGATAGATTATGATTGTTTCCTTCCTTATTCTTTGCGATTTGCTGTAAAAGATTTAAAACAATGTTTTTTATCGATGTTGTCTTGATCGTTATTGACCCCTGACAAAGAGGTCCTTTATATAAATTATTCTCTGTGTCTATAGGGCGCTTAGCGTTAAACGTGGGTGTAGTCGGGCCAGTGGCCAAGGCCCAATTTTAGCGGTGATACTAGTTTATCAGTGGATATGGTTTAGTTCCTCAGATTGTAAATAAAACTTCAAACTAAAATTGTATTTGAAAAACCACTGTCTACGATGTTGACACTCGAAAATGGGCGTGCATCCCCACGAGCATCGGATGCAAACAACAAATTTATATGATGTGTATGGAATATATGAGCTTATTTTTGATTTAAATTGTCTTCTAATTAAAAAATTATTTTTTATCATATTTTGTATTCTATATTTTTCTACAATACTTTTGTATTATTTAATAAAATTTTCTTTCTCATGTCGCCTTTATATATTTTTCTTGATTGTTTTTCTTGGAATTGTAATCAACAATCTTCTTTCAAATTGTATTTTCCAGCAGACGATCCTTTTGAAAATTCTCTGACTTTTATTATCATATAAAATTTTTTATAAAAATCTCAGTCAAATTGCAAGCGTTTTGAAAAAAAGAAAGATATAATTTTGTTCATCTAATTTTAATTGAGTTGCAATTTTTTGTTTATGTTTTTTAATATTTATCTTCAGTGCCTCCGTTTCTGTTCCGTTCTGTCTATTTTCCTTCATCATTTGTTGTCGGATGTGAAATTATTATTTATATTTGTTTTCTTTGTTCTACTTGTTTTTATTGTTCTTCATTATTATCTTCATTATTCGCTTCGAGTTAACAATTGCTTATTTGTTTTGTAACGGGTTCAAAACTTTTATGTCGTTGCAAAATTTGTCATCTTTTCACGGGAATTGTTTGGCAATCGCGGGGACAAGTCATTCTCTCGAGTTTAAATGAGTTTCAGATTTTGTAAAGATTTGCCAAATAACATCGTTTTGTTCTTTAACCTTTGAAGGAACAAATAATAAAGAAAGGGTGTGTCCCCGGGAAGGAGTAAGGGAGTTCTGTGACGGGTGCAACATGCTCTCAACTTTAATTTGAGCAGCTTGTATAGGTTGGTTGGTTTACTTCACTCTATGTCAAACATTGAGGATTTTTCTTCCCCAGAATCTTGCATAATGTTAAAATTAATGATTTTAATGATTAATGATTTGGTATTTGCTTTCGTTGTTGTAATTGTTCGTTGTGGATGCGTGTTCCTTATGGTTTTTCTTTGGACTGTTTGCCCAATTTTTCAATTTTTTTTTAATTGGAAAAATATCCATTCAAAAATATTTCTATATAGTTTTCTATAAAAATAACGACCAACCAAACTTCTTTTCAAAATATGTTTTATTCAAATGGTTAAAAAAATTCTCTTCGACATAAATTCTTTTTGCGCTCAAGCATTTTCGAAACTATTTTGAAAAATATTTTTAAAAATAGGAACATTTTTTTAAGTGAAATTCATAAAAAAGATTTTAATGTTTTTTTTAGTTTTTATATATATTTTGGAAACCTCATTAATTTTTAGAAATTATGAAATATTTAATTTTTCCTCTCTTTCTATTGATTGCTCGCGGAATATTTAAATTGTTTGTCATTTTCGTTATAAAATGTTATTTTCTTGAATCCTGAATATTTGGAATGGCAAAATATTGAATTTAGTAATAAAAAGTGAAAATTTTGTGAAAATCAAAATTTATTAATTTTTTAATTTATTTTTAATCTTTACTAATTTTTGATTCTTTATCATTTATCGGTTTATTTTTATATATCATTTAAAATTTGATTTTATTATTTTTTGAAAACCATATTTAATAAAAAAATCTTAAAAAAATCTTATTTTTTTTCAAAAATTGTACTAAATATAGACAAAAATTATGTTTCTATTACAACTTTTTTATTCAACAAATTTTTTAAACTTTAACGATTTTTTCAACAATTAAAAAGAATAATCACCGAGTAAATTTTCCGAATGGAATTGGCAGTCTTCAATTTTTGAACATTTTAAATTATGAAGTATTAAAAACCAGCTCATACCAGACTTCCTGTCCCGTCTCCCTTTTCCTTAAATCGATGTCATTAATTTCTAAAATAATTGATGAAATAAATCGATTTATTTTCAGTCGACATTTTTTTGTTAAAGAACAAAAACTATATTCAATATATTAAATATATTAAATAAAAAATATATTCAATAATGATAATGTTTATAATGATAATGATAATAGCGTTTATGCTAATGTCTTGCTGATTATTTTTTATAATTTTTCGTTCTTTACTTTTTCCTTCGAAGGTAAGCCTGGATCATCTTCATTTAACACTCATTTGCATTATTTCCTCTACTCATAATCATCTCATTTCTTTCAATTCAGTTTTTTACTGTCTTTCTTCCATTTATTTAGTTCCATTTCATTCATTCGTTCACTCATTTTTATTTCATTGCATCTTTGCGTAATCTATGCAAAAATTTTGAAAAAAAATTAACAGAAAAAAGTTAAATAACAATGAATGTAATCCTGGAAGCCATATCGAAAATTCCGAAAGGATAGAAAAGAAGATTAAAAAAGCGAAAATGCCGAAATGAACGTACGCAATAAACTTCTTTTTGACAAACGCACAGCTCTGTCATTTGCAATAATAATAAAAAAGGAAGGATTACGGATGATTGTAAAGGGAGACGATAACAAAAAGAAAAACAACAATTTCGAATTATTCTAACCGCACATATCGTAAGAAATATATCCATCTAGTAGACAGTAAAAACATCTCCTTGCGTCGGAAGAGAGATTGCTGCACTTGAAAGTGTCAACGAGGCAACGAATTGCATGAATGAATGCAATAATGAAGGAGTAAATGAGTGGAAGAATGAATGAATGAATGAATGAACGAACGAATAAAGAATGGTACAGGCGAAAGGAATCAATGAGTCAAAAGAATGACTGAACGAATAGAGGAATGAATGTAGAATAATTGGATCAAAGTGAAAAATCTTTGAAACTGATTGTTTTATTCTCAAGATAGAGATTTTTAAAAACGATATTAAACTTGATTAAATTTGTTTTCTCTAAAAGATAAAAATTGTATTAATGTAATAAAATTCTAACCAAAATCCATTAATGTAAAAGTGAAGAAGCGTGCTTAAAAGCCAATTAACGGAAAATCATTTGTAGTAAAAAAGAATGATTTTCTCGTATTTAAATCAAAGCAATAATACGTAATAATTCATCAATTTATTCATTCATTCATTATCACTTAACCAAACGATGGAGTAGTCGATTTTTGATGATGTTCACAGATTTATCATTTACAAATTATTAACAATTTTATATCAAGTTAAGCTTCTGATACAACAATAACCACAACAACAACAAAAACAACATCTGTCACTACCAAACACATCACCGTAACGTGCCGCATCGATAGTACGTCGAAATCATAAAGCATAAAATCTTTTATTACTGAATAAAATAAACGCACGTTACTCGATTTTATTCATGAAACGTCGATATTTACACTCCTTCTTCATTCACAATTCAGTCTTCTCTTTATTAGTTTATCAGAGAATCATGCGGTGTTTTCTGAATTTGAAATTGCTTAAGCAATGATAAGAGAATATGTAGTGCACATGGTGCAGAAGGGTGAGAAAGGGGTGAGAGTTAAAGAATGGAGTGGTTGGTGCAAATGTAAACAATGAATGTCTGTCATTGAACAAATGCCGATGAAAATCTATTTGAGAATTTATACTGAATCCTTATAATTTAAGCTGAAGAATAAAAGCTCAGCTCGTCTGTCAGCAAACGTTTGAAGCACTTCCAGACAGACTGTAACCCGTAAACACTTTTGCCCTCTTCTCCGGAGAGTATTAAAAATCTACTACAGCGAAACTTGATTATCGTGTGGATTTGGTATAAAGTAAGACAGGATGGTAATGCCATTCGACCAATGTGTTAGGCCCCTTCTTTGTGCGAAGTGCTTTTAGAGATCAATATTATTCGGTAATTCAGAGATTTATTCAATATTTATTGCATTTTTGGTGAAATCCGTGCAAAGAATATCAATGAAGACCTAATTCGCCTTTTAACCTCGGGAGAAAAAAACATAGAAAAGTAATATGTATATATAAACACCCATGCACTTGCATATATGTATTTATATCATTGTGGACGACCGTAATTGGAGAATGTCAAATCATACCAAATACGTCGGTTAAAGATCGTATATTTTATTATAGATGGCGGTCTATAATAAAATATTCGATCTTTAACCGACGTATTGGGTTTGAGTCGACATTTTCTAATTACATATTTGAAATTTTTTTACAAAAGGCTTTGTATTTGCGAGAGAATTCTACTGATTAAGGGCTGTGAAAGCTGTAAAAATGAGTATGTGCACGCTTTATGAATTTTGGGCAAAGAGAAAAGATAATTTAATTTTATTCAAAATATTTAAAATAATATTATTTTGTCAATATTTTCATAAGAAATAGTTGTGGAATAACAAAAACCGTATTACTATAAATCGAAATAAATATTATTTCTATTTTTAACTCGGATTAAATACGCCCAAAATAGTGCACAAAAAATGACAACTCAATTAAATGCTGAATTTTATCAAAATAAATTAAAAAATATTGATTCAGTGACTCATTCGTTCAATCATCCGTACAATATTTACGGCAAAGAGAGAACAAACTTGTGGTTCACCGTTTAGAAACCGTAATAAAATTGAATTCTTCATCATTATTAGTTAATCATTTTAGTTAATGTCCGCTTAATGAAACTTTAAAGAAAGAAGAGAGAAGAGCACGGGAACTAAAAGAAAGTGAGAGACAACCATCATCTCACTTCGATACGGTTCCATTTAATTCAAATTTAATTCGATTAAATAGTTAACCATCCGAGCAAAAGCGCGTAAAACCAAGACTCCACTGGGCAAGACTCTACTAGAAGTTATCGATTTTTTTCTTAGAATAACTAGCGGAAGGAAACCATAAAGTATTCTCTAATATACATTTTTATTTATTATTATTATTTTATAAACGATTGTATTTGGGCTTTTTGGCGGGGAGAGTTTAGGGAGGGTCTTTTTTGTACTGCCTTTAGTTTGCTTTGCCATTAAATAATAAATTCATTGTTTAACAAATGGGTTGGAAGAAGAGGGCGAGGGTGGATGAACTAGACGAAGACGAACATATTTGACTTGACTAATGACGCAACGAAATTTAATGATGACTTTTGGAAACGATAACAATAACAATAACAATAACGACAACAACAACGACAAACTCCTTAGATCCACAAAGTTTTTAATAGTTATCTATTATGGTATATTTCAAGTTATTGTTCGTAGTTGTTGTTGTTTTTCTATTTACTTTACGTTTATGGTCTCTGACTTGCCTGATTGTGCTTTTGGATATAAATTTGAATTTTTTGTTTATAAACAAAACCACCAGCCATATAATAAAAACAAAAAATAGTAAACGCTAAAAGTTTAAGATTAATTTTTTTCTTCGCTTCAAAAAAATTGAACGAAAAACAATTACAAGAATCTTAAAAAATTACAAGAAAATTTTATAAAAAAATGTTTATAAAATAATTCTGTTTTTGAACTTAAAATACTCTCTTTATATTAAAAACACAATTTTGAAAAAAATAAATAAGAATTGAAAATAAAATATAGTGAAGAACTTTCTTAAAATTATTTCTTGAAAAGCTTAATACTTAATTCTAAAATTTTTTTCCTTCTTTCTTCTTCTTTTGAAATCAATAAAAAAGGTAAAATTTTTGAATGATTAATATTTTTTAATATAGTCTGAAACATAAGTTATGATTTTATCAGTAAATTCAGCAGTGGACCACTAGGTAGTTTCTTCTTTATGTTTCATTGGAAACCTCTTTCCATTATTTGTGAAAAATAAGAATAAAAATCACAAATGACAGTTTAATGTCATTTGTTTTTTGTTTTTCCTACTTCCTTTTGCTTTGTCTCCATTTGTCTTTTATTATTTTTTTCTCCTGCGTTTATGTTTTTACAATTTGGTAACGATTAACTGTCTGTTTTAAAATATTTTTCACACATTTCTCGATAAAATTCCAAATTTCATATTTTTATTTTATATCGTACTTTTTTTTTATTTTGCCATTTTATACCCTACACCCGAATGGATATGGTGTATTGACCTAATTCTTCCGTTTGTAACGTATTAAAGAAAATACGGAAGGTATCTAAAAGTACACAAATTCTTGCTCGGGATCACCTCCCGACTCGATTTCGTCGATTCTTTTTAATTTGTTATTCGCACCACGAATTTGGACCACCATCGCACCTACTCTGTAAAGTTAAAACGTATTTATTTGTGGCTCAATGGCTTAAAACCTCACTTTGCAGAGCGATTTTAAGGATAAGGTTTATCACTTGACTTTACCATTTAGGGCAGAATTTTACCTTAAAAAATTAACATGATCCACTTACTGGTTATTGCATCTGAACCACAAATTGTTCTTGCGGGTGCAGGGTATATAAGCTTCGGCCAGGCCGAAGTTCGAGTTTTGACTTGTTCTAATTCAATTTTATATCAAAAAAAAGTATAAAAAATATAATTACTTCTCTACTTCTCTCAATTTGCTAAATTCTCAAATTTTTATTTCGATTTAGTATATTTTTATTCAATATTAATTATTTCCTTAAAATGGATTTAATTGACCCATTTTGTTTAATAATTTCTTACTTAAAAATCACTCAAAAAATGCTTAATTTTTAACTTTATTTACCGTTTTTTAGTTGTGTTTTTTATTTGATTTATTATTATTATTATTATTATTATTATTATTATTATTATTATTATTATTTTGTATTTTAGTAAGTTTCAAACTAGTTATTTTTTTCAATGATGTAACTTTTTAAAAGCAGTATTTTCTAAATTTCATTAATTTCCTGATTTCATTTTTTATACTTTTATTTTTTATGTTTTATTTAACATTTATTTAAGAAAATATTTTATAATTAATAAACATTTTTATTTAACATATTTGTTTTTTTAACATATATGTTTTATATCATACTTGTTTTATTTTTATTTAACATTAACTATATTTGGTTTATTTAATTATTTTAAACATATAATAATTACTTAAATTATAAGACTAGCTTTAATTCATTACCTCTCTGATTTCTCTGTCGTTTTATTTTATACCTATTTCACAGCCTTTAAATTCGCTCGCATTTTGTCCACGACGTTCAAAGTGAGTTATCATATTTTTTTCAAAAAATGCCTAATCCTTTGGCAATATTACAGCTAAAATATTTATATTTTATAGTTTTAAGATTATATAGGTGTTGTATTTTTTATTGTACAATCCAAAGGTTTCAGATTTAGTTTAAAATTAATTTGATTCTTAGTTCAACACATTCTTACTAATTGTCACAAATTATTGGCGCAAATAATTAAATTTAATTCAAGTATTTTTATGTGGTTTTAAAATAGATTTTAATTATTTTATTTTAGAATATATTTTAGATTAGATATTAAAAAATTGAAATATTCTTTATGGAAGCAAATCCAATTCTTTTATGAATTAAAACAGTTTATTTGGCAACATTTTCCACTGAATTTTATATAAAATTCTCAAAAATAATTTTGTACTTAAATTTAAAAATTTAGAAGGCTTTTAATTATTATTTTTATAGATTTTTAGTAAGGAATGTAATACATTTTGTAATACTTTATTTCACATTTAAATAAATTGTTTATAAATTATTTAGCCTCACTGCACCCACCTGTTTATTTTTTTCTCTAAAAATTCTCACGATTTCTTATTTTAATTCTCACAATTTTTTTATTAAATTTTAAATTTGCAACATTATTCTAAAATAGTTCCTTCTTATTTTTCCGCTATCTCTATTCCTTTACCCAGCGCTACCGCCAACCGAGTCATTTAAACTGAAACATTTCACTGACTCTGCCTTGCTTTTATACGTCGAGTTGCCAATGTTCGACAAAATATAATCGAATTCGAAATTTCTGAAAGAACTTATTTTTGGGCAAGAACGACGGAGTGGATTAAGAGAAGCCGGAAGACCCGAAAAATCCTAGAGTTTGTGATGTTTTGTTTCTTATTTTGTTTTTTTTTTCGTCTTATATTCGTGGTGCTTTACTGCCGAGATTAGGTCAAATGAAGCCAATTAAGTTCTTGCGCTGCATTGCCGCTAGTTTTCTTCGTAAAAAGGTGTCCTTTTATTCTTGCTAAGTATTAATTAGAAGGAAAAGAAAGATTAATATTAAAAAACTTAAGCTTAGGTAAACTTAAAGATATTTCGTATTTATTCGGTTTCTTTATTTTCTAACAAAATTTCCGTTCATTTCGAAATTCGAAATATTTAAAAATCCAAAATAAAATTCGAATATTTAAAATGTTATTTTCTTTTAACTTTTCTTTTAGCCTTTTATATCATTAATTATTTAATTAACTAAAAATTATATTGTTTAAAGCATTAATATCGAATATATATTCTAATTAATTCATTGTTGGTATAAACAATATTGGTTTAAGTTTATTGTTTAGTTTGGCAAATGCTAAAGAGAAAATTAATTGCAATCTCTTTCATATGATTGCAAAAGATTCGTTTCCCTTTTGTGGCTACTCAAAAACTTTTGTAATAAATTTTTGCTTTTCCATTTGCTCCATTTTTTTTCTCCAATTTTTATCAAAACATAGGATTCTCTCCTAACCTTGCAATAGTTGAAGTAACTCAATGTGACGTCATGACTATTCGTTGTTATGAGCAGTGATCTCATTCTCTTTCCATCTCAGACTTTTTTGCATTTATCGAAGAATCGAAGTCTTCGAATATCTCGTTCTTTATCGCTCCCTCTCTCTTAAAAGAGTGTAAAAGGAGTAGAGAGCGATTTTGACCACATTTATTTAATGTAAAAACACGTGCATTCAAAATAAATTATACAAGCCATACAAGGCTAAGAAAAACACTATTGTTTGCCCTAAACATTTTTTAAAATTTAATTCATTTCGTATAAATAAAGAAATTAAATTAAAAAAAAGATTTTCGTACAATTATGCTATTTTTAAAATTTACAATTATAATATAATGTAAATTTTATAAAAATATATTTATAATATATACAATTTTATAAAAAAAATTTTAATATTATAATATAATTGATAAACATTTCATTTGTGTTAAGAATTTTTAGTCATAAAATTTAAAATCATGAATGTAAAAAAACTCCATATGCCCAATGCGTTTGAGTGTTATAAGCGTTTTCCTTCCTTACTGAGACTTCTCTTGCACCGATTCAAATTTTTCTACTTTCACTACTTCTGCTGTTTTTCCTTTTTTATTGTAATTAAAAGCTCTGAACTTTTGATTTGATCATAAAATTGAATGAATTATTTATTTCCACAGAGAAAGAGAGAGAGAGAGGGAGAAGATATAAAAAGTTTGAAAATCGATTAACATCATCATTATTCGCTATTCCTTACTGCGTTATGACGTCACCATGGTCTAATTCCATTTCATTTGCTCCTTTGTATCGGTTTTGCATTTATTTTCATTCTAAAATATTTTCTCTATTGGGGAAAACTTTATGAATGAGTCGCACCGTGACGTGGAAAAACAAAATCGAAGCGAAGAGAGAAGAAAATGTATTTTCAAAGAGATGGAGCACTTAAGTGTATTTTGGAAGAGAGGGTGTGCGGGCATGTGTGTGTATGCGCATTTCAGCAATTGTTGTTCGGGGGTGAATCTTGGGTGGTTTTTAATGAATTTAATGATTATTTTAAAATTATTTGCAGCTTGTTTAGAAGAAAATTTTATTTTTATCAATTAATTATTAAAAATTTGAGAAATTATTTAGAAATAATTTTTTTAATAATCTCAATTGTACTCTATTTTGTATTGGAAATTACAAATTTCAAATATTTTTTCCATAGCCATTTTTGTGATACTCTAATAGAATAAATAATTAAAAAAATAAAAAATAAAAGATTCCTGAGAATTTTTATCATAAGAGGAAAAATAAACTTTTATCCAAGATCCTATATGTCATCCTATCCTGTCTTATATCCCAATTCTTCTCAAGATCGAAAAGTTTTCAAGATTCAAAGTTTTCCAAAAATATTATATTTCTAAATTTCTTATAAAACGCCCTTCTCAACACTGTTCTTAAGCAACGTGCGTATCGAATGCCCTTCATATTTATGGTGTCACTTCCCTCAGTGACGTCATTGTTTTTATAAGAGTACGCATATATTTCGAAAAGAAATTAATGAAGCCCTAAGAGAAATTCATTCATAAATTCTATAAAAAAGAGAAAGGGATAGATAGAAACAGAGAAAGAGGCGCATGTTCTGTCTGAAATAGACCGCAAGTATTTTGATGTGACATCACTAAATCTGAATAAGTTCTAAGATTTACTTTTATGCAAGAGCAATTTTGTTATTTTGTTAAAAAATTTGCTAATGCTATTTTTACTCCCTGTTTTACTACACTTCTGTTCGGTAGTGTTGTTGCTGTTGCTTGTCTAATTTTCTCGTTGTTTGCTACTTTCTATTTATTTATTTCTTCGGTAAAACAAAAATTATTCGTTGGACATTTTATACACCCAGCAGCTGTTTAAACTGTTTGTGTTTTTGTACTTTGTTTATATTTTTACTGTATTTATTTATTACGGTTCTCATCAAAAGAATACCTCTTGTTGATTTCGTTGTCCTTGTCATGGTTGTTGTTGTTGTTGTTTCTGCTGTTGTTGTCATTGTTGCTGAACTTTATATTCATTCACTGAAGGCAATTTAGTCAACACTAAGAGATCTAAATACTTTTGTACTCTTTCCTTTCTCCCCTACTTCAAAATTTTAACCGTAATGACGTCAGGAAAACTGTTGAATGAATAATGTTGGTGGTGTGTTGGTGTGTTTTTATTTACTTTCCATTAGGTTTTTTTTACTTAATGAATTTATTCCTGCCTTCTTTTATGTAATCATTACTTTTGCATTATTAATTATCCGTTCATCATTTTCGCTTTGTAGATAAGCGGTCGGGTGAAGGAAGGTTTGACACACTTCATCAGGTTTATACTTTAAGAGCTAAATATGTCATACATTTTTTGAGTAATTTCCGTCAATTGTAATTCTTTAGAAACGATGAAAATCCTGCCAAATTTTCCGATTGTGTGTCATTTTGGCACGCTTACTTAGCAATATAACTCAAATAATGCCATTGTTTGGATAAACGATAAAAATCTCTATCGCTATAACAATTTCAATATCCTTTTTATCAAATGCATTACCAACTAACTGGACCGCGTTAGCAACTAATACAAACACTAGCAAATACCGTGCCAACTTTAGCAGTTGGTTAAACCAACTGCATGAACCAATCTAGCGTATATCCGAGCCAATTTCGCAACTAGACTTCTTATTTTAAAATAAGAAACAAAGACTTAAAGGGATAGTATCGCGTTTATAATTACTTTAACGATCTAAGATTTTAACTTTTAAAATTCTTTTTCTCAAGTCTGCTCCCTACATCCTGACCACCTCTTTTCACTAACAGACGACCTCCCTTTTGACCAAAGTACCTCTTAGTTTAAAGATTTTATGTCCGAATATTTTAATCGAAGACAGAAAAATTTTATCATAAAATACACAAAGTGGAGAAAATGGTGCAATTAAAGAAAATCCTAATTCATTTGAGGTTGGGGAGGGTGAGTTGGGGACGTTCTGGTCACAAAAATAAGGAAATGTTTGCTGGCTACGGCGACCCATGACAGTGGCCAGGAGCATAAACATCAACACATTTCAGCTTAACTGAATTTAATGATGGCATTCGTCATTTCTGACGCGCTCGCTGTTGTTTGTTTTTGCCTTTATTATCACTGTCACTTCCGTTTTATGGATTTTTGAACAATTCCAACATGATTCTATCCTGCAAACCATAGTTTTATCATTGCGTATGGCTTTCGGATTCATTTCCATTCACTCCCTCTTTTCCTTCTTAATTCATTTTTCAAGCAAGAAGATTATCATAATCCATTTAGAATGCCAGCATCAACCGTAATTTGGTATTTCCGGATTCTTATTATTTTGTATACGTCTTTACTTCCTCTTTCGGCCCTCTTTTACTATTTCCTCCTATTTTATTAACATATTTTTTGTGTTGTTATAAAGTGTTAGATATTTCCGCCTTCAGTTCCCTCACCTCATTCCCCGTTGTTTAATGATATTTCGTTTAGCATAAAATTGATTTCATTCGTTCTAACTATGTCAGAAATATCCGAGGAGCTGTGTTAAAGACGCCACTGTAGACTTGTTAGCAACGTCGAGATTGCTCTGGCAAAATAATCGTTTCAGCCTTGCATAGTTTTAGGCACTGCTCTTTAGAATAAAAATGAAACTATTTTTCCGTTATAGATCTTACGAGAAATCTAAAAAGAGGGTGTAATTAATTAACTAATTGAAAAATTTATATTCTATAATTATTCAGTTAACGGCTATTAATACTTACATAAAGCGCACTTAAAGCGATTGAATATTTTTAATGAATGTATATTTATAAAACAATTAACAGAGATATATAAAAGATACAATAAAAGTCTACAGGAAAAATGCAAAGAAAACAAATTAAATGAACAATCTCTCCACTTCATTAAATCGTCCAACTTCATGAAATGGGCTATCAAACTTGATCTATCATACAAAGCAGACAAACATGTTCGTAGCTATTCCGCCAAATCATCAGGCGTTGATGATGATGATTGGTGACGATGATTAGAGTTGGTCATTCGGGTCGATCGATCGGCTGATCAAACATATCCAAAAGATCGCTTGAGAAGCCAATTTCTCAAGACTGCAGACGGGAAAGTCTTCGACTATCGACGGTACTCTCAGTGACATTAGCTGCGAATGAATGCATCAGTTGTTTTCCGTAGATCACGGCGTGTAGTCGTCGTGTCGTTGTCATTATCACCGTCATCGTCATCCTCTCTAACGATATTCGATTGTACGGGATTTAAGTCTCTGTCTCATGATCCCGGCTTTAGGGATTTAAGAAAAAACGGTAAAACGAGGACTACGAGGAAGAAGAAGAATTAAAAATGTAAACAAAAAAGCTTCAACAGAATTGCTAATTAGAACTGAAGTGAAATAAATTGTGCAGGTGTCAGTGAGCGAGTGTATTTGTCTGCGGGTGTTTTAAAGATTTGTGGGTGTCAAAAAGGAATAATAAATGCCATCGAATGACAGTAAAAGGCAGTTTGCGGAGAGAAATATTTTTTTAATTAGTTTGTAAAGTTGAAACAGATGAAATAATGAGAAGAAGAGGAAGAATGATTTATGCTAATACCGCTGGCGAATAAAAAGAAAAGAAATAAAACAATGTCCGTTTGTTCAATCGTTTCGAGTTTATGAAAATTAAAAATTAGAAAAGTCACAATAAAAAATGAAAACTAAAGAAAAAAAGAAAAACAATTAAAATTGAAATTATATTTTTTAAATTTAAAATTAAATTTTTGTATTGATAAATTCATATAAAAATATTATTTATTTTAATATAAAACTTAATTTAATTTAATTTTAAATCCTTTCGCAATTTTACTACATATTTTTAAAATGTCAATAAACTGAAAATTTTTTCTTCGCTTTAGGGTGAATATTTTTTTGAAATAAAATTTGAGAATATAATTTCATTGAAATAAAACCCGTTGTCGATAAAACTTTTTTACGGTCTTCTTTTTTCTAACGAAGTAATGCATTATTATGGCCATTATTGCCTTAAAGATATTATAATTATCATTCGAAATAACCTTAATCTCTTTTTTGTTTTCATGGTTTTGCTTTTCTCTGATTTCGAAGATCAACTGCCGCGGCCGATAATTTCAAAAAAGAAAAAAAAATGGTGCGCGAGTAGTTAAGCGAAGTAAGAAAAGGGGCAAATGAAACGACAAAATAAGAAAAAATAAAACAAAGCAAAACAATATTGTATTTATAACAAAAACAATAAAATCAGAGGCAACAACATCAACAATAAAGTAAACAACAATAACGATAACAACAACAACAACACGAACACCAAATTAACTTGGGTTAGACGAAAATTGCATAACCCTTGGTATTTATGATAAATTTTGCGTGAAACATACATTTTTTCTTCGGTTTTGTTTTACTTAATTTTTTCGTCTTTTATTTCGATTTTTTTCTTTTGTCTCATATTCGTCATATATCATCGTCTATTTAAATACTTCTCTTTCTATTACTAACACTCCCTGCACCTTGCTCGAATAGCTCCATATACGGTATTTTCTGATGTTGTTGTAGCGGTCGTTGTTGCTGTTGGTAATGTTTTCTCAGGAAGACCAAAAAACCAGGGTTTTTTTCAAGCGCCGGCAATTTTATTGATTTACTTTTGTTCAGTTTTATCCATTTCTTTTTGTTTTTATTTCATCGTTTTTTTTTAATATTTACATTCATATCGTAATGTTGTCGTTGTTGTTTTTGTTTTTTCTTTTAATTTACATTTTTTGTTTCATTTCTTTTGTCTTCGTTTCAGTTTTATTCGTTGTCCATCAAGTTCATTGTTGCAAATTTTTTAATTTAGTTTTTATTGTCTTCCCCTTGTTCTTCTTGTTATTTCTCATTTTATTACTACGGTTTCCTGCCTTTCGAAAAAAATGTGTACTTAATGTTGAAACAATTATTTTGTGTTTGAATAAAAAGTGTAGAAAAAAATAACGAAAAAGCCGGGATTAAATTTTTTACGATACATAAACGGAATTTTAAAAAACGAAAAAATTTAAATATTTCTTAGATCGCAGAAATACTTTTGCTATCAACGATAAGCTACGAATTATTCTCACTGGAATTGTAAGTTTCTTGAAAATAAATAAATAAACATAAATTATTTTTAGTTATAGTAATTTTTTAGTTATAATAGTTTGTAGTCATAATTCTTCTTAGTTTGTGCATAATTCCGAATTTATCGAATTATTTCTTTCTTATTATTTCAAATTTCTTCGAAATACGTTTACGTTTTTTGGTCGATTAGAATTTCATGATTTTAAAGAAAATATTTCTGGGTGTCAAAGGGTTATGTTAGTTGCGGCTAAGTGTCGCCGAATATATCTGGCCAAACACAGTTTGGACATTGAAATCAAGTTTTAAATTATTTCGAAAAAAAATTATACCAACGTAATTAAAGAATCTGAATTTATTTTAGTTAGCAATTTCAACTAACTAGAATGCAGTTAATCTTTTATTTATTATGCATCGCATTTACTGTCCTTCAAATATAAAAAGATTCTAACAAAAAAAAATTTATTGAACTTAAGCTTATTTCGAAAAAAATCAACCCCAACAAAATTAAAAAATAAAATGAAATTAATTTATTGCAAAATATTATGAAAATACCATAGTAATAGAAGTAATAGTAACAACAACAACAACAATAACAATAACAACAGTAAGTCTGATGAAATGATGTGAGAAAAAATTGAATTCAAATCAAAAAAACCACAAAATGAAAAAATCATCTGCGGTACCGACAAGAGACAAACAGAAGATTAAAAATGGATAATTGTTACGTAAATTGTTGGCAATTATCACTACAACACACCCATAGTAAAAAAAATACAAATATTTAAAAAAACTCATGAAATGAAGTGAATGTTAAATGATTGAAAAATAAATTGATGTTTTGCAATTGCTATAAAATGAAAACATTAAACAAAATTTGTGTTTTTGAGAGATCTTATCATTTAATTTGTTAAAAAGAAATCTGTATCGCAATCTATTTTCATTTTATTTCTAAATTTATTTTCATTTTATTATTTAACCGTAAAGCGATTAACCAAGCTCAATCAGCTGGTCAGGGAGGTCCCAAGAAACGTTACGGTTTGACACCTTTAGGACAGAGTTTCACTACGCTTTTCCTATTCTTGTGACAACTTAGCAGTCATATAAACATGTGATCATCTGGGTAAATCCGTAGCTGCCTGATTATAAAAGCTGTATCATAATCAGCGATATTTGCAATGAGTAAACAAATATATAAAACAAAATACAATTTTTCAGTTGTCTGCAATTTTAGATTAATTAAAAATAATTTCGCAATTTCGAAATTAGATTAATATTAATAACCTTTCAAATTTGGAATGTTCGAAATCTTAACATCAAACTGTTCTCAAAAAACAGTGAAAAAAACAGCGAATTGTAAAGACCTTTTCATGATTGGCGACCCTAAAGTAAACGCGCCCTTTAGAAAATTTCGATGGTAATTACGAAAAAGGCTTTTATAATATTTTTATTAATTTTAATCTGGGACTCGAATTTTTAAGAATAAGAAATTTTTGATTTTGTTAATTCATTTTAGGAATATTTTATGTATTCCTATTCCAAAATTCTTAATGTTCTGACCTTTAAGGATGTAAGCATGATTAATGAAAATAAAATTGATCTATTCCGTCCATCTCCAGCCCAAGATTCTGAATACAAAACCACTTTAGTGAAGAGCTTTCTTACGTCTAGAACCGCATCAAACATCGACATATCCAACTGTGGAAGTTTTTTCTTCTTTTTAAAGTTTTTTCTTCTTTTTTTGAGACAGCATTACATCACGAGACAGATTAAAATGTTTTGTTTTGAAAACCTGTTTGAAATTTGAGATTTCTAATACTTTAGCTTCTGAAATTACATAATATATATATATATATATATATATATATATATATATATATATATATATATATATATATATATATATATATATATATATATATATATATATATATATATATATATATATATATATATATATATATATATATATATATATATATATATATATATATATATATATATATATATATATATATATATATATATATATATATATATATATATATATATATATATATATATATATATATATATATATATATATATATATATATATATATATATATATATATATATATATATATATATATATATATATATATATATATATATATATATATATATATATATATATATATATATATATATATATATATATATATATATATATATATATATATATATATATATATATATATATATATATATATATATATATATATATATATATATATATATATATATATATATATATATATATATATATATATATATATATATATATATATATATATATATATATATATATATATATATATATATATATATATATATATATATATATATATATATATATATATATATATATATATATATATATATATATATATATATATATATATATATATATATATATATATATATATATATATATATATATATATATATATATATATATATATATATATATATATATATTTATTTATTTATTTATTTATTTATTTATTTATTTTTCTTTTGCTTCATTGCAATTTCTGCACACCATTTTCAACGGTAATCTAAAACTATTGATGATTATTTTATGAAATCTAAGTATTCAGCATGTACAATTTTGCTGCTGCATTTCTTTCACTCTACGGGTAAAAAGATCTCTGAAATTGTATTAAGTATTCATGAAAATTATAAGCAGAACGTGCCTTATTCTCACTTCAGTTATTAAAATGAGTCCGCTCTCACATTAAAATATTAAAGTCTAGAAATAAAGAATGTATCAAGTTTCTCTGCTTTAATTTCTATTTCAATTCAATTCTTTGCTTTCAAATTAATGCTTTCAATTTCAATTTTAGAGCATTAATAATTTGATTCTTAAGTAGTATAATAAAACGTGCAAAATGTCTTATTAACGAAATTACTTTACATACGATACTTTATCGAGTCTAATCATTTTTCATTCTAAATCTAAAATTATTTAGAAACTTTTAAAAGAATTCCATTAGTGTATATAATTTTGGCTAAGGAATGTTTTCGTTCAGTTAAGTGAATAATTTGAAGTGGTTCGTATTTAAAGTTATCAATTTGTCAGCAATTATATACGTGAATTACATCTTAATTACATGCGAATTACTTCGAGAATTCTCTTTCGTTATGCAGTTCAAGCACAAATTTAGTGATGACATACCAAACAATTAAGTAATTAATCAGTAATTAATAATCAGTTAAACAAGCAATTCGATGGAATTGGAAGGTGAATTCTTTTGAGTTGCCAATACAACGACAGATTACATCTTAATTACTTCAAGAATTTTCCTTCACCAGGAAGTCGAGTTAAGCCAATGAAGGTAATTCGAATTTGAGTTTGTTAGTTTGTCATCTTAACTGCATCTAAATTACATCCCAATTACTCCGAGATATTAATCAAATAATTCTAATTCAATTTCATGATATCTTCATTAATTTCATCCATGAATTACATTTTAATTTAAGCTCAGTGAATAATTTGTATAAATCGTAATATGTTTTGCCAGCTGTTCATTAATTGCAATCAAGAATAACGTATTAATTACTTCCTAATTACTCGAAGATTTTCTTTCGTTGTGAAATTTTGGGTAAAGGTCTTTTAAGGTCAAATCAAATTCGGTGAGGAATAAAAAACCACAAGTCAAATTATAAAAAAAAAATAAAAAGATTTTTAAACAAAACCAATTCATTAAAATTCAATGGATGTAACGGATTGAAAATATTGCTCATTCTGTAACTTCTATTCATCGCATGAAATATAATAACTTAGACTTAAAAAATTATTTAACCAAAACCATTCTGATTATTGTTATGTCTTACCTGGTATGTCTTACCTTACCTTACCTTATCATGATCCTTTCACTTCTTGTAACTAAAAAACGCCAAGCGCGAGCGCAACATGCGTACGAAATATAAATAGAGCAGAATATTGGGCGGAATAGCAATCGATAACTAAATCAAGATTAATTCTTAATTTATCCAAAAATAACAATAAAATCAATGGAACGAGCCCAAGTGGTCTGATAAAAATGTTCATGAAAGTTGATAGGTTTTTATTGATTTAAGTATCGCGTACTGACAATTTCACAATATGACAATTCGATTTCAATCGCTGGATATTTCCATACAATTGATCGACTTGATTTGGAACACTCGAACAACATTGAATGATCAATCACTTCGATGACAAGCGTTTTAGGCCTGAAAGTTTTGCGTTGAGTAATAGCGGCCCAACAGTTTTTGTAATCGATATATCTTTAATTTGAAATTTAATTTTGAAATGTTGTAAAAATCTTATATTTATGAAGATATTCGTATCCACGATAACTTATTTCGTTGTCGTTTTGTGGTTATAAATGCAATACAATTTATGGATGGGCACGTCTTCCTTATTGCACTTACAGAGGCCCTGCAATAAGTACTCTTAGCAACGTCGTCAACTGCGTCATCATTATCGTCAACATCATTATCATCACTGGAGACCCCGCTGCGAATGTTGTTGCAAAAATATTGACTACAACAATAATCACGTCAGCAACCGCAACAACAACAGCAACCACTTAAAATTTCTATGAGCTTAAAAACTGTCGCGAATTTCTGCCACGATTTTTCCACTTTTTCTCTTTTGTCATTGCAGTCGCTTCGCTCATCTCATTCGTCGTGTATAAAAATGTCACTTAAAAATGAAGCTGTCAAAACGTACGTGAAAATAAACGCTTGCGCTTGTTGTTTTAGTTGTTGTTGTTGTTGTTCCTTTTATTGTTGTCATCGGTGCTGTTGCCTTTGCTGTGATAATGATGTCAATTCAGTTGCTGATGCTTTATATTATCATGTGTCATGTCTACAATCGATATTTGTTGTTTTTATTGTTATTTTTCCTGTGACGATAAAGATGACGCTTACACTATTTCGTTCTCCACGCGACATCGAAAGAAACAGCAACAAAAGCTCAAAT
This sequence comes from Physocephala rufipes, assembly GCA_963966595.1. NCBI lineage: Eukaryota > Metazoa > Arthropoda > Insecta > Diptera > Conopidae > Physocephala > Physocephala rufipes. Next base: position 4,252,395 of record OZ016505.1, read on the forward strand.
CGCATCGAGTAAAAAACGTATAAAAGAAAATTGCAGTGAACTCAATTTTTTTTTGTTTACTTTTGTTAAAAGTTTAATTTCCATCATATAATATTTTTTCTCCTTGTTCTTGTTCTGGTTCTGGTTCATAACTGCAATATTAAATTTAATATTTTAGTTAATTAAATTGAAGTATTTTAGAAGAATTTTAGAAAAATATATAAGATATCATAGAGCTAAATTAATAAAAAGTTCAAGTTATCAAGCAATCAATCAATTATTTTTGAAGGATATTAAAGTTTATATAAATATTTAAACATGCTTAACAATAAATTTAGCAACATTTTGGTTTGAAATTAGTGTGAATTAATTGTCAGTATTCTACTACTAACATTTTGGTACTAATTATGACATAAAATAATGATTATGGGCCACGTTAATTTGCTTGGAATACAATCAAAATATGAAACGTTCTCATGTTTGTATTTATTAATATATATATTTAATGAAGTATTTATTATCATTATCACCCGTCCCATCATGTACTCGTTTTCAATAATAGGGATGATAGAGGTGAATCTAATGGCCTTTGTGGTGACTGCAAAATTTGAAAAGTGTTGCAATTGCAGCGTTTTTGTATCTTCGATTTTGAAAGTTAGCATTACTTAGGTTGTCTATTAATACACTGAAGAAAAATACACAATGCAGAATAATAAATTAATAAAATATCAAACATAAAATATAAATATAAATAACTTCTCTAACGTGTCTCTTGTATTTCAGTTTTTTATCGTTTCAATTTAATACAATTAATTACAAGATTTTTTACATTTTTAAACATTATTATAATAGTTTCAAATTCGTATATCATTCAAGCTTCATAAAATCAAATTCAAGATAGTTTTTGATTTCATTACTTTTAATATCGTGACAATATTAATATGACGATATTTTTTAATATCGTGACAAAATGCATAATTTGAAACATAAATTTATAAACCTGTTAGAATTTATTTAAAAGAATTACAACATATAAAAATATAAAAATATTAAATTAAAAGTCTCTTCGAAACCGCTCAACCCATTTCATGATTTCCAAAGCTTGGCGTCTCTTAATTAATTAGAGTGCAAAGCGGGAAAACTGGTTACTGAATTAGGCTTTTATTTTATTTTAATGATAAGTTTTATCATTAATTTCCTTTCGTTTTTTCCAAATCTAAAATGTATTAATTTATAGAAAACTTTCGCTTTTATTTGAATATTGATTACTAACTCCTCCCAGTCATTTCTTCTTGTTCGCATTTCTTTGTTTCCACAACCTACGTCTGGGTTCAAGGTGTTCTACAGCATACCATATTAATACTCGGATTTTTCTGAACTCAACTTAAAGGTTGCTAAGATTCCTTAAATTTTTCAAGAAATTATAGATTTTTGTTTTGCTTTTTCGTTTCGACAACAATGATTTATTAAATTAAAAACTGAAGAGAAATACTATCAAATTAAATGAATTTTTTTGTTTGAATTTTTAATTTGGAATGTGAGGAAGCTGTTTTACAAGTTTTAAAGTATTTTTAAAAGAAGAAAAGATATTTTCATATTTTTTAAAATGTCTCTGAGTCTGCTTAAAGAAAACCGAGAAGATATGAAATGATTGACTTAACCCTTATGTCCATGGATAGAACTGCCACGAAAGTCTTTATCCCTTTCCAGTTTTCCATTTTTCAATTATATTAAATCGATTAAAAATTTCATTATAATTCTAGAAAATTATGCAAACCTTCAGAATAACTAATTGAATAAATATTTTTCTGTAGATTACAAAAGTAAAAGGAAAATTCGCATTTAATATTTTTAATTTTTGTTTGTTTTCCTAATTAAAGAAACAACCTTCTTCAAGCCATAAATTATCAAGAAAATGGTAGCTATAAATTAAAATCTGGACACACAAAACCAACAAGAATATTAATTTTGAACATGTTTCGATATGGTAACCACTATTTAAAAGAACCTTGGACAACAGTATATCGGTTTAATGTCCGATTAGTGAAAATATTTGATGGAATATATCAACAAATTAATCATCTACTGAAGGATACTGGAATCAATTTTCATCATACCTTGTCAGGTTTCTTTTGAAGACGAACCAGTTTCGACGATATGTCATCTTCATCTTCTGCTTAATTTCATTCGGAAACGTTACTAACGCCATGAACGCTCTTTATTTGTTCTTCGTCTGGTATGGCATGTGTGTTGTCAGTACGTAAGCCCTCTTCGTTTTGCTGGCAAATTGTTCTCTGCATTACAAATTTTGTTGTTTTCATGCAGAAGTTTCCTTTTTCCCTAGCTGTTATGTCCTTATTTTCATGATGGGCAAGGCTTCATTGCTTTTGTCTGCTTCTATCCTGCATCTTTCGTTCTTGTACAATGTCAGTTTAGATGTTTGTAGATTAGTTTTAGGTAGTATTTACGCTTAAGGTAGTATTTGTTTGTTCTATGATTTGTCCATCAAATGATTTTGTTTGTACAATTCCCGAGTGTGTTTAGAGGTCGACATTCATGCTGAACGTGCAGTAATTTAACCATTTTCTGGGGTGAATATAGCTTGTCGATCCTGTGATTTGTTTTCCAGAAATTTATATAAAACAATTAATAAACGCATTAGCAAATATTTGGAGAAAAAGGCTCCAGAGCTGCATAAATTTATTCTTAATTTTAGACCTTTCGTTGTTTTGAAATCATAATAAAATCATTATAAAAAGAGAAACTTTAAATACTTCAGTATTTTCTACATAATGATTTGCTATAAATAAAACCACATTATCAATCTCGATTCACCAATTTTGAATGAGAACGCATTTATAAATAAATAAATGCAAACACCAAAATACTGGACTAACTGGGATTTATTATTAATTTAGCAATGAGATGAAATATTTAATTAGGATTAGTGAGGCACCAAACGATTTCCGACCTTTACACAGTCACCAATCACGCAGAAAAAACCCCAAACAAACAAAAGAAAAGAAAATATTTACTTAAAAGTAGTGTCTTAATTTGAAATTATAAAAACTAATCACGATTATTTTTGCTACTCATTTAAATTTAAATGACAGCAATTCTCATTGACTGAACCTGCCAGAAATTGGCACATGCTGTCACGAAAGGTTAAACTAAATGACCGTAATAATAATAAAATTTTTTAAAATTAAAAATATAGCAAAAAATGAATGGAATATTTATCATATTTGAATGGAAATTTGGATATTTATTGATTTTTTAACAAAAATCATTTATAATAAAACACTTTTAAGAGCTGAGAAGAAAAAATTTTAGGAAGACATTTCTGATTATTGAAACTATAAAATAATTAAGTATAATAAAATTATTTTTATATAAGATTTCCCAGATTTTATTAAATTTTTCTGTTAATCTGCTTAAAACAGATTTAAGCTCTAAGGTAATTTGCTCTAAAGACTCTTGGGTAAGAGTCAAGAGCTCGCCATTCAGAAAACATGTCCAAGCATTTGCAAAATATGTCTTACATAAATTCAAACAGCCTCTTGCAACTCACAAAATCACGTCACATTCACATCTTTCATAATTGTTTATCATTACACAATGTTTACCATTTTAGAGGCTTCGTGTTTGGTTTTTTCAGCAATACAATTTTTTTAAATGAATCCATTGATTTAGGTAGGTAAGAATAAACAAAATATACGAGGTAGTATAAGAAAATATCGTGAGAAATTGAATAGTTTAGCTCTAAGTTAAGTTTTGTTGCTAAGTCAACTTTTGTTGCTAAAATTTCGACTTAAAAATAAAAACAAGATTTAAAAACAATATTTTGTGATCCAGTAAAAACTAAATTTGATGTACTTTTAGAGTTCTTTAAAATTTACTGATAATTTTATCATAATTGCGAAATAATTAATTCATTCCGAACAAATTTACTTATGGTGCTATCTCAAAACACGAAAGACTTAAGCGACAAACTAGGTGAGTTTTTAGCTTTTTAACTTGAAAGTTTTGTGCAAGTTTTTTAATGGCCTTTTAATCTGAATGGTTGCATATTAATTGTAAGGAACAGCAAAACACTAGGCGAAAATTAATGGAAGACGAAGAAGAACAAGCATGATATTTCTATTGCATGATGATTTTTCTGAAAGAGTTGAAGAAATGATAATGAAGAGCTAATAGCCCTAATAAATCATACGTGATAGCGATAAAAAATAACAAAGTAATAAAAGTCATGAAATTAACTGCAGAAAGTATGTTTTTATTAATGGATTAAACACATCGTTACATCGACAAGAAAAGTGTAATAAAAAATAGTCAAGAAAATATTATAGACTGATTTTACCTAACAATTTTTTTAGACGACGATATGCCATTTAGTTAATTACATTTTAATGCTATAATGTGATTTATATTTATAAAGTCGTTACTTTTTAAGTTGCATACAAAAACCAACCAATCGCAAGAATAATTAACTGCTATACTTTTGATTTATATGAAGAGTTAAAAGCCTCTTCACTGCTTCACTGTCTTAGCTCAATAAATTTTTAAAGCATACAAATTTACATTGATTGTCACTATGAGCCTTTAGGTTTCTCAATCGGAAGTGGAACTCTCTAATTCACAATAAAACCGTTGAAATGATGGCAAACCTCGAGGTGCTAAAGTGCGATAAGCATCAACTCCGAATTGCCCGTTCAGTCAAAAGTGACTGAAAATAGTTTAAATATCTACAGCAGCTCAAGTAACAGCAGAAGCAGTGGCAGCATCTCTAAAATTTTGCCATTTCAATGTAAATAATATTTCATATTTTGAATAATTTTTCATAAGTTTTCAAACTTTTTGTTGTTGTCGAACCTCGCCTCGTGTCGTGTCATCAATGTTTTGGAATTTTGCTTTAGGTTTTTATCCTAGTTTTGTTGCTTGTCGCTCGATTTTAGTAACCTTTTATCAATGTCATCTACAGATAAAATCGAACTAAATTCTCTTTCCTGCTTATTGTTGTAGTGCTACCCTTTAAAGTAGCCTTTGTTGTTGTTGTCACGGTTTATTGTTTCTGCTACTTGAGTTTCTACGTTGCTACTGTTGCTGTCTCTGGCTATTTGTTGCTGTTCTATCGCTACTGTTCAGCATTATTAAAGGAAAATATAAAAAAATTTCTAGACAAGCTTGCGAAATTATTTCTGTTATTTTTTTTTTGTGTATAGTTAAAAGCACAAACGAATAAACAAACGAAGGAGCGAATAAATGGATGGAGAAATGAATAGACAAATGGACGAACCAATAGGCGAATGACGGCTCGGATGAATGAATAAACGACCCGACCCGCTCAAGTTTTTACTACTTTCAGTTTTAAGTTGATGAATTTGCTTTGTTGTTGTTGTTCCCATTGTCATTAGCATCAACGCCATGTACGTGCTGATGCTTTTTTGCCGCTATTCATGTTTATGCTGCTTATGCTCATGTTGGTGCTATTTGATGTTATTGTTGTTGTTGTCTATTTTATTTGGTTGTAACACGAGTTTAGGTTTTAATTGTAAAAGGCTTCCTGATTTTATCGCCATTCGGTAGCGATGGCGATGGCGGTGACGGTGTTGGCGTTGATGGGTAGACGTCGGGATTTTATTATGTCACTTTAACGGTATGTTTTTCGGTTTATTATTTGTGAGAAATTGTTTGCTGGTGAGAGAAATCTGACGAAAGTTTTACTAGCAGGAGTAAACTTTAATACGTGACGGTTTTATATTTTATTATTTTGCTTATTGAAGATTTTTTAGAAAACAAATTAGTTTCATTTAATCTTTTTAAGTATTTTTTATTACAAAACATTTGAAAAATAGTTAACTTTAGGACTCGCTTTTTCATTTTGTTTCTTATTTTTTCTTTATTTACAAAATGCATTTAATTCTAGGTCTTTTTTCTGATTCCTTCAGTTTTCAAAATATTGTAATAAATCCGTTTGTTGATCAGTTTGTTGATTTGTTTCTTACTTTTATGCAGTTTTGTTTTTTTTTTTGTAGTTTGTTTTGGCATAGCTTGTGCAGAAGAGGCAAAAGCTGACCCTGGCACAAATGCTTCTTCACCATATCATGCCGTAGATGGTGTAATATATTTTTTTGAATTGTTATATTTATATTCTTTTATTAACTGCTGCTTCTTCTGTTGGCTTACTTTTTCGTGGCATTCTCTTTTAAATTTTTTTATTAATCATTAAAATAAATATTTAAGCAATAATTTATTATAAATAATAAATGAATCATTCCTTTCGTACGGTTTTGATAAATACTACAAACTTGAAATTGCTTTGGTTAAAAATTATAATTTTCACAAATTGCTGAGCTTATATTTTTTTTCAAAAGGTTGAAAAAAGTCTTCATGATTTTTGATTTGAATGAACTGAAACATGTTCATGATCGTGAAACTGACCATGAATTTTGAATAAATTTTAATATCATGCAGCATAAAATTAAAAGCAAAGTTTTAAGCAATTTAGAAATAAAGATCTTTGTATATTTCAAAATTAATTCAAAATTAATTAATTTAATTTTTGTATTAATTTTGAAAACATTGAAATAAGAAAGGATTCAGATTTTATAAATAAACAAAATTTTATAGTTTTTGCAAATATTTTTCCATTGTTCGTGAAAATATCGAACAAAACTTTCAAAAATTTAAATTTAAATTCAAAATAATTTCTAAATTAATTATTACTCTGTAGTTTTTACATTAAGTAATACAGAAAGAGGAGATTAAATTCCATATCGTTTCGAAAGAAAATTCTGCAACAAAATACTTTTTATTTCGTGGTAAAATATTTTTAGTAATTTTTAACAATTTTATTTAAATTTTCTTGAAAAAATCGTATAAGAAATTCCCACAAAAACCACAAGAAACCATAAAATTGGAAAAATAATTGAATTTTCTCGCTCCTCCATTGCATCTATCAAACACCACCATTGCTGTTTCCCTCCCTTTCTCTGTCTTTTTCTCTCAATTTGCTATACATTTTTAGCGTCTTACTTTCGTGTAAATTCTGCTAAAGTTCGACTTCTTTAAGGACGACCAGTGTCTTAATTTGTTTAGGATCCTGAGATAATCGGGATGAATTGAAAGGAATCAAACGAAGAGAATAATTAACGTATTAATTAATCTCTATAAACTCATGCGTGATGTCTTTGATATATTTCAAAGTGCTTCTAAATATGAGAAGAAACATTTGTCATTAATGATAATTAAGACAAATTATCTTACCCACAAACAACACTTTGTTACAGTTATTTTTTAAATGGATATTAAAGCGTTTCATATGTTTGTTCTTTGTTTTTGTTATTTTTTATGGTAATTAATTTTTTATATCACTATCCCCAACTGAATCAAAAAGAAATCTTGTAACAGGTTTCTTTGATTTCAAAAATTGAAAAAAACAACTTTAATTAAATCCAATTTTAGCCGTTTCCGCTGCAACGACTGTTTGTTTTTTGTTATTTCCTTTATTTTTTTTGCGTTCGTTTTTTGTCGTAAATTCGTTTTGAAATATTTGCTTTGAATTAATATAAAATTGATTGATTAATTGAAGTTTAAATTGACTGAAATTATTTTTGTTTTGCTTTTAGGCTTTATAAAATCTGTGACAACGCGGAGGACAAATACCTGTTAGAGCAGTTAATGACTATTCGAGAACGATTCAATTCCATAGAGGTGTTCAGCGTATAAGCGCCAAAAGAACACCCCGCCCATAAACAAACCATGCCCATTTGCAATAAATCGCCGACAACAACGCCATCGATTGGCAATAAAAGTGCGACCGACACTGATGACCACGCCCCTGAAGTGGCTAAAATAAAACGGATACGCGACCAAGCTTATTTCAATTCGTACAATTTCGATGCAATTCAAACGCTATCAAACGAGGATGCTGAGGAAGAAGAAGAGGAGGAAATAGTCCGGGGTAGGGATGAGGAAATAGAAGGAGAAAATGAAGGGGATGATATAGAGGAGTACAGGGCGGAGAAAAGTAGAGTTAAAGGGTTGGGTAGCGTGTCACATCTTATTGGCGTCGAAAGCGATTACCTCAAGTACCAACATCGTTTACATCCCTATAAACAAAAACAACATCAGCTCCCGCAAATATCCTACTCATCATCGGCATCATCATTATCATCGTCATCATCACACCCATCAATGCCTCCTCTAACTCAAAGATCAGCTACTCATTCTAATTGCACGACGCTGGCCGTCGAAAAACGCAGCGACGCGATTTCAACTTCACACTTTCAGATGCCACAAATGCCACCCCCACCACCACCACCAAACCTCACCAATGCCTCGCAAGGCTTTATGAACAGTCGGCTACAGAATTCCTCAACAAATGACTCATCCTTTTTATCCTCGACGAAGAGAGAGATTGAAACAGCTGCTGGTTCTCTCGGAAAGAACCAACGCAATATTGGCGCGGCCATTGATAATAAAACCATGAAATATAGTTTTTTGGAACAATTGGAAGCATTTTTTCTCCAGCGACGTCCAGCTTCTGAAGCTTTAAGTAGAAAAAGCAGCTGTAGAAGTATAAATGCCAACAACAACAACAACAGAAGCATCAAGTGTCTTGATCATGAAGAAAATTATCAGAAAGATCTTAGTGCTGGTGGAGGTGTCTTCACAAATAAAATCGATTCGGGAAACTTTTTACTGCCTCGAGCTATTCTGAAGTATCAAAGGTAAGACATCATAAAACCGAAATTGCAAATAAAACGACCCAGAAGAAAGCTTAAAGAAAAAACCTCAAATAAAATCTCCGGAAATGCAGTTTTCGTAAATTTCTAAAAAATTTATTTATTTTTTATATATAATTTCCCCCCCCAACGCCCTCCCCCTCCCCCAACGCCTTTTAATTTTCTCTTTAACGCAATTTTTTAGCATTTATGCATTTTCTTAAATTTTTAAAACATTTGTTTTTTACTTTTTATAGTCATTACGCTATGACTTCCAATGATCATAAATCATAAAATTACAAAAATACATTTTTTCTCACTGCGACAACACAAACAGCAAAAACAGCGGTAATTGTTATTACTAATGCCGCTACAACAACTACTACTGCCATAAAAAGACACACTACTAAGTGTGACTAATAGTTGAAAAAGTGCAACAACACCATTAAATTCAGCGCTTTTGTTTTATTTTATTAAACTAAAAACTAAACCAGGTCGACAAATATTATGACGCAACATCAAAAATTAAGCCAAGAAATATTAGTAGGCAGCAAGGAATGAAGGAAGGCGGAAGAAGGGGGTGGAAGGACGGCTGGGAGGAAAGCAAAAGCTATGCAACAATATAATGTCAAATGCATACAATTAATTCAAATATGTGTGCGAGCCATTTATAGTAGACGTTCAGCCACACAATCGCCACAGACAGACTCTCATGCCCGGTAGAAAAAAATTTCAATTGATTGCATAAAGGAATCATCGAACTATCGTTGACCATTAATTGGAATCTTAATTTATTTCAATACTATCAACCCTTACATTTAAACCAATCTAGTTATAATTTCTATAGTAGATTATATTTTTGACAAGTTGCGCGATATTTTCCTAATGGGTACGTATCAGTAAATGGAAACCAATGCCTTCTGATTAGAATGGATGCACGTGTATATTTTCTAATACTAGAATACTTATGCGCATGCATGTGCATGTGTGTGTATACCATGAATTTTTCTAGGCCTTTTTACTTGAGCCTAGCGCCCGCCTACATCTTGCGAAACAAAATGTCAAACATTTTTTTTCATTTGCGGGTTTCTTTCAAACACAAATATGGTGCCACAGTCAAATGTGCTACTAACAACAACGCAAACAACAATAGCACATTTTTACTATTTTTATGGAGGGGAGCAAATTGAAATTATAAATATCAGCCAAGCGTCAGACGTTAGCGTTTACCCGATCTCGGTCTTGGAACCATTCGCATTAAAAATCAGCCGCCGCAACGATTGAGGCATAGATTATACAAAAACAAAGCATTGCTAGCATTATTATCAAATGAAGTGGTTGTGGTTTTGGTTGACCAACTAACCGGTCGGTCAGTAGGGCGGTTCGTTTAACTCGTTGCAATAAAGAAACAAAATTTCAAACGAATCTTTTCTCTCTTCGTTTAGTTTCTTTAGAATAAGAATTGCAAAGAAAAACAAGAATCCAATTGGTACAAAGAAACTAAAGAATAAGAAGAGGAAGGAAAGGAATACTCCTTCAAACAATTGTGCAATAATTTCTGTGTAATAATTAAATATATATATATATATATATATATATATATATATATATATATATATATATATATATATATATATATATATATATATATATATATATATATATATATATATATATATATATATATATATATATATATATATATATATATATATATATATATATATATATATATATATATATATATATATATATATATATATATATATATATATATATATATATATATATATATATATATATATATATATATATATATATATATATATATATATATATATATATATATATATATATATATATATATATATATATATATATATATATATATATATATATATATATATATATATATATATATATATATATATATATATATATATATATATATATATATATATATATATATATATATATATATATATATATATATATATATATATATATATATATATATATATATATATATATATATATATATATATATATATATATATATATATATATATATATATATATATATATATATATATATATATATATATATATATATATATATATATATATATATATATATATATATATATATATATATATATATATATATATATATATATATATATATATATATATATATATATATATATATATATATATATATATATATATATATATATATATATATATATATATATATATATATATATATATATATATATATATATATATATATATATATATATATATATATATATATATATATATATATATATATATATATATATATATATATATATATATATATATATATATATATATATATATATATATATATATATATATATATATATATATATATATATATATATATATATATATATATATATATATATATATATATATATATATATATATATATATATATATATTGCACATATGCTAAACCCATTTGAGGATCCGGTTAAGTCTAAATCATGACACCCATTAACTAACGATGGTCATCATAATGGCCTTGAAGCATTCATTCGTGTGCAGCAATCGACATACATCATCAACAACATTCATCATCAACAACATTCATCAACAACAACATTCATCATCAATAACATTAACAGCAAATTAAAAAGCCATGAGCTCCTTCAGTTGAGTACACTGTAAAAAGACAGACCATTCATTTTTGTTTTGGGTTAATTTTTTTGAGTTGGAAATAGTGGAAATAATTGGAAAAGTTTGAGAAGAATATTCATAAATCAAACTTTAAAAACTAATTTAGATCCACTGCAATATTTTAGTTTTCCGTGCCTAATTGCGAACCTTTTTAAACAAAATAAAAAATTACAGAATTACTTCGGCGTGAAGGTCTTTTAATGCAATACTTGCCAGTTAGTCCGCCATTTAATTTGGTAATTTGGCCATAAAGTTACCGTCGCCACACCATCGTCGTCATGCGAAACTAAACCAGTAGTTGCCACCTAGCGACGAAGGCAGTTAAGCCAAAGACTCACGGGATCGGAGTCTCTAGAGCGGAATCGGAGCCGGAGTCAGTCGCTTAGTGTGTGTGTGTATGTGAGTATTTTTGGTGTTTGTTGTGTGAGCGCTGTTGAAATGATGTTTTAATAATGCGTCTTTTATTGCATCAATTAAATAAAAAAAATTAACTTTAAAATCCAAATTGCATAAATTTCGAACAATCCTTTTTCAGATTGCTTGAGCTTAAGCAATTAATTGAATTAAAGTTAATCTTGATTTTTACTAATCTTGATTTTATTATTTTCGGAATGGGAGCGAAAAACCTACAAAAAAGAAAATAAATACAAGCCTTGGCGCCAGGGCATTATTGCAAAAAAATATAATTATATAACTCCAAAAAATTTTTTCGACACACTAAAGTTTCGACAAATTTCTATTTGGAAGCTTAATAAGCTTTTTAGTCGAGGCGAGGGCCTCAGAAATAAGATAACCTTTTAAGGATGCTTTCACCGTCACTTCAGGCAAACATCATTGCCGAGGTGGAAAGACGGATATGGGGAGGTCCACTCGGGAGATCCACTAAAGAACTAGTGATGCTTGGTATTAGAACTGCTAATGAGTAGTCATAAAAAAATGATCGATCAACATAAAATGTAATGATCATCTACAACATGGCGTGCTGTGTGACCAGAGAAGAAGCCTCATTTCCTTCAACACCCCGCTCAAAACCTCACACTGACCAAGTGCAATGTTTCATTACGACGAGCATTTCAGCCTCTTGCAATGGTTGGTTTGCTTGGTACGAATGTTTACGTACCATCAAAAAACCTTCACCTCGTTTTTTTATTTATTAAATCTTGAAGAATCTGTTGCGGTTGTAGCTGTTGATGTTGCTGTTGTTATTGTTGTTTGGTGATGGCACTATTAAAAACGTCATTGAATTCTTTAGAGCCATACATGATCATACATTTGGAAACACACACGCATAGATACACACATACATATACGAATAGGAGTTTCCACTTCCAAAAATTGAAATGACTCGTGCCATAACGAAAATATTGATCGTTCTCTTTTTGAAGACAATAAATAAGAAAAAATGAAACTGTTGCTACTGCTTTGAAATGCCCAAAGGGTGAAGGGTATATTAAGTTTATTCCTCCGTTTGTAACGCATCAAAAGAAACGTGCTATGAATGGAAAGGCATATATATATATATATATATATATATATATATATATATATATATATATATATATATATATATATATATATATATATATATATATATATATATATATATATATATATATATATATATATATATATATATATATATATATATATATATATATATATATATATATATATATATATATATATATATATATATATATATATATATATATATATATATATATATATATATATATATATATATATATATATATATATATATATATATATATATATATATATATATATATATATATATATATATATATATATATATATATATATATATATATATATATATATATATATATATATATATATATATATATATATATATATATATATATATATATATATATATATATATATATATATATATATATATATATATATATATATATATATATATATATATATATATATATATATATATATATATATATATATATATATATATATATATATATATATATATATATATATATATATATATATATATATATATATATATATATATATATATATATATATATATATATATATATATATATATATATATATATATATATATATATATATATATATATATATATATATATATATATATATATATATATATATATATATATATATATATATATATATATATATATATATATATATATATATATATATATATATATATATATATATATATATATATATATATATATATATATATATATATATATATATATATATATATATATATATATATATATATATATATATATATATATATATATATATATATATATATATATATATATATATATATATATATATATATATATATATATATATATATATATATATATATATATATATATATATATATATATATATATATATATATATATATATATATATATATATATATATATATATATATATATATATATCAGCCACGAAATAACCGTTCTTGCTTGGTTTAATTTGGTTTATTATTTCAGAAGGTTGTTGTTATTGCTTTCGAATTGCTGTTGTTATTGTAATCGGTCAAAGCTATATAAGTCAATTTCAGTTCGAGCACGTCCAATGAAGCATAAACAAATTTTCATAATTATTCACAGGCAAACAATTTATTTCAACTATACTATCTTCCTCGTAGGTTTACAAGCACCATAATAACCTCAAGCGTCAAACCCTTCGGTACGGTCTATTAGAAATGAATGGCAACAATGGACGTCTAATTCTGTCGATAAAAAGATTTCTCTGACACTTAGGAGTATTTTGACGTCGATGTAAATTGATGTAAATTCAATTTGTTTACACACTACCCTTAAAGTTTTCGTCTTCCTCTCTTGCGTTATTTATGTCATCTTCTTCTTCTTTCAGCTGTTTAATGCTGTTTAGCAGAAAAAGACCATTCATTTATGCTTTGTCCGTGCGTTCGTTCGTTGTTGTTGTTGTTATTGTTGTCGTTTTATTTGTTGTAAGCCTTGTTCATTTGTATCTGTTCCAATAAACAACACACGCACACACACAGCACATCACGTCACAGGATCTGTGGCATTCAAATTGTTTATGAAGGAATGCAAGGTCAATGATTTTTTGCAAATGTTGCTGCTCACTTATTTCCTTTTTCTTTTTTTTGCTGTATTCTTGTTGGGAATGTATCAAGCTATCCCTACCGTAACGCTTTTCTTTGTACCCGTCACTATTGCTGCTGTTATTGTTGTTGTTGGTTGTAATTGGCCTTATCGAAATGTTCAGGGTTTGTTTGTTTACCAACAATATTTTTTTGCATTATTGACTTTTTTAATTTATTTTGAATTCATTTTATTTAACAAGAGCAACCAACTACGCTTGGAATTTCCTATAATTAATTGAAATATTCGAAATAATGTACCATGAGATCATAAAAACCTGATAGTGTTATTGGTTTTCTTTTATTTTATTTAATTTTTGTTTCTTTTTTTATTTATTGACTTTTTTCTGACAGTTTTAAGGTTCAAAAATTTATTACAGTTGCGTTTAAATGAATTTAATGCGAGCAAGTGAATGTAGACATTCTTTAAAATTCCAACGAGTAAATGTAAACTCTCTAAAAGCCCTTACGGGATTTAAGAGAATAAATTATTTTTGCTGCCCAAAAAGAAAAAACATATTTCACAAATACGCCTACTAATTGGCAACTCGGTTGACTCAGTATTCAAAACGGCTTCATAAAATTCTACAGAAGTCAACGCACTCAAAAGTGACTCGGTGAGAAAAAATTGAGAATGTTATAATTATTTCAGCTTGGCTCGAACGATATTACGCATGCAGCTGCGACGTATGACGAACCGCGGGTTGTTCGACCTGATGGTGGATTAAATATCAAAGCAAAGTTGCCGGCGCCGCAATGACAGAAAGTAAAGAATGCGCTTATTTTTAGAATGTTCAGCTAACGGATCAAGAAAAGACACCTAGCTACGAATAATAACGCAAACGCAAATACAACGATCTAAAGCTTGAACAAGTCGTCATTGTCGCGAAATTATAATGTTGCCGTATCTAAACCGCATTACCACGAAATATATCGAATAACAGAATTGTAGTTAAGCGTAAGAAAGAAAAGAAAAAACAGTTTCAATTGATGTGAATTATGAGAGAAAATCTATTGTGAGAATTATGAAATGCATGTGTATATCTTTTTTCTTTTAATAGCAGTTCAATTGCTTGTAAAAAGATATAAAAATCCTTTTGATACATATGAACGAATTTAAGACAAACCTCTTAACGAAATTTCCGTAATGGTTTGGAAAGAGGTAGTTTAGAAAGCACTGGTACAATATATGAGTGAATTAAAGTTCTATTTCCTCAAAATGCACTGGATGCTAATTTATACAGGATTTTATAGAAATGATTTAGAAATCACTGGCCGGCTTGAAGAACCTTAGCTAATTTTTACTTATTCTCTTAAAATGCATTGGATGCATTGAATTTAAATGCGTATAATTCATAACGGGTTCAAGTAAATGTCGAGTATATATCTAAGCAAATTCAAGTATATGGTTTCAATGTGGAACAAAATAAATGACCCCTCCTACCCCAACGCAATACCTTTTAATGAAATTTAATTTTATTGCATAGGTTGGACAACCGTGTTTGTTCTCCTTGGATGACGATTCCGTTGGGTAGGTGTCATGGTCGCTTTGTCCTAAAATGAACATAACGCCAAATTTTTATGAAATTAAACTAGTCTTAATCCTCCAAACTATGAGGGATCTACTGAGAATTTGGAATGAGCAATTAAAAGTGGTATTATCACATAATTAATATTGGTGTAGTGTTGGTTTCAGTAGCATGGTTTTCCAAATAAGTCAAAAAAGTCAAATAAAATATCAACAATATTTGCAAATCTCAACCAACATCAACAACAACTTTCTGTGTTTAATGAAAATCATCATGCCCGTAGAAAAAAATTTAGTTTTTTGGTCTAGCATTGAATTGCTTTCCCTTTTTAATCAACCTGTTCGATTTCGTTTCAGCAACTCAACAAATTCAATGTCATTGTTTGTCACAACAACAACAACAACGACAACAACAGTAGCAACGGCCACAACTACAGCAACGCCATCACCACCAATATCATCACTAGTGCTATCATCAGGAACACCGACAACAACAATAATATCAAAAACAACGATCGTAGCGAATACACTTGAAAGTAATGGTGATCGTTCGCTTAGAAGCAGAATTGCCATCATCAACAACAAAAGTGACAACAATAACAACAACACGGCCATTTCAGCAACACTTCATCTCGCCAATAGCTTCAGCAATAGGCAAAACCAACAATTCCATCTGAGAACCGACGCGAAAGGAAGAACTGGTTCGTCCACCTTGAAGCGCCATAAGAAAGGTCTAAAAATTCTCCCCTCCAAGACAGCTTCTTTCGTGGCGAGAAGTGCAGAGCAGCCGCTCCAACAGCAGCAACATCAGCAGCAGCAACATCAGCAGCAGCAACAACAACAGTGCCAACAAAATGTAGTCGATTGCAATAGCGAATTAATCATGCTTAGAAATGGTCAAAATAACCAGTCAGTGATTGGCGTATTGACAAAAGCAACAACAACAACGACGACTACTGCGACTGCGATAATGCCGGCAACAATAACAAGCACCACCAAAACTGGATCATCAGACGCGCTCCGGCGAGACCATGGCGAGCAGCACGAGTGCGGTGGCTCGCATCAGTCGCACTACTCCACCGACAAAAGTGGTTCATCTGGTTACTACAGCTCGAATGTTTGTTCCACGTACTCTATCGAAGACCACATTTACAGTGAGCCGGTTATCGATGTCCTAGACTTGAATAGCAATAGAAACAATCATAGTAATAGCAATAGCAATAGCAATAACGCGAGTAAAAGTAAAAGTGTGCCAACAGCCCTCAGCAACAACAATAACAATAGAAACAACAAACTCAATGCGAGCATCGGAAAGAACGTCCAAAAGTCACCTCTTCAGTACGTCACCGGCATTGACAGTGCCATCAAAAACAACAACAACAACAACAACGCCAACAACAACAACAATAATAGTGGGAACAATAGTAACAGTAATAGCAATAGCGGTAACATTCACAGTTTTGGGCAATTCTTGTCACAACGGAAACTTCAAACAGTTGAGGAAAAATCACGCGACCCCACCAGCGGTGGTAACTCAAAGTCGCAAAGTCGCTCGAGACACGTGGCCGAAAATATTCAAATCAATTGCCAGGACAGTTACGACGACACCACCAATGCCTACAATGATTGTGTTGATGTTGACAATACGAATCTTGCTGTTGGAACACCAACAACATTCCCTGATTCACTCTGCGGGCGAGGTCAACTAAAACAGAGTCCTGTGATCACCCCGCCGTTGGCAAACCCCATTGGTGTCAACGAGAATTTCCGCATCTTAGAAACATCAATCGAGAATCTCGACCGACATCTTAAAACGTTCCCGCCCCCACGACTAGCATCGCAAGAGCAAGTGATCGGATTCGTGCACACCAATCAGGGCTATTCAAATTCGTACCAACACCTTCCCACCATCATGGAGGGCTACGACTCGATAAGTCGCGATGAATCGCCGAGGGAAGATAACAAGTTGCCACAATTCGAGACGCCTAGATGGCAAGAGGTGTCGAATATGGTGGACGATTCCTTGCTGGATATTGACTTGGATTCATTTTTGCTTGCCAGCGAACGCGATGGCACGGAAAAGAATTTCCGCGCAACCGAAGGCGTTGATAATCCCACATTTTTATCTCCCACGGCCGATGAAGTGGAGGAGAACAACTACAAATGCGTCAAATACATTAATTCCTGCCCCGAAGATGCGTATCGTGTCGAGAGTGATATTATTGGTAGTTCCGATTCGCAGAAATCCAATTCCGTGGAACATTATTTACGTCGCCACGAGGATCAAATTCATTTTCAAAATACGCGTCAACTCCTCGAGGACGTACGCGATAAAATCCGTTTGCTTTCGAGCGCAAGCAGCGATAGTGATCACCGAAAGTGCGATTATCATGGCGTCGTGCCACAAGAATTAACAAGCATGATAAAGAATCTTAAACTCGAGTTAGAAAACTATCTCGCGCGCATGAATCAGCACAGTGAACTCGAGATACGTCAGTTGTGCACAGGTCTCGTAAAAAGCCAGCACATTGTGAAAATGAAAAAAGCTTTCGAACGTCGTCGCTCGAACGTGTCGCTTGCCAGTCTTAGCATGCTCGACTCTGAATATGACTTTTCCGCTTATGAAGCATTACGTGACGGTTTGTTTCACGGGTCCACGTCGGGGATGCAGCGATCCCTCACTGCCTCAATACGTTGTGCAAGTGATCCGAATTTTAAAATGAAACGCAAATCTCTAGCTGAAGTCTTTTCGGTACCTGAGCTGTGTGGCGTTAATGATTGTCGCGAAGGTATAGCTGCGCAGCTAACAGCGCCACCGTTGAGCGGACACGCGTGCGCGTCGCGCTTGGATGATACGAGCGCGATTCGGATTTGTGATTCGGTAGCCGCGACGCGTACTCAACTACAACGTAATCTATCATTTCATCAACCAACTCTTGATCAGCTGGAGATAAATACTTCAACCCCAAGTGATTTGAGAGCGGAAAATAGCGTTAGCACGAATAGCGTAAATGCTGGCAGCGGAAATAGTGGTAACAGTGGTGAGTCGACGGACAAGGAGGCATCACTGGATGCTTGGCATCGTAAGAAGCCTAGCGCTTGGGAGCTATACTACGGCACCAATCGCATGAATCAATCACTGCTAGGGAAACGTGGTCTTACCGCGAACAATCATCAGTCGTCACTTTCGTATGTAAGTTACATGATGGCAATTTCTATGTTGCTAAGATTCGTTCATTTATCACATCATTATCGCTCTTAGAATACTTCAACCCTTAACCATATCACACAGGTCGACAAACATCAGTATTGGGCTGATTAATTAGAAACCCATTACTTAAATCTCTCAAAGAAAATGAAGCTTTTGATAGCCGAAACCTAAGTCAATATTTCTTGATGTCAGAAACCGAATATCCAGAAAATCTGAAGAATTTTACGGTGCCTAGGTTGGGTTGGTTGGGGTCACGAAAACCTGTGTAAGGGGGCTAAAGATGCTTCTCGTTTAACACTTTGCCAAATTGAGTCATTCATTTCGAAAGAAAATTAAAGTGTTTTGCAATAGAATATTTCAAATATTCATCAGATTTACTGAAAACTGGCATTAGTGATGGTTTGTCTGAATATTTAACCTCGGTTCTTTCTTTAAGTTTTAACCACTAAAAAAATTATACTAAAAAAATTTCTATACATTTATTGCTTATTAATTATTACAACAAAACAACAACAACAACAACAACAACAACAACAACAACAAAGATACGTTCATCCATCCATCCATTAACAAAAATCATTCGACCCTTTCAATTTTGTGGTAGAATTTTTTATTGCAAAACTAAAAATAATCCAAAAAGGGGGGAAAAAGAAGGTAAATACTTCATGGCCGTTCCATGACTTTAGAAGAAAAAGTGACTACTGCTTAGTAATCGATTATTTCGTTAATACTAAATAAACTTCGTCATGTTTTCAATTCTGTTTATTTTATATTTTCGTTTGTTTCCACTTTTTTATCATCTGTTTTTTTATGTTGACCCATTAGAGTTGTTGGCCTATTGCTCTAATGCAGCTGTAGCCAAAATTTTATTAGTTTCTTCCATAAATGCTTCCAATTCGTTTCCAGTAATCATTTTAAATGCTCACGTATATTTTGTTCTAGCGAACACGAACGAACGAGAGCGTGGTAAAACGTTTGCAATTATCGTTACGATTTGTTATTATTCTTGCATCAAGCTGACAAGGCGCATTTACCGTCCAATCAATCAAGCAATCAATCAATCTGATACCAAACAGATACCAAACAGATCTTTGCTGAACGTTGAGGTTATTTTCTGCGAACGTTAATACTTTCACTTTTCAAGCAATTCTTGCGATAAAAGCTAATGCAATGAAAATCATTTAAAACAGAATTAATACAATAATAACAAATTTTATATAATTTCCGACCGTGCGACCGACACTTAGATGCATTGCATAGTGAAGGATACACGGGCCTTAAACCAAAGTTTTGATTTCTATCTTATTACACACTGACATACGTTCAATCATATCGCGAATAGAAACAGATGGTTTCATCATTTGTTTTTCGCTTAATGGCTTGAGCTCCGAATTTTTGAACTGTTCTCGTATGGTTTAAGAGTTCAGTCTTGATACTCGTACGATCATATTTTCAAAGTCATTAAAGTTATTGTTGCAATATTATTCAAAATATCTGCAATTTATATAAAAGCATTTCATCGCTCTTCGTGTTCATAAATAATGGCGCATGATTTTAGACGATAATTTATTTTGAAACATTTTATCATAAAGTGTTGAATATCTTGGCATTGTCATCCGTATACAAATATCTTGAACAGTACAGGAGGTTTAGATGTGAAAACTTACGAATGAGGCGAATTGTAAGTTGTTATGCATCTAAGAAAAAATTGGCAATATATAGTCCAGTCATAGAAATCACAAAGAACTTCACACCTTTAGTAAATTATTGTTAATTCTATCATAGAAAAACCCAACCCCCACCCCACCCATCTTCACCCATAGAACGAGTGAACAGAACATCGAAACACTTGTAACGTGACACCACCATCTTAAGTTTGTTGCCTCGAAGGATTAATTAAATAAACTCTAATGCTTTTATGCAATCGGTTTTACAACAATTTAATTGCATTGAATAGAATTTTAACTTCGGTCATGGTTTATACAATAGGCTCTGTAGCAGCAGCGGCAGCAGCAGCAGACTGAAACAGCAATGTAATGTAGAAGTTTAGCAGTAGATTGGTTCTGTCCGTCTATTAACATGATTTTTAGTGTTGAATTTTGGAGTCTTAAAATTTTGGCAGCTCTTTCACAATCTTTTGGTTAGACATGATCGCGGTTTTAATAACTCCCAAAAGAATACGATGGAAATTAATAATTGTTCTTTGTGGTAACTCCAAACAAAAAATCACGAAATTAATTTCGGCTCGGTGCTAGTTTTGGTTGTTGCTGTAGTTGTTGTTGGCGTTCAATTAATTAAACTACAAGAACGTGTTATGCTTGGTAACGGAAATCTCGTATTAAATTCAGGTCGATGTTGCGAAATCGATAAAATTAATAAAAGAATTTTCTGGCTCTAGAGAAATCAAACGCGTTATATATTTTTCTCAGTGTAAAAATGTGATTGTAAGTTTTTCAGTGCAGTATTATAAAATAAAAGATCTCACCCACGTTTAAACACCAATAAAAATCAATCATAAAAACTATCAATAAACAAGAAAGGAAAAGCAGAATATTAAAAAAAAGATAAATGCAATAATTTGCAATTGGTTTGAGTCTCTAAAATTTAGCCACAGAAAAAAATAGAGATCTAAAATTGTAGTTTCTTAAAATTAAATGCAAGCAATCTCCAAACTAAGCTCAACAACAACAACAAAAACAATAAAATAATACAATTGCAATAAAAACAAAATAATTAATACTAACCATAATCGTAAAATGCGTCTGGGTTGCGAATAAAAATGATCAGCAATGAAGTGAAGTCATAAAAAAACACATTCATCAGATAATTTATCTATCAATTTGGCCGCAGCGCCATTGCCAGCCTTTTCATCGTCTGTGTATTGACTGACGTATAAGCAGTAGCCCCTAAGAAGACTCAGTGTTAGTAACTGCTGCTCCATGACCTAACAACGAGCTTCAAAAATGATACGATTTAACTAACGATCACTCTCTAATGATTGCACGATCTCATCCGTTAATTGGATTATTTGCACCCACGAGTTAAAAGCTACCAAAATTGTTGCTAATTCGGTCAAGGATGCAATTAATGAATTATATTCAGGCAATAATAAAATGGTAATCAAGTGCATTTGCTACGGCACTATACTGACACGTTCATCATCACCAATGCATTAACGATGATAGCAATTGTGTTCGAATGACAGTAAACGGCTTCAATCAATGCACATCCATAGATTGTTGTCAACAAGTAATACTATTACCATGGCCCGTTGACCTTCAAAAAAACGCAATAAAAAACATTCTTGACGATTGTGAAACGTCTTAAAATGTTTATTTTAATAATTTACGCTAGATTTTTCCCGTGACCTCTTTAATTATTTCCAAATAACTATTATTTATATAAATTTATACTAATCAGTCCAAATTTATTATATATATCTATAAAGTATATTTTAAAAAATATATATTTAAAAGATTTTCTTAAATTGCTTAATTTTTGAGATAAAGAGATTTGAACCAAAAACTAAACCAAAATAATTGAAAAAGTATTGAATTACATTACGTAACAATACTTCATTATCTTTGATATTCGCCATTAATTTGACAGTTCTTTTGTTATCTCCGATACACAACAACACCAAATCAAAGTAATTGAAAAAAAAAACAAGCGAGCGATTCGATTGTGTGGCAAAACGGCAAACTACAAACGACCAATAATTTTAAATGGTTCGACCACAATCGTACTATCTCAAAGGAATAATGAAATCAATAAATTACAATTACAACAACAACAACAACGACGACGACGACGACGACCGTTACAATAGCAACTAGTTAAGTTACAAATCTAATAAATAAATCTTGAAAAACAATGAAATTAAATAATTTATTAGAAGTTTATTGAGCGGATTTTAAAAACGATTGTATTTGGAATTAAATGAGGACCCCCAATATGATTACCGTTAACTTATACCCCTACACCCCTACGCCGGTCAATCATGAATCCATTATTTTTTTGGAAATGGAAATTTATTTCGAAAATAAATCCATAATGTTTCACAAATACAAATATTATGTATCACACGAAGATTTATGAAGAAAAAGTTAGGAATAGCAATTATAATTATTTGTAAATTGACGGAATTGTATCCACTAATTACGATCATTATGTCAAGTACTTACCTAACCTAAAAAAAAACTAATCTAAAATATATATCGGGTTATCGTGACAGCGTAATTTGCAATCTTTGATAATTAAGAAGGATGAATTTATGAATTCAATTAGCCATGAATAAACAATGAAATGGCAACACTCATGACCGATAAAGTCAGGAGAAAAGAAGTCAGGGTGTCGTTAATTGAAGTCATAAACGTCACTACCGCCGCTACCGACGTTCACTATCATTACCATATCTAGCGTTAAACAAAGTCGAAGCGTTGTAAAATCCGGCAGCAGCAGCAGCACCATCAGTACCAGCACCGTTTGCCACACCGGCACTGACATTTAATTAGCGCATTTAACACAACGGCGTACTCTTGTTGATTCATAATACCGGCGATGCAAATCCTTCCTAAGCGATGCTACTAAACAATATTGCTAACCAACAACGTGGCCCATCGCTTTATAGAGGCCAACGAATATGCTTGGAGGCCAAATTTAATCGATTTACCGCAACGACGATGACCACGACGAACACAACGACTATGACGATAAACAACAACCTAATGCAATTGTTGCTTGTACGAAATTTTGCTCGCATCATAAACAAATGGTTGCCAAACTTTTATATGACGCTAATCAGGTATCACGGTTAGTTAAATGTGGTAAGATTGTATAACCAATTAACTAACAAACATCCGGCGGAGTAAACAGTACTACGATAATCATCATAGTTGCACCGGCGCACAGTGGCAGATATTTTGAAATAGCGGTCAAAAGTCTATATCTTCTGAACGCGTTAAATTATTTAATTTATTTTTTTTTTCTTTGCTACCCTAATCTTTAGCTTTAATTTCATGCTACAACCATTAAAATTGACATGGGGGAACCAAAGATATGACAGATTTTATCAACCTACCTCGTACTTTTACTACAATCTAAATCTTTCTAAGCATATCCGTCATGAATAAAGAACACTGCAAACATACTGCGTTTTTTTATAAATGTTGTGTTTTTTGAATACTTATATTAATTATTTATTATAATAATAAAGGCAAAATACAAAGATATATAATTTAAGATTATAATTCAATAAATAAAGACAAAATATTTACATGTGTATGCAAACTAAGCAATTTTTACAAAATGTTCAGCAAAATATTTTTGTTGGTCGTCTAATAGTAAATTTTTAGCATCATTATCCAATTCAATTGATGAAGACTTCCATTTTTGACGAATATTCGAAATATATGGATCTGATGTGCAGAGCAAAACTGTAAGAAGATCCTCATTCGTACAATATCTTGACATTTTTCTTGTGTTGTGCTCACGAAAAAATCTATAATCCTTATTTCTTTTCTCTTGTGCTTCTTCGGAAAGATCACCTAGTGGAAGCAGACTATGTTCAATTACTTGTTCTCCATGATACAGAACTTTATGTATTGTTGATGGCATATTCCTCCAAGGGTATTTTTCGTTATATATCTCTGCGGTTTTCTTAGCATATATTCCGAATTTCTTCGCATCAATCATTTTGCTGCATGCTATAACTTCTATAATTACTTTAAACCGCCTTATTATTTCAATATCCACTCCTGTTATGAAAGCTGCAGTCTCAGGATCAGAGAAAAACCTTCGAGCAGTGTTTCCATCATTTGTGTTACCCTCTCCTTGTT
The DNA here is from genome assembly GCA_963966595.1 of Physocephala rufipes. Lineage (NCBI taxonomy): Eukaryota > Metazoa > Arthropoda > Insecta > Diptera > Conopidae > Physocephala > Physocephala rufipes. The sequence goes on from OZ016505.1 coordinate 4,277,572, forward strand.
TTGGTTGGTCAATTATCAGACCTAGTTGACGATATTGCTCCTGTATTTCTCTTTTCCTTATGTTTCTTTTTTCCAGATTCAATTCATTTCTTCTAACTGTTCCTGTAGCTCCGAATTCCAAATCATAAGCCAATTTGAGAATATGTTCCATGAAACGAATTCTAGTGTGAAGAGGGGACAATCCAAATTCGTACGCATCTTTACAGTCATTATCACTTGGTGGTACTTGGTTCAATTTACTCGAGGTTTGGTGACATATAATGCAGCTAGATGATGCCTTAGTATCCGTTAAGGCTTGTCCTACTTTTCCATCAATCATAGTGAGAAGAAGTTTGAAATCTATTTGAATACGATGTCCATAAATCTCAAAAAATACTGGCTGCAGTTCCTGAATTTGGCTTTTTATTTTATCAACTTCTTCGACTATGACATCTTTTGTCTCCTTTTTGAATGCAAATTTAATTGGTCTGCAATATTTTGTTGAAGAAGGTGTTTCATTTCTCCATATATCTTTGCTGGTTGACGGCTCAGGTTCTATTTTATTTTTCCTTAATCGCAAAGGAACAAAAGAAATCATAAACAAGTTGCCGTCATTTGAATTCTCTGCGTTAAATTGTTTATATTGCTTCTGACCAGATGATCCGTCACATCCCCACTTAGAAACAAGAGTAAGATTGCAATCGCCAAGACTTTTTAGACAATTTTCATCTAATGAAAGCAATAATCTCTCGGCAGTGTGCTCTAGAAGATCTTGTAATTTAACCTCTGCTGAGCTTGGAGTAATTTCGATCGCACTTTTCGAAGGTAGGCAGTCTTTTTTTATAGCAATTATTTCGTCGTATGATGGAAAGATGTTGCATTTTTTTCCATTGGCTCGCTTGCGTAATTCTATATACTGATTTTTAGTCAATTTTAAATCTAGGAATAATGCAAATGCTTCATCTGGGGTAAACTTTTTTTCTTCAGTTGGAGTTTTAACGTTGGTCAGTAATCTTTTTATGCGTTTAGGGGTAGCTTCCATTACTTTCTCAATTAGTTCTACCTTGTCCTTTTTATTTTTTGATGGACCTAGTTGATGAAGAAATGATTCCTTTATTATTTCGGTGGATATTTCTTCATTGATGTTGCCAAGTTTGCGCCTTCGAGATCGTTCACTGCACTCATCAATCGATTTCCTTGGTCGACCAGTCTTCTCGCTGCCTTTATCAGTAGTTTCCTTTTCAAAGACGAGTTCAGTTTCCATCCAATTTTTATAGCGTTGGTACATCACCTCTTTTTTTCGATGCACATCCTTATATCGCGTTTTCAAATGCGACAAAAAAGTTTTTATTTTATTTGTATATGTTTCAATACGTTCTTCATTACAAGAATCGCAAAAAGTTTTACTGAGAATATACGAAATAACATCTTGGTCCTCTTTTCGTACAAAGTAAATATCGGCCAAAGTCTTATATGTGAACTTCACCATGTTTTTATCAACACTACAGAAATTATATTTTGGCAGCGCTTTAAATACTCTAATCTTCACACATCCTTAACAATATTTGTAGGTAATTATTTGGTCATAAAATTGGTTTTTTTCTTCATAAACACTGCTACCTGATTCATCAAAACGTTTAAACTTTACTTATACCCATACCCTACCATTACCTAATGTTTTAGGTACCTGATAATTAAGTATAGGTACCTAATAACTAAAAATACAACACTTATTTTTCCAACGAAACAATCATTTAAAGAAACAAAATACTCATAATCATTTAACAGCCAAAAAAAAAAACATGAAATAAGAATCCTTTAATTTTGCATTAGATGACTTTGTGTCATAAAAAATACTCCAGGTACCACATCCGCAAGCTTCCGCAAATAAAACTATATACAGAATCTAGAGAAAAGACTCAGCTATGCGATCGTGTAAAATTTGTTCTGGACGACGCTGGCCCTTTTGATTCCCGATCCAATTTACATGAAAATTTATTGAAATTTGGTACATTTTTTAAATACCTGTTACATATTATTAGTAACGCTTATTTAACTTAGTTTAATATTATTTAAATATAAAATAGATTAGAAAAATAAATAAAAAAGACCGGAACTTAATATCAGCAAAACTCGCCGAGTTATAATTATTTAAACTATAAAAAAATTACAGAAAATCAAAAATTTTAGGCCAAAACAGAAAAGGACTAGCTTTGATTGTCCTGTTTTTAGTGAAAGGATCAAATTAGAGCTGTTATTTTTTGGCACCCTAGGTTCTGATGTATTATCTTTCATATAAGCATACTAATTGTAAAATTGGCGACTGTGAAAAAAAAAACTTTTGGCCGCTATTTCAAAATATCTGCCACTGTGCGGCGCCACAATTTAAAGTCGTCTCGACATATGCTGCTGAAGGGCATTGTCCTCAATTTGTTTGATATGAAAATGAATTGATTTGTACATTAGAATTCATATAAGCTTGCATCGCTTATTCGTTGGTTTATAAACAGAAAATATTTGTTATCTGATAACCATGAATGAAGTGATTATTCTAAGCAATTATCGATAAATGATCTCAAACAAATAGGCGGACAACTCGACAGTAAAAAAATCTTAAAAAAAATTAAAAATTTTTTAAACATTTCATCCAATGAACAGCAAAAATAATTACTCGTATTTCCTTTTTTAAATATTTTTCGTTCTATTCTTTTTAGATTAATTTATTCATTTCATGCAATGCAGTTTTTTGTTTGATTTCACTTTTTAAACGTGTTCAAAATAATTGCATACATCTGTCAAAATATGAATTGAAATACTCAATCAAATCCAGGAATCAGCCTGACATTTAACAAAGCATGACAATTGTAATCATTGACAAGACAATAACGAATAAATTACGTGTAAATTAAGAATTTACGTAAAAAAATTAATAAAGAAATATTGATATTTATTAAGAATAATATTTATTAATTGTAGATTGCTAAAAATGAACAAAACAAAAAAATTATTTATAAAAAATTATATCACAAAATTTTACAATTCTTAATCTTCGATTCGTGCTTTTTTTAATTATTATTATTTGCCTCAATTGGAAATATTTGTGTATTATGATATCATAATTATATCTGAAAATCTCTTCAAATATTTCAAAATTTTTATCAATTAATTAAAATTCTAAACATCATTAAATTCTCAAGCGGATGTAATGCCATAATTAGTTCAATTGGAAGAAGAAGAAGAAGAAACATTGCGTAGAGAATAAATACTAGAATGACGTAACGTATTTAATTCTATTTTATTATCGTACCAGCCAGTGATATCTGTTATAATCACTCAATCAATTCATCCTTACTTAAGTTCGACTCAATGATTTCTAAATGTTGACAGCATTTGTCATTCATTTGAAATTTACGCAAAAATCAAATCTCTTGAAGATTTTAAAGATTTCATAAATTGTATTCAAGCTGTTTTGCGTTTTTGGTGATCGAAAGAGACTGGCACCGAAAACTAGTAGTGATTATTGCAAATCTATTTAAAAAATCCTCAATGTCATTTTATTGCGCTTGCATTCAATGTAATTACATTTGCATTTGCATCAATTGAAGATCTTTAATGAACGAATGAACGAGCGAATGAAATTAAATAACATCTAATTCAACAAAAATCTCGTAAAGATTATCAAAAATTTCAATGAAAAATGTTATCAAAAATATAAATCAACAAATGACTATTTCGAAAGAATGTTCGAAGGCTCATACATTCGAGCTTTTCTGACTTCTGTTAAACCTCAAGCCGTAATTTTGCGTTAAGTCTGTTAAGCGTGGTTGTTAAGGCATGGCAACAAAGTGAAGTTAACGGAGGTTTCTTGGCAGTTTTTCCCGTCTATTCGTTTTTGCTCCATATTATTCATACCACCCACTTCTTTTACGTAGACTTACGTTCTCCTACGGCAATAGCCATTTGCGGTGATTCATTTTTCAGCATAAAAAATATCTTTGAAGAATGTGATACCTTTCAATTTCCCCCCTGATCCTGTTACCCCACCACAGCGACTCCTTCTAAAAAATTATGCAAACCTTACTTAGCTCGGTGTCTGCTGGCGTTCTGAGTTTGCTGGCTATTGCTTTTGTTATTCATTTGTCGGGACTTTAACTTCGGCTTAAATCGAAGTGTTGCATTAATAAAATAACAACAATAACTATAACAATTCACAACAACAATGACAACACCAATGGTCAACATTATTCATTTTTTAAATTTTACGTTTGTTGCTTAAGTTTGAGTTCTACAAACAGTTATGCAAGCGTTGCCAGATGGATTTGAGATATTTTTTCCTCTCGTTATGTTTGAACTGTTAATGATTATTATCCCAAAAAATGTATTTTTTTCTCTTTGTTTGTTTTATTTTTGTGAGAGGCTTTAAAAATACCAAAGCATTCTTTTGTTTGTTTGATTTAGTTTTGAAACAGGCGGGGTTTTATCGCTTTGAATCTTTTCCAAAAAGGACTTTCTTTCATTTTGCGATTTTTGTGTGTAGTTATTTCTAATTTTGCAATTGACCTGTATAGATTCTTTTCTGAACAACTTGGGAAATAGTTCAGCTGTATCAAAGTATTATTTAGTTTGGTTGAAGGAAAAGATTTTGAAAATAATGCTTTTGAAATCACCTCATTTGGAAACGCGTTAGATATTCTTAGAATGTTTAGGAAAGTCGAATATTGCCAAAAAAGTTTGTAATATTTTTTAGTGAAGATAGCTCTAAAATGTTTAAGAAAATCCGAAACCAAATCCGATTTTTCGATGAAATCTAGTACTAAATAATTTCCACATTTTTAAGAAATTCTCATTTTCCAAATGTATCTAAATCTTCGTTTAGAAAATAATTTAAAATATTTCTATACTTTCCCTAATTTTGCTTTTCAAAATTTTTGAAATATCTTCTCATATTTACCGCTATTATTTTTATTATCATCATCTGTAAAATATAAACATAAATCACCTTAATGACTTAATTAAAACATGAATTTATTTATCTTTGTTGTTTCATCGTCATAAACATTAAACTTAAAAAGGACCAGCCTGCGGCTATGCATCATGCATTGGAATTTTATAATCACAACAACAACATCAACAACGAGATAATCCCAACAACCACGATGTCCAGAGGGTTTTCAAAAAAAAAAAAATTCATTCAAAATATTTTCTCAAGGCATTTTAACCCATACGATGAAGTTCAAATGGATTTTGTTGTTGTTGTCATTTTTGAAGATGTAGCTGTTTATGCTCGCTGTAAACGACAATTACAACATTTATTCATTCACTTACGATACAATAGATCACAATTTACAAGTAATAATTTGTTGCTTCTTCTTCCATTTCCGTCTTTAATTGAAAAACGTTGTTTGGAGAGGAAATTGTACAATCACCAAATGATCAAAGCTCATTTTAAATTGTCGTTTTCTTATTTCTTTTGAAGAGATCATATCGAAATATATTTATGTAAATATTTTGTCAAATCGTTGCAATTGGGCTTAACCCTAACATGGTCTTGTTGACCTAACATGGTCAGCGTTTTATCTAAATCGTTGTTTTTGTTTTACTTCAAGTTTATGATTTGAATAGTCATAAATCAAGTCATTAATGGTACTCACTCACATTGTTCAACACGATTTGTCATATATATTTTTTTCCTTTTAACTCACACGAGGGTTAAACTCCTTAAATCCTTAACATATTCAAGTCGAGCACTCGCTTTAAAATTGCCAAATCGTTTATTCTACGATTATGAAATAAAATGTTAATTGTATATCAAAAGGTGGCGGGAGCGGGAGTAAGTAGTGGATGTATACGTTGGAAACGTAAATGAAAAGGGGGCTATGGCAGTGAAAGAGAAGGAAACGGCTTTGAGTTATAATAAAAGGTTTATTTGTCTATTATTTTTTTTCTTTTATTGTAATAATTTTTCTTCTACTTCTTCGTTGTTTTTGTTTTAATTGAATGGTCTGTTTGTTATGAATTTTGTAGATTTTTGCGAATATTATTTTCGTAGAATTACTTTGCTAGGTTTTCGTAGGATTAGTTAAATTTACATAATTCCCGTTGTTGTTGTTTTTCTAACTTATCCTATTTATTGTTGGTTATATTTTCATTATTTTTTTCATTTTTAATTTTAAAATTCTTTTATTATTGTTTATTTGTTTTGTGTTTTTATTTAGAACATATTTTGAATTTTTCATTTATTAATCATTTATTCATTTACTTTTAATTTTTTATTTACTTATTTGTTATTTATTATTTATTGAATTTTAAATTTTATTTATTTAGTCTTTAATTCTTACTTTTTAATTTTTTGTTTGGATTTATATAATTTCTATTTTTTATTTATCCATTTTAAATTTTATAGTTCTTAGGTTTTTATCTCTTACTGATTAGTGTTTTCGGTTTTTGAAAAACGGAAACGGAAATGCAGTATTGAAAGATATATTGTGGTATTATAAGAATTTTCAAACTTTGTGATTTCGCTTCATATCGAAGAAATTAAACAACACTTTATTTTCAAAATTTCAAAACTATAAATATCAAAAATGCTCGGAAGTAATAATTTGTATGTATTGCCTGGACTTTGTTATTATTCCTGTTTTACCTCTTATTCTGCCACCCCTTTGTCCCTCCCGCCACTTCCACCCTTTCTTTTACTTAACAGAAAAAAATTATTATAAATTTTCCTCTTATTAACGAAGGTCTGTGAAGGCTTTGTGAGTGTGTTTATAAAATGATATGAAAATAATTCAGACAGGCGGTGCCAAGTCGTATCGGGAAGAAGACCTCATACCGGTTTAATTTCTTCTGGCTGAAGTTCGTTCGTTGGAATGCGGTTTCCAAGAAACGGACAGGATCACTCGATTATTGAAGAACTGCAAGCAGATGCTTTCTTGATTACAGGCGTTCGTGCGCAGTAGATTTCTTTACGTCCGTCTCCAGTTTAAGCCTGCTACCATTTTTTTACGATTTTACTACGATTTTTTGCTTGTCTGCACATTCCCTGAATGCTCTTTTAATTTTTTTTTCAACTCGTCACATCAACACGCTGATGGTTGTTGGTTGGTTGTTGGTTGGTTGCTAATCACAATCCTCTGTCCGGTATATGTCATGGTCTCAGTTTATGGTTAATGGTTTTGTTGTTGTTTATTTGGTTTGCATTGCTATCACTTCTTTGCCAAATTAATATACTTGTAACGGAATTTCAAGATCAACGAGGTAACTGACAATAAAACCGACAATACGTTGTTGAATTTTTTTTCTTCAAAAAGAAACCAAGCTTTTATTCGTTTTCTCACCCGACGGCTTAAATCTTTTATTTATCAATATTCGTCGATAAACTGAACGTAAAATATGCATGGCAAAACCTAATCCGCTCTATCGAAAGCCAAGTCTGGCCACGCTTAATCCGTGACACAAGACTATTCCTCTGGTTCTTTGCGAATCTTCTCTTTTTTAAATTAAATTTTTGTCATCAAAATTTGCAAGTGAATTTCTGTCGTCCTACGATTAAAAGGAATATAGTCTGCCCGCAGCCTTGAGTGGGAGGGCAATGACCTTGGCTATGTTTCAGAAATTCAAATAAGTAACATCAAAAAACCCGTTGTGCGCTGCCTACGCCAAGAGAAGGGCTGATGATCTTTAGTAAATGAATGGAAAAATATCTTGTCGGTCGCTCGTTTCATTAAAAAGCAAAATAAATGTCTAGGTCAAGCAATGCGAACTGAATCAAAAAAACTTAATGAATCTATTAAACTATGGCAATATATCTATAACTCTATTCCTCCCTCTACCCCCTGTTTTCCTTACTGTCACTACTTTGTTTATCTTTCATGCGGATCATTCGAAATATTTATAACCTTTGTCAAAATATTAAAAGCTAATTTCGAAACTGCTTAATTATCACCGAAAAGCGATCATTAAATAAAATGTGTTTTGGCAATTAGCCAAATGTGACAGCGTGGTAACGCATATCTTTGCATGCGAAATCAAGGTCAACCAAAGTGACAAAAGTGCCAAAACATACAAAAGACGCGATCACTTTTTTGTGGTTGAAGGAGATTTTTCAAATGTGAAACGTGCTAATTATTATGCGAATGATTATTACGTATGTGTGATATGTTGTATCAGTGTGATATGTTGTGTATGTGTGCGTACAGAAATGGATGTGTTATTAAATACAGCGGCGTCTATTTAATTTGTTTCTAATTCTTGATAATAAAAAAACGTTAGAAATATATTAAAAAATGATCAATTAAATCACGAGTCATGTCACTAATAATGTTGCTTTATGAAGGTTTTTTATATTTCCTTTATTACTGCAAGTTTGGTTTGCAGGCAAACCGGTTTCGGCGATACTTAATTTCTTCTGCTTTTATTTGTGCTTGTGGCTTGTGACTTCACTTGATTTAGGTTTTGTCTTTTGGTCCAAATAAATTTCTTCTCTTTTGATATTTTTCTCATCGTTTGATCGATGTTTGCTTTCACACGTTGTTATAACACTTGTTGCAACCAGTTTGTTGGTTTTGCTTAATCGCTGTTGTTATTGCTGCTGTTGTTGTTGCTGTTGTTGTTGCAATTGTTATTACTGTTTGTGAAAAATTGTTTATGAATTAAAATTCCAAGAATGTTGTTGTCGTGTTTGTTGTTGTTGTTGTCATGTTCGTTGGAGCACTCGATTGAGGTGTTGTTGTGGTTTTTCTCATATCTTACTACTTTCTGATGAAAACTGTGCTAAGCATTTTAACAAACAACAAAACTTTAATAACATCGAGAATGACGACAACAACAACAACAGCGTGAAATTGATTTCAACAACAACAATAACAACAACATAGCCATCAACATTATTGGTCTAGCGGTAATGCCGTATCGCCGTTTTATCAGTTTTTCGTTTGGCAATTGCATCGCATCCGTTTATTTTTCGATCTGACTGCCTCTCCGTCCTTTCGTCGTCGTTTACCGCAAAATTTTCTTATGTATTCTGTTGTTGTTTGGTTTAGTGTGTGCGAATGCAAGTGCGTGGTGGAGTGTGTACATGTGTGTGTATGAGTGAGTGTTTGAGTATGAAACTGGCAACTTCCGGCCTTTGTTGATTTTTCTTCTGTAATTGTTGTTTTTTTTTTATTAGTGGATGGATTTTGTGCAAATATTTCCATCCATAATATTTGTAACACTTATTGTGGTTTGCAGTTGTCAGCTTATTGCAATTCGTGTTGTTGTTGTTGTTGTTGGTGTTGTTTTAAGTTTAGTTTGAAGTGCTTTGTAAAATTATTATAGACGTTACAACAAACAACAAACAAATTGAAAACCATAGAAACAACAACAAGAAATGTAGAGCCTACAGATACCAAATCGACAACAACAACAACAACAAAACGTTCAAATTAACTCTCTCGATAATTCAAAAATTAGTTTAAGTTTATTTCAAAAATTTTTGTCCAAAAACATTTTTACTGATATTTTATTGCAGTTGTGTCTTCGTTATTGTTCCTTTCTTATTAATCTTAAAGCGGTTTAATTATTTCTCTTATAACAAAACATACTTTCATCACGTTTATGTGTCGCGAAAGTGGGGAACAACGTGGATTATAACTTGTAAACTAAAGGATATTTACGTGATCTATAACAGTTATAATTAGAAATATTTATTTTTCCTTTTCACACACCCTTTGCCTTCTCAGTCTTATCCTCTCTCTCCCTCCTCTGTCCGCTTTGCCGTTAGAATCCGCATTTAGTTTAGAAGATATAATTCTTAAATAATTTTTCTCAAACTATAAGAATTTTTCCCTAAAACTGAGTTTGATGAAGATCGATATATTCGATATCACTGAGTATCGAAGTATTGTAAGTGGTGTCGACTGAATATTAATCTGGCTGAGAATCCCGAAGTCATTAAAAAAACTATAAAAGTTTAAGAAACTCATAAAATACTCAAAAATTTTAGGACGCTTAATATAAAAGCTCTGCGAGAAATACAAAACAAACAACAGCACCGGCAACAGCAACAACGACAACATCATCATTACCATTATTTTATCATCATCATTGTTATCATCGCCTTCATTATCGTCTTGCTGGCAATTCAAAGTATAGACTGTTGCGAAAGTTTTACACTAAAAAATAATAAAAATCGTGCTTGACTAACAATTCTTTGTTCTTCATTTTAAAGGCTCGAAGGCTGTTTGAGCGAATCGCTGGATGGATGGGGAAGGGACGTGTGTGTATGTGTGTGTGGGAAGAGTATGTATTGATTGAGAAGCGTTGTAGCGACATCACGACATGTTGTCTGTCATGAATGATAAGCAGTAGATTATGACGACATAAAACGACAAGTTTATGCTCCAAACGAAAACGTGCTAAAAATTTTCAAAATAAATGCAACAAAATTTGAAGGTTATTTTTTGTTTTTGGTTTGATTTTGTTTGGTTTGGTTTTTTTTAAAAAGCATTAAAATTCTGTTAAAATTGTTTTTTTAGCTTTTGGTGAAGAGAATAAATTATTAAAAACAAAAACGATAATGGTGACAAATGCGATAATGATAATGATGACGACGATGATAATGATGAAGTTGTAACAAGTAAAAGGGAAGAAAAGAAAAGATGAAATGGGAGATAAAAATAATGGTAAAAATGAATTGAAAAAATCTAATAAAAATTTGGATGGAAAACAAATTTATGAATTTTGAAAATTATAATTAATCGAGAAGAAGTTATATAATAATTCGATAAATATTTTAATATAAGCCGTCCCAATTTTATTGAAATATTTTTCAAAATATCCAGAGACACACGAAAAGGGCAATGACGATTTCGAGATTTCCTAATATCGATTTCAGAAAAACAGATGCCGTTTTCGAAAAAAAAAATTGTTAATAACAAGCTGAAGGAATAAACAAAAGCAATAAATTTTACAATGACACTCACAACAACAACTCCCGCGACAACAACAATAACAATTTACAAATTTTGCATACCAAGTATCGCAATCGAGGAAGCAATAATTGTAAAAAAAAGGAAAAGAAAAAAATTGAAATAAAACTCTCAAACTCAAAACTCTCTCTTACTCTCTGTAAAACTTTCTTTCTATTGTCAATTTCTCTTTGCCACCTGATATTATTAATATTGTTGTTGTTATTGTTTTTGATGCAGTTGCCATTAACTTCCTTTTGGTCATCAATCAAAACATTGCCAGAGTTACCAAGTCTTCGTATGATAAAAACATTCATCAAAACTTTTCTGAAATCAAAAATGATTGCAGTGGCCAAAAGTTAATGCCAGATGGTGGAATGATATTTGACATGGGGCTGATGTGGCGCTGCGTAAAAGGGCATCAATAAAATTTCGAACTATTGAAAAATTATTTCTCGTTTTTTTCTACTTACGCTCGCCAACCGCCAAAGCTATAGTAGTTCAGTAAACCTAGAAATAAATAGAGAAAAAGAAGGAGAGCTAGAGTGTTAGAGAGAGAAAGGAAATAATGGAATTGCAAAAGTTTAATGGAAATCGAAAACAATCTCATATTGTCTTCTTCATTACATTTTTTATTCACTTGAAGAAATTGAAGAAACCACAATCATTTCTTCTGTTGCGGAAATAATTCGTTGGATAAATCCAAATTGCATTAAAAGCCGTTATTTCGACAATAAAATATCATAAAGGATTATAAGAGAAAGAAAGAAAAGCGAAAGGTTATCCAGGAAAGTTTTCCCAGCAAAGGGAATGTCATATAGTTTTCAATTGAGATTAAAAAAATTCTACTTAACTCTACTTACTTTCTATTTAATTATCATGCGTAAAGAGGAAATATATTTCATGAATACTGAAAACTTAACGCTTACTCTAGTAAAATATCTTGGATGGATGGTAACCCTATTGAAGACATATTCCGTAGGAACAATAACAGCAATAACACCAATGCAATAACACCAAAATGATAATCTCATCAACAACATCAATGGCTACTACAAAAACAGCACGACATCAACTAAATGGTGGCAACACCGGTTCGGCTTCAATCGTAAAAACAACAAGCGCTCATAATCGAACAACAACAACAAACAAATTTCGGGTCGGGTGTAATCCATTGTGTTAACGTTGTTGTTGTTGTCGTTGTATGGCAGTGTTTCCAAATCATTCAGGTGCACTTGTTGTTGTTGTTGGCAATACTTTAAATTTTCAAATTTTGAAATGCTCTCCTCTCTTTCTCCTCTCTCAGCTTTACCTAATGCTTTCGCTTCCTCCTTACCCCTCACCAAAATTTCAGAAACAAACCAAACATTTTTCTGTACAATTCCAATTGCGATCTTTCAGTAATGTTATTTCCAATATCCTCTCTGTACATTTCTTTCCCTCTCTCTAACTGCTCTTCTCTCAATTGGTCGTTCTACCGTTGGTCCATTATCTTTGCTTAACTCTCTTATCAGCTTTCTCTGAAAACTAAACCGGTCAAACTCTTCAACGAAAGCGAAAGCGAAAGCGAAAATGAAAGCAAAAACAAAACGAGACCACAACTAACCGAACTAAACAGAAACAACAAAAGATTCAGTTAAAACAAGAAAAGCCGGCAAAACTTGGGATGCTCTCGGATGTTAACAGAGCAATTTTATGACTGTTGTTGTTGTTGCTATTTATGTTATTGTTTATAGTCGTATCATCGTTAATTAAATCGTGTGTCTTCGATGGCTTCGTTGAGGCTTTTTTTGGGAAAGGAAAGTTTCAAGGTTGCGGTAATGCAATCTCGATGAGCATGTGTATGTGTGTGTGTATACATAAGTAAATGTGGCGTTAAAAGTGCGTCGGTGGGTTGTTTCCAAATCCCTTTTTTCTGCTGCAAAAGGTAGAGAAATATTGCGTAGAAATATATGCTCCGGTTTTTCAAAGAATTGTCGCAAAGAATAGGAAGAAATTCTAAAGGAACTTCTGGACTTTTTTGAATCCCTCTCTTTCTCTCTCTCTGAGTCTCTCTCGATCTGAATATCAAACTCCCTTTTCCCTGACAAGGAAATTTATTAAAGAAAATCCAAAGCAATGCCATGATTTCTGCGCCTTCCCCTCTCTCTATCTCTTTCTCTATATCTCACTAACTAGAACAGTCTTTTTAAAAGTCCGTAAAATTTATAAACCTCGTCCTAGACCTTTATTAACGTTGCGAAGAATTACAATTGCAATTAAGAAAAATTTATAAACGAAAAAAGTTTGAATGAATCGCACAAAAAGGACATTTCAAATAACATGATTACCGTTAATACCGCGTCAAGGCGTGGCACATGAGTATTGTTTTGCCTGCGAAAAACGTCACAAAAGTGTCGTTATTATACGACGCGGCATAAGCCGTATCTTCCTGTTTGGCCTTGGGATGTGTTGTATGTGCGTGTGGGTGTGTGTGCGCGCAAGCCAACCACTCGTCAAAAGCCGTACGCGTTGCGTTCTTCAGTCGCATTTCAACACAGCGAGCCTTTGTGGTTGTGAAGTAACATGAACGACGATTGCTCTGAAAACTCCATCAGTAAGTCCACACAATCATCGTCTTTACCATCATCATCATCATTAATATCATAATGATCATCATTACTATAATTATCATAATTATTATTATTATGGTAATTGATGGTCATTTGCCCGCTGCGGCTTTACTGTCTTAACAAGAAAAAATTACCAAAACCAATTTAAATGCTTCTGCTACATTCTCTGCTCCTCTTTCTCACTCTTTCTTGCCGTCTATCTCCTTCTTTCTGGTCATTTGCGTTTTCTTTCGAATGGCGCTACTGCATCGCATCCGTTTCAAAAGTTGGTTATTTTTTTAAAATTTAAAATTACTTTTCTTTTGCAGACAATTTTCAAGGTCGGACATCAGTCGACGGCGCATGTAGCTTACTAATTATTCAGCTCCGGTTCAGCTCAGTTTAGTTAATATCGCTTTTAAATGGTATTGTAGATGTTGTGATTTTTTGTTGCTTTACAGTTTTGTTGTTATGATCGTTATTGTTTAAAATTATTGTTATCGTTGTTGTCGTTGTTGTTGTTTTCCCTTGTCAGTCACTGAAATTAAGTGTGATATTTTATTTGGTATCGATTTAAGTTAAAACTTTTTTTGCTTGCAGAGGATATTTTTTTTTCTTTAATCATTTTAATCTTTTTTTAATAACATCGATGTTTTGTTGTTCCTTTTGTTTCTGTTTTTGTTACAACGTGTTTCTTGTAATCAACGTGTTTCTGTTGTCGTTGCTTTTAATGAGTAAAAACTTTCTCTTTACGTCTGCCTTTACGCTGTTGCCTTGCTTTTGATAGATAACTCTTAAACCTTGAATTTCTCGTTTCAAGGACAACGAATTACAACAAATATGAATTTTATGTCATAATAATTTTGCTAGTTTTGAAATTTACGCTCTGAACACTTTGAGTCCGATTCCTAGATAGTGAATCATACAGTAATATACTTAAATTTGCAGTTGCTTTCAAACTTTACGGTTTTCCTTTTACGGTTCACTTTGTATTCGTGTTCAATTCAATAACGTCATTCGAATGGTGGTGTTCATGATACATTTTGTGTACTTCAATTGTATAATTTTTACACTAGATGCCGGGGGTAATTTATTATTTTCTATTACTCATAGGCTTGCACTGCCATCTAGTGTCTCATAGATATTATGACCTCTAGTGATTCATAGATGTCAAGGGATGCATTAGATCATTGATTTAACGCGGCTGTTTGCCTGATAATTTTTAAAAGTTTTAGAAATATAGCGAACTTCTGTGAAATTTATAAATAATAATAATAAAAATTATATCAGGTACATAAATTTTTTCATTATTGTTTAATTAAATTGAAATTAAAATTTAAAAAATATTTTAATATTTTTAACTAAACTCAATACTTCATGTTTTTTTTCAATTCATATTTCTTTCTCCCTCTTTCTATCATTTTAGCCATCCTCACGTCCCGAATCGGATTTTACGTTAGATTTACCGCGTGCCGAACAGTTACGCATTAAGATGGAAAAAGAGAAAAGATTTCGCCAAAGATGTCGTTTTATAACGAGTTTTCTGAGCCTAGTTTTTTTCTTACTAACGGTAATGGTTGTTAGCCTGGTGCTAACACGCGGCAAACGTATGTTTGGCAGTATGATTTAGTGGCGGCTAACAAGCCCTTATTATGCCTGTAATGAACACAAACAACAACGAATGCAGCGATAATGGTAACGATAATATCAAACTTTCCTTGAGGAATTTAGACGATAAAATTGTTTACGATATTACAGTTTTATTAAAAACAAATCAATGAAACAACAATAAAAATAATTATAATAGTAATAATACAAACAACGAAATAAGAATCATAACAATATAAGAATATTCTCGCTTTCATTGCGATATTTTCCGCAACGACTTCTTCCTGAAATTGGCGAAAAAGGTATTGCCGCAAATCGCTCAAATTAAACGAATTACTTTTAGTTTAGTTTTAAGCATTATTTTCTTTATGTCAAATGCAATAATATCACAGAAGCAACTAAACAACAACCACAGTGACTAAACCAATTGCAGTAATAATGAAAAATATTGTGAAAATCATCAACAAAATGAAATCATTCTTAGAAGAAAATGAGCAAATTCGAAGAAGATGAATGCAGTGCCGTAACTTTTATAAATCCTTCTCTCCTTTTTTTTTCGTTTCTGTAAGATAAAATTAAAAAAATTATAAAAGCGCTTTGACATTTAAAAGGAATTGTTATTCGCAAACATTTTTAAATCGTTAGAAAAAACAGTATTTTTCTTTAATTATAAATGATTATTTGTGATGTTAGTTTTACGTCTTACCGCATTAAATTAAGAATGAAAATATGAGTTTATGATGAAAAATATGTTTATATAGAGAATAAGAAGAAAAATAAAATGCTTGAAAAGCATGGATTAAATCCATTTAATAAATACCTGGTTTTATTGTGAAGCGAATATTTAGTTACAAATTTACAAAATTGTCTCTAAACTGAAACAAATAAACCAAACAAAATTTGGATTGTTTTAAAAATATAAAACTGCCAAGCAAACGGCTGTAAGACGTACGATTTTTGAGTTTTTGACGTTGTTCTCTTTCGTAAATTCTGTTTCTCCTTTCCCGTATACTACTGCGTAAAACCGGCTTGTATATATCGTTGATAAAATCATATTGGAGGACGTAAAACTTATGCAAACCTATAAGAAACGATTGGGAATTTTTGATCGGCTTCAAAACAGGCGATTCGTTTGTCCTTGAAGATCATCAACTCCGATATATTCTTGCTCTTAAAAGAATTTGTAAAAAAGTAGACAAAATCTCCTGCCTTTTTAGACGAACCTGTGTGTTTCCACTCTACATTTCTGGCTTCGCACGACGAAGGGACTGAACGGGAAATAGATATTTGCAACATCTCTTTGAATGGATGTGATTTGTTGCTTCGCATATTATCAAATCAATATTCTTCAAAAACAGCATTCCTTCTTGCATACATTTTAGTTAGAATTTAGTCCAGACAACAACCCAGCAGAAAGGTATTTAGTGGTTGGGATGACTATTGTAACCATAGAACTGAATATAAGGTGACCAGATGGTATTATACAAGAAATAAACTAAAAAGATCTCGTTTGTTTCTCGAATTTGATTTTCATACGAACATTTGTCTTCTAGAAATTTCAGGATGATTAAATAAAACAACAGAAAATTAACTGAAATTGTTTGCACAATAAGTTTCTTACCTGAAAATCCTTTCTTCACTCCTATTTCTTTTCAAGTAGAATGTTTTCCTCTTGCGACACGTATTATGACCAAGTTCTATCATTATCATGAATTTAAACGAATATTAGGATGTATTAAAACTATATTCCTGAAAATATTAGTCACGGAAATGTTACAAAACTCAAAATGAATTTTAAACTCACAGGTTCTCGGCTCGTTTTAAATTGCGCGCAATTCGATCCATCTCTGCCGCTCATTCAGGTTTCAGATTTTTCTCTACTCAAATCTGCTTCTTATTCATATTTTAATTGATTCCTCGTTTGAACTTCAGTTGGCGCTATTTTCATTGAACACAACTCTGTCAGTCTCTTTTAATTCTTGCTCGTTCTCAACGTTTATCCTACTGTGCCGGAAAATTTGCTGAAATCTTTTGCTTAAAGGGTTAATTTATTAGAGAGAAGAAATGGAAAAAGAAAAACTTATAGAATATGTTCGAGAATATCCGTTTCTATACGACAATAAAGATAAGAATTACACGAATCTCGAAAAAAAGGATCAGGCCTGGAACGTGATTGCAGGAAAACTTAACAATACTCGTAAGTTCAACATTCGCGCACAAGAAAATCTTTCTTGGGTTAGTATATGTGGAAGATATGTGGATGATAGCAGTATGTGGGCTGATTCGTTCATCGCCCACGGTTGCAATTTATCGATCCTGTAGTGAAGTACATAGTACAAAATAATAAGTAGACACTCATCTACTTGCTGACCGTATAAAGTCGATTTTGATTAAGAAAATTGAATTTTGAACTTAAAAAATATTTTTTATTTTGTTTCAGCAAAAGAATGTAAGAAAACTTGGACGTTATTGAGGGATTATCATCGGTGTTGTGTGAAAAAATTTAGAGATCTAGCAAATGAATCAGAAGATGGTAACGTTTCAATTAAAAAATGGAAATATTCCGACGAAATGTCATTTCTTTTGCCACACATAAGAACAGAGCATCTTAGACAGACCTTTAAAGAAACGGGATACGAAAGCCAAGATGAGAACATATCGGATTTTGGTGATTCGTTACACTTTACGGAGGAACCTTCATCAGCACATTTGGATACTACGGCGTCAGAGCCCATTTGCGAGACATTCACTTATAAACGTCGTAGAGAAAACCCTGAAGATGTAGCAGAATCAATTGACGATCCATCAACGAATATTATGAAATATATAAGAGAGGATAAAAAGAGCATTGACGAAATTGATTACTTCTTTAATGGTGTATCGGCAACTGTAAAATCCTTTCCTGCCGAGTATAAAATTAAAGCGAAAGCTAAAGTGTTTGAAGTCATTACTAAAATGGAATTGGAAGTACTCGAAATGAGAACAAAGCAGGCTAATTGTATTGAAGCAGTAATTAAAAGCGAACATTTTACAGCATAATATTAAGTTCTAGCGACTGATTATTAAAAATTAACAAAAAGTTTTCAAAATTAACGAAATTAAAAAATATATTTAAATAGAAAATGCAGCTACGTAGCTTGCAGATCTGTCTACACTTGTTTAAATGATTCGAAATGAAAAGGAAAATTGTGATATATTAAATTAATCCATAAATAGGCTTTTTCTTTCAAAAAAGAATTCCATAAGTAAGTTCCTCTGGCAATATTTTTTGCGAAAGGCAAAAGACGCAATTAAAAGATTTAAAGCAACTCTCATAAAGAAAACCTGATCCTTTTTTGGACCCACTCATTTGAGGTACTTCTTCACATTTTAATACAAAAGTTTAAACCAACACTAAAAATTAACACAATCGGCTACCTTAAAAAAGAAAAGTAAAAAATTAAAAGCAAGGATAAGAGCCAATCGCCCATTTATGGCCGACGTCATAAGCTTTCACGAAGGGTTCCACTTCATTTGTGAGCTGGCAGTACCTTAAACAGCTGTTTTTAGATTTCAATGACAAATGCTTAATATAAAGATAGGAGACAAAAAAATGATAAAATTTGGATGAAACGAAAATCGTGATGACGGCTTATTGATGATGAATAAAATTACAGTATCGTTGGCTTTGACGCGTGTGCTTGCTTGTTGTCGAAGGCCGTGTGTAATTGCATTAAGTAGAGGTGCTCTAGCAAGTCCAGTTTATTTAAAAAATTCGATTGCGCGTTTTAATTCTACGTCACATCGGCTGCAAAAAACGCAACACAAAATTTCAATAATAAATAAAATGCCTAAATATATTACTGAGGAAAAAGGGGCACCTAATTCCACTAATTACAGTCTTTATTTTAGTAAGTATTAATAAAAGACTAATAGATTACGCATGAATTCGTTTGTTTCTTGCTGGGAGTTTGAAAACGTCGCTGTGAGTTAAAGAAGTGACGACTTAACCTTCAGAGATAAACTGCGTCAGACCGGTGCAGTTAAAAATTTCCTATTAGTTTTACTTAGGTTAGTTTAATTATCTTATCAATCCTTGCGAATTATGCAATAGGGAGAAGGGTCAGTACTTATCGATTTATTTATAAGTGAACGGTGTTTTGGAGTTCGTTCCTTCTAAAGCGACTAGAACGAATTTCACGTCAAATATAAAACCGGATAGACTGGAAACTAATGCTGGCTGGTGAAACAGGCGTTAGTTATTAGCGAGAAATATGCATGACTTACTTTAGTTAATTCTTAAATTTCTTATGCTCTATAGAAAATGACGTTGGTTGCCCTATTTCCCCCCTGCATGATGTACCGTTATTTGCCGATAAAGAGAAGCGTATATATAATATGATTGTCGAGATACCACGTTGGACAAATGCTAAAATGGAAGTAAGTCCAGTCCACCCCTCGCATCGTGCTTATTTGTTTTGCTTTAGGCAGAAATTAATTAATTCAAATATTTTAGATTAGCCTAAAAACTCCATTGAATCCAATCAAACAAGATGTGAAAAAGGGTAAATTGCGCTTTGTTGCTAATTGCTTTCCTCATAAGGGCTATATTTGGAATTACGGCGCTTTTCCACAAACATGGGAGAATCCCGAATTCATCGAACCTTCAACTGGCTGTAAAGGTGACAATGATCCAATTGATGTTTTGGAAATTGGTTATCGTGTAGCAAAACGTGGCGAAGTGGTGCAAGTGAAAATCTTGGGTACTATCGCTTTAATTGATGAGGGCGAAACTGATTGGAAAATTATTGTTATCGATGTAAATGATCCATTAGCTGAGAAGATGGAGGATATCACTGATGTGGATAAATGGTTCCCAGGATTATTGAGAGCAACTGTTGAATGGTTTAAAGTAAAGAGGAATAAAATCTTTTTTCTTCAGTAATAGAGGGAAAATAATTTTCTTTCCACCTTTCAAGATCTATAAAATACCTGATGGTAAACCAGAAAATCAGTTTGCGTTTAACGGTGAGGCAAAAAATGCTGCTTTCGCGGAAAATATTGTTCACGATACAAATCAATTTTGGGAGGCTTTAATGAATAAAACATTATCTAGCGATATAATTTCACTGTAAGTTGAAAAAAAGATTGAATTACCATTTAATACTCCTAATATAATACCCACGTGTCTGCACAAATCAGCACCAACACGACGAACAAAGATTCATCATCGCTTGTCCCACAAGAAGAAGCAGAGAAAATAGTTGCCGAAGCTCCTGCTGGTGGGGAGATCCAAGAAATTTATGATACTGGTATGTGTTTAATGTCTAAGATAATATCGATTTATTTCTGATCTCTGTTTTTTTCATTTCACAGTCGATAAATGGCATTTTGTTCACTTGAAGTGAACTGCAATCAGTTGTATAATTATTAATTCCATTATTATAGCAATTGTATAACGACGGAGAGGACAGTCATTTAAATAAATCTATTCAAATTATTTCATTTTTTATAAACCGTTTTCTATTTACTTTTCTTAAGAGAATATAAAATAAATATTTATACTCAAATATATAAAAGTGTTTTGAACATTTAAAGTAATCAGAGATGTTTTTATTTATGCACGGGAAAAATTGTAGGCTTACGCATAACCCGAATTAATTACAGCTCGTGCCATTTTATGTGGACGGCACTGCATTTTGCACGTTCCTCCGTTATGAGTTCTCGTTCCTCTGTTATGAGTTCTCGTTGAATATCTGCTTCGGTCTCGCTCCCTTTTGGAATGACGAACAGCTGTTCAGCTGTATTTGTCTATTCTTTTGTTTATGAATTAATTCGCTCGTATTCATAGAAAATAACCTACAAAAATGTCGAAAGCTGTCTTAAAAGAAATTCGGGAATATATTAAATTAGAAAAATATACTGAAGCTATTAAAAAATGCGATGTAAGTTGAATAATATTGAAAGAAACGATAAGGGGATAATTTATTATGTTAACATGAAATAGAAACTGCTGGAAGACGAACCCAAAAATTATATGGCCTATCTCCTTCTTGGGGCAGCCTATCAAAACACCAATAAAAAGGAGGTAAGCTTCGATTTAGAAATACAATCATGACCCAAAAGTTGGGGAAAAAGAAAATGTGTTTAATAAGCTTTCCTTTGAAGGCAGCAAGAAATTTACGTAAAGCCATTGAATATTCGCCGGCAGCACCAACTGTTGCACTGCAAGGTTTAACTTCTTGTGCTCCTGTGGAAGAGTTACCGCAAATTTACGAGCAACTATTGGAGCTAGTGCCGTTAGTATTTCGAAGAAGAAATAATAAAATGTTTAATTTTCTGTTTCCGCTTCCTAAACCTTTAGAGAAAAGTATGAAGATTATTTCATAAAGCTGTTCGGTATTACTTCAAATCCTAGTGTGACTCTAAAGTGTTTTGAGATTTTTAAAAAACACTCAAGTAACGTTAACGAAGAGCATCGCAATGTGGCTTTAAAATATTTAGCCAGGATGTGGGTAGAAAGAGAATTACCGTTGCAAAATGATAATGACGAAAAATTGGTAAATAAAAAATGAAGATATTTTACCATAATTTTGTTGTAATCTGAAAGTGAATAATTCTTAGCTAATAACTGCTCTAGAGGTAGCTGTGGAAGATGCACAAATTGAAATATATCTTCAATGTTTCAAACGCTACCTAAAATTATTATACAAACGAAAGGAAATGGCGAGATGCCTGCGGGAAGCAGACAGAGTAATCGAATTGTATCCGGAAGATGTTTATGCCTATGAATGGATTTGTAAAATTTACTGCGAAAATTATAAAAACACTACAGCCGACAGCTGGTGGCAAGAGTTAAAAAATTCTATTGACTTTTATGCCACGGAATTATTGAGATTGAATCTTAATTCAAGTTTGGCTTTGCTTATTGAAGCCATCCATTTATTTAAGCAGGAACAATTTTCTGCAGCACATGATCGTTTACAGCGCGTGCAGATAATTCAACCAAATTATCCTGTAGCATTGGAGCTCCTAGCGCGTACAAAAATGGAATTTGGATCTTATGAGGAGGCGCTACATTTGTGGCAACAATTGGATAATAAAGAAAATGTGATCTCTTCTAATATTGCGGAGAAAGCAGAATGTATGTCATACAGCGGTGATAAAGAATTACTGACGAGATCAATTGATTTATTGGACAAACTCGAAGAAACTGAATCAGTGCTGTGCATGAAGGCCAGGTGATTATTCAGTTGTCATTTATTGAAATTCATGGAATTTATTAAGGCCTTTTTATTCACATTTTGAAATATATATATTTTATTATTGCAGGTGTTTCTTCAAACTGGGTCTTGTTAAAAAATTACAAAAGTTATCATTACCTATTTTAGCCCATTTGGAATATATCAGGTGCTCTCTTTGCAAATAATAACATTGGAAACATTTAGTAATACTTTATATATTCCAGCGAACCCAGCGAGGCTATAGATAAACTTAAGTCATCCGAATTAGCAGAATCCTTCGATAAGCTTCTTCTTTTGGGTAAATTACAGTTGCAACAACTGAACTATTCGGATGCTCTTACTAATTTGTTAAAAGCAACGCGCCTACGACCTCATCGTTCCCAATGTTTCTTGCATTTAGGTCAAATGTATTTGGCCACAGAGGATAGAGTTCGCGCTCGTAAATGCTTTGAAAAGTGTTTGCATTTTAATCCTTTATGTGAGGATGCAATAAATAATTTAAGTTCTCTCTATCAACAATTGAATGAAGAGGTATATATAGTCTTTGAATTAGAACTCTAATATGTCTATGTTTATAGTACTTTTATTTTTCGTTTAGGATTTAAATATTGCTTTATTATTAAACACATTGAAGCATATGAAAGATGAGAATAAATCAAAACAAATTCATTATAAATTAGGTCTGCACTATTTAAGATTTAACAAGTGGGACGATGTAAGCGCTCAGATATAAATTTTTAGATTATGTATACAAATTTTCTAAAACTTCAATAGGCAATTCAATCATTTCGTGCAGCTATTAAGCTCGATATAAATTGTATCGCATATTGGGAATCCTTAGGTGATGCTTATAGTGGTCGTGGTTCACACAATTCAGCGATAAGAGTTTTTCAGAAAATCATAGAAATGGACCCTTCAAATAAATACTCCAAATTTCAACTGGGTAATATCAAGAAGGTAATTTTTTTGGGAAAAAAATTCGCACGAGTATTCCAACGAAATCACCTAACATTATTTCGTATTTCTATTAATGTATTGTTTTATTTTAAACAGATTATACGCATGTATCCCGAAGCCATTGAAGATTTTAATAATTTACTGCAGGAGCATCATTCATTTGTACCTGCACTTAAAGGCTGCGCTGAAGCTTATTTGGGTCTAGCGCATAACTTGAAATTGGAGCGACGTTATGGGCGATGTAAACAGCATCTTCAGACGGCAGCAGACCTTTTACAGCGGTGCAAAAATGAAATTATAATTATGTTTATTTAGACAATTGCTTTAATCAATTTATATATAATTTTCTTCTGGTATTTTCAGTGCTTTTTTAGTACTTCGAGATCATGAAATGGTTTGGCTTTGGCGTTTGGTTGCAACTGTATTTATGCAAACTGCTCTATTGCCCAACAGCCTCGCCAATATGGACGTTTCCGGCAAGCTGGCCAAACAAAGAAGCAAGTCTGTCTTTCTAAGTCGCAAAGAACTTTTTCAGTTGGCGGCGAGGTATTAAAACTTTAAAAGTTTTTATATTAAAATTGTTGATGTGGATGACTTTGTAATTTTTTTAGGTTTTATACTTGTGCCTTGAAACTGAAACAAAACACTTTTCTCTGGTATGAATTGGGCTTATGCGCTTATTATCGAGCTCAGTATTTTCCTTCAGAGGCAGCTGGACATTTGGATCTAGCTTTAAAGGCTTGCCATATGGCCATTCAGCAGCAGGATGATCGTTGGCAAAATTGGAATTTTTTGGGAGTCGTAAACATGCATTCTGGTAAAATATTGGGGGCTGGTGATTGTGGGTTGGATATACAGAGGACATTACTAGTAATTGAATAATTATTTAGGTGTAAATAATTTACCACTGGCCCAGCACTGTTTCATTCAAGCCTTATACCTCGATCGAAAATCTTATATAACTTGGACAAATCTTGGTGCCCTATATCTTAAATTGGGTGATATAAAATTGGCCAATTTAGCTTTCCAGAGAGCACAGCAATCGAGTCCCGTATATCAAAATGCTTGGATTGGTCAAGCCATGATTGCTGAGGCTATAGGCGAAGATGAAGAAGCTCTGGATCTCTTTCGGCATTGTCAACAATTCGAATATCACATGGAATCTGCTTTGGGTTATGCGCATTGGGTTTGCTCTATACTAAACGACGACATAAAACGTCAGAGAAGCCATTACAAGCATGCTATAGAAAGTATGTACGCTGATGTAGTGGCACTCGATGCTATTAATTGGTATATCAGAAATACTGAAGAGAATGCGATTATTTCGGCTTTAACATTTAAAGGGTTTTTAAGCGCACGTAAAAATTTATACCGCCCAGCTGTTGAGGCATATCGACAGGCGGTAACTAAGGCTGATGATAATACTGTGCGAGATAAGCTCAATACGAATTTGGGTTATCTTCATTTAAAACTTAATCAACCGCTGGATGCTATCAATGCATTCAATGCCGTTTCTCAGGCAAATTTTAAGCCAATAATAGGATTGGCATTAGCCTATTATCGTGCCGGTCAACACCAAGAAGCGTATAGTGTTTATAATTCGGTCCTCAAAAGTGTTACTGGCTCTGAAGATGATAAGGCTGCCTTAATACTTGTCGCAATGGCCGCAATGGTCTATGCATCCCAAGGGGAAGCAGACACAAAAACTATATTATACCAATGGTAAGAATTATGTTAGTTTATCTATATGAGTGCTAGCTTAAAATAAACGACGATATACATAGTTTCATCTGTTTTTCAGCATTCTTTTAAAAAATTCACCCATTCAAGCTTTATATTCAGCTTGTGCTCTCGGTATATTGCATAAGGATACGCAATTAACTGAAACAATTATCAACGAATTAAAGAAATATGAAAATAATCATGAACATTGTGTCCATATTGCCTACCTCCGTGCACAATACTATTTATCACAAGTAAGGAAAATTAATTCTTCATTTTGCTTTGTTATAATTGGGGAACAACTAACGGCCTTCTTTATGAATTTGACCTTTGCAGCGAGAAATCAAACAAGGGTTGATCTATTTGATAAAACGCGTGCACATTTTTCCTGCTTGTTCGGGACTACGTAAGATTTTAGCAATTTATATGCTGGATAATTGCTCCAGCTTGCCTCGATATCAAATGGCTATCAGTCAAATGGCTCTGGGGGCATTGAGAATTGGTCACACCAATAAGGAACATAAGTAATATATTACAATGTGTATATATACATCAACTTAAAAAACTTATATTCTTTTATATGATATGCATTCTGAAAATGAAGACATTTTTACGTGGAAGACTCAGAATTATTGATGATTGCGAGCTCAGCTCTTCAACAAATTGATAAGGATCGTTCGCTGAAATTATTACAGAAGGCTGTTCATATGAATCCTCAAAATACGAATGGATGGAAAGCCTTAATAAAAATATATTAGTATTGAATTGTTCATGAGTTTCATTGTTAATCCTAACGATAATAATTCACAAAATAATTCTTGAGAAAAATTCTATTTATCTATTCAATTAATTTAGTACATTTGAAAAGTTAATTTTTAACAAAAAAAAAATGCCAAATCACTAATAAATAGTTTATCAAAAATACATATATATTATTTAAATACATATGCATATATTCAATCTTTATATGCATCAAAAAGGAAAAATAGTTTTATTCAATACGCACGAATGGATACAACAAGAAGGTTATTTAATTAAAATATCATATTAATTACTAACAAATAAGAAGATTCTCTGGATTTTTATTTTTCGCTTTCTTTCAATAATTTTGAAAACCGCATTCCGAAATTGAAATTATTGAGGAATGTAGAAAAAAGACCTCGGAAAGTGAGGAGAGTCTTTTATTCAATTTCCGTCGAACTGCATTCGAACTATAGACGTTGTCGTCAGAAACTGTTGAGTATAGGTTTTATACTCAATAGTCCCCGACTTTAAGAAGTAGACTGTTAATGATGTGAATAATTTATGTTTAACGATTTATTTCAATTCCAAAAACAGTCTTTTTACAGCTAACATTTGTACGAATTGAATTATTTCCAAAATCTATGTTTAACTATGAAAATCTCAATACGTTGTATGCGCTTAATTCAGACAGTGAGCGACCAATTCTAACAAAAATTAATTTTTTTTCGTAAATTTTTTTAGAAAAGAGTTGCGCGAGAGCTCAAACAATCTCTCCCTCTCTTGATAGCTTCAAATGCTACATAATTTACAAAAACGAATTTAAAAAAAAGAAAAAGGAAGGAAAAAGAAATTTATAAAATATAATTGAATTGAAAATTAATATAGCATACTTCTAGGATTACTAATAAAAATTTGAAAATGAGGGTTTAACGTTTTGTGGTTTAAAGCGGAAGCATAAGACACATAAGTAGAAGAAAAAAACAATCACCATGTGTTTGTTTTGATTCTAAGTTTCAGTGGAATTTATAATAACTATTACTACAAGCACCGCCATGAAATTAGCTTGATAAATTCAATAGAGATTTAAAAATTTGGCTTTCTCATTTTATTGCGTAAAAGTTAGGACCGGCATTAGGCCGATTCCACCCATATGCAATACTGGACAAACATCACGATAATACCTCCACTCATTCTTTTCTAGAATTGTGGTTCTAGTAGGAGGGCCACGCCAATTTTTTGCAAAAAATTTAATATTCGTGGTCCTCATCTGATTTTGCTCATTTTCAACACCTAACAGATTATAATAATAGAGAATATGTGACTCGTTTTCATGTGAAAATATCTATCTTTCCTCCTTTAATCGTGATGTCTCTAGATAGAGGGACGGACGGGGCCAAATCGAGTCAGGAGATATTTCTCAGTGGAAATATATATGGTTTTCTAAATCCACCACGCGTCCTTCAATGCGTTGCGATCGAAAGAACTAACCTAATACATCCTAGCCACCCGGGAGTAGGGTATAAAAAGCAACAATGAATTCCAAAAGCCGTTGTACGTATTCGAAATTTATAGCGAAGAAAACCAGCTAAAAATGGAGTTGCGGGCGCAGCAGCCAGCACACAGACAGCTTTTAGCCAGACTTTGTCAATCAGTCGGTTTCGAGACGTTGGCTGATGAGGTCGTGTGCAATCGAACGGGATACAGTGGATAATAATAAAAAGAAAAAAAAACGAAGTAGAAAAAGGGGGGAAATTTAAAACAACAACGGGTTTGCAACGATTATGCAAATCGGCTAGATCAAAATAATTAATACAAAATAAAAAGGAGACGGGAAAACAAACGATATTAATAACTGAAATTGTTGTGAAATAAAACACGAAAGAAGAAAACAAATGACAAGAGGCAAATACAAAAAAGTAATGTATAATAATAAAAACTGAATTAAATTTTAAAAGAAGTTTATGATTGCAAAGAAGTTGAGCGATTTGTTGTTGTTGTTGTTGTTGTAATTTTTCAACAAATTCATTGTTAAAAACCAAAAGGAATAAAAAGTGAGAGTCGTGGAGAGGAAGAAAGAGGATATATATAAATATTCAAATATTTTAAAATTTTTGAATTAATTATTTCTGCGGTTTCTGGATAATTTTTTTATTAGATATCTTTTTTCAAATTAAACAGATTTTTTAACCGTTCCGCTTCCGCTCGAAGCTCTTGCATTTTTCGCGCACTTCGGTGGTTTCGTTTATAAACGAACATTTGGAAATATGTTCGTTTGTATGAGCGCGAGCGAGTGAGTGTGTTTATATGCACATACGTGTAGTTTTTGGTGTATCTAGCTTTGATATATAAGGACTGCCGCATACCTCGCTCATTGATCGCCGTAAATGCCTTCTCTAAAAAAATCGACAATTACAACAACAACAACACACGAACTGATGAAGTTCGTTCTCTTCGTGACTAAAGTTAGAAATTGCAAAGTTTCAATAACAATAACAACTATCTGTATGAAAGGAAACCAGAAATAAAGAACAAGGAGGAGCAACATTAACAATACGAACAACAACAGCAACAACACAAACAACACCAACGCATATCAAGAGGAGTAGCAACTCTTAGAACATTACAATTCGTAGGCATCTCGCTCTATTCGTACCGTATACAATTACGTGATCGTCATACGAGTTTCTACTCGTAACTTAATGCAACGGATCGCGTCGCGCATTGCGTTTTACATTTTACTGCACCGCACCGCATAGCACCGTATTGCTACGTTCGTTCGTCTACTTTGACTTTGATCGTCAAAAAGTGCACCTACACAAAGTCGTTGCCATCACCGTCGCCACACCGTCGCCATTGTCGGCATCGTCATTGCCATTGCGTTTGTGCATTGATCGTTCTTTCTCCTTCGACGCAGTGCTGTCATTGTCGTTAGAAGATTGCTTCTACTGCTCTCGCTACCCTCTTGCTGCCGTAGCTATTTGCCGCCGTTGCAGCCATTTGTTGCTGCTGCTGCAGCTGCGACGCTGTCACTGTTTGTTTTGTTTATGCTATTAAAATGGCTGCAACAATAAATTCTGCTGCATACGAAATGAATGCATAAAATGTGTGGTCTGGTGGAGGGGTGTATCGTAGGAGTTGAAGGAAGGTAAGTTTTAATCAAGGCGCCATTCGTCATGCATCGAGATATAAAGACGAGCGACTACAACTACTCGTAACTAAAATAATTTTCGTTTCGATTTATTGTTGTGAATTAATTTTTAGTTGTTGTTGTTGTTTCATTTTGTAGAGGTTTTGCTAAGAATTTTAATTAAATATTTGAATTTGAATTCTAAAAATGAATTCAAAGAAAGGCTTAAAAAATATCTAAATCAAAAGTAAAGAAAAAAAGATTTTATTTAAAATTAAAAAAATTTTTTTATTTACTTCTGAAGAAAAACGATGCGAGTTTAAAATGTTTTCACGTTTTTTTTTTTTGCTATACTCAAAAACTGATCTTTTTACGCGAATTTACTTTTTTATAGACGGAATTAATTTTTATAAATTTTGCCTAAGAAAAACTAATATTTCTAAAAAAAATATTTCGATATCAAAGCAAATAACTTTTGCATTTTTAAGTTCAGAAATTTGTTTGTTTCTTTTTGAATTTTTTAATTATCTTCAACGGAAATCTCGAAAATGGGAATCTTTTATGGTTTTACGATAATTACTGCCGCATTGTTTCATTGAAATCGGTTAGGCATAACCATCGCAGAGATGTATCAATGCAAGCGACTTGCGTTGTTGTTTCGGAGCATTACTAACCTTGTTAACGGAAATACTTTTTCGGGTTTTTACGTAAAAGTAACAAAACCTGGAAAATATTGGAGAAGGGGCAGTAAAACCGCAAACAATTTATTACATAACATCCTTCGAATGCTTTTCCACCTACTGGAAAATAACCATTGGCAAGCGAACCAAGGAAGATTCCAACATTTTTTTAATAGAAGAGCCTTCTTGGTGTAGTTGTTTTTATTATAGTTAACGAAACGAAATTTTTGAGAAAGATGTTATTGCGTACATGACGATTACTCTAACGCTATGATAGTAATCGCTTGATTAAACTAACGGCATCGGTTTAATGAGGCGTCACATGGTTGGTAATTAAATACTAACAAAAACATAATAACGGTACATAAGAAAAACTCAAATAAGATATGCAATATATATTTGTAATTTCCATAAAAATTAATTGCTGAATTAAACAAATTTAGTTTAAGCGATATAACGAAATACATATCTATTCAAAATTACCCAAAAGTCATTTTCACACTTTAAGGGAACATTAAGGGAACTTTAAGGGAACATGTCTTATTCCTTTTTAGTCTTCTTTCAATATCATTTTGGGGCAATTTAATAAATTGTAGCTTCATTCAACAAAAGGTGTCATTTTGAAGGAGATAAAAAGACCTAAAGTTCGGAAAAAGAAAAATTGTTTTTTATTTTTGTTTAAAGTATAATATTCTATGCTTAATAATGATATATTGCTCGAATGTCTGCCCTTTTGAAAAATGGTCATTCTTTTGTTGAAAACTTCGCTTTTGACAGTTCAAAAATGAAACCTGAACCTTATTAATTTCTTAAAGATATGACCATAAATTATTTAAATATAGAATGAATTGTTCAACTGCTTCATTTTTTTAATAAATAAAAGCATATTGTGATTGTATGAAATGAAAACCAGCAATAATGTACCACTCAAAATGTTTTTAAAATCCAAAATTCTTTTGTATGAAGATGACTCTTTGTAATTTTGAATGATTTTCAATGAAAAAACTATATTTTATATTAAGAATAAGAGAGAAAAATGACATCATTAAAGCAAAAATAATGTACTTAAGCACCTTTAATCATCTTTAAGCTTCTTAAATTTGCCTTAACATCGAACAGATATAAAAAATTATTCATTTGCAAAGGAGGAAAAAATCTTCATCACAAACATCTTCGATTCTTACGAACAAAAAAAAAACACATATCGTTTGATTACATCATAAAACTCGAATATCTTTTGAATCACGCTTTTTGAATAGATGCTTGGCGGATTTTTTCTATATGCATATATATATTTCGTTGTAGGTTTCACCTACAGATCTACCTCTACCACACATTCCAACGAGATGATGGTTGTTGGGTTAGGTTTTGCGTTTCTGCTTTTCATTTTAATTCTTTTTTTATTTTGTTATTCTATGCTTATGCCCTACACCTCATAATTGGGGTATATTAAGTTTATTCCTGTGTTTGTAACGCAATGAAGAGGTGGGGCAGGTCCGAAGGAATATATATATATATATATATATATATATATATATATTCTAAACTGAAATTTTACGCCGGATATGATACTGTTAAATATTATAAATCAACTCAGAAATGGGCGTGGCCATCTTTATTACATTCCACCATGTGTTGACTTTTTTGAAAAGCTTTTTGTTGAAAATGAGTTTGTAGATTTAAACTCACCAATAAAACGGAAATTTATTATCAAAAGAGGCGTGTTCTGCCCATTGATTATTGAGAGAAAATTTATATAACCGGTATAGAGTAAGCAAGCTTCGATCAGACCGAAGTTATCGTTCTGTTTCTTGTGCTTTTCGATGTTTGCGTGGTTGTCCGATTTGTGTTTAGCTAACGCTCCCTTTCGGCTCTGTCTTACTCTTCTTCTTGGTTGGTTGGGATGGGATCAAACGCGTGGTAGTGCAATTCAAATATCTCCTCAATTTTGTTGATGTTTTTCTAAAGAAATAAGAGATTCTTGAGATAATCTTTTTCATGAAATTGAATGAATGGATGAAAATTAATGAGCTTTAAAGGAAATATAGCTTATAACATTTTAGCTATAATATTTTAAATTCCGAACCCAAGCTCGTGTACATTCACTCAATAAAAACTAATCCCAAATGGGAATATAAGAAAACTGTTCTTTAGAAAGTATTTTATAAATATATTTGAAAGAATTCTTTATGCTTTCTGTTTTAAATTTTTTTCAATTTTTTAAAATTGCTTTTAATTTAAAGATTTTAAACAATTAAAGATTTTAAAACATAAAAAAGCCATACCCTTTCTCTGAACGCTTACAATGTATTCATATTTTTTATTTTTCATTACGTTCTGATTCTCAACTCATTTCTCGTTTGCCAATACTTCTCACGAATAATTTATTATATCATTTTTTTGCACTATTTCGAGCAATTATTTCGCTGCACTAATCCGGAAATTGAATGATATTACAAAACTATGTTAAAGAAAAGATTTGTAATGGAGGTAAAAATGGCTAGCAATTCGAAACAATTAGAACTAATTCATAGAAATAATAATTCATGATTATTTATGTTTTGCAAATTCGTTTGAAATTTAATAATTAAATAAAAAATTGATATTAGTAATTATTTTGCTATTACCGATATTGAATGACAAAATTACGACATCGATTAGCGATATCGATCGTTGGCTACATCTGGTTATTACTAATGATGGGGACAATTATCGATCGTTAAAAACTCGTAGCAACCATAATCCTTAATGTCCAGTGTCATTGATAATAACCACCGATGAATATAATTGTCGATGACCGCCAACCGATAACGATGATAGCAATTATCGATAAATAACCTGACAGCTTAAATAACCAGACAGTATCAATAATAGTTCGTATCGACGAATATAATTAATAATAATCACTAAGTTTCGATGAATATTCCTATTGATAAGTCCGATTATTGATGAACCTCTAGATTAGTCATCAAAATAATTTAAATAATTAAAAAAAAATCTGGTTTTTGTAAATTGAATTTGAAAGAAATTCCACGAATGTTTTTAATTCGTAATTAATTCAATAAAAATTGCGACATTTTTTCTGGAATAAGAAGAAATATAAAAACAATATAAAAATACGAAAAAAACAAAAACTGAATACTTTTCATTTTTGTTTACATAGAATAAAAAAAATCAATTTATTCAAAAAATGTGTTCATACGACTTTTTTTTAATAAGACAAATCGACCATATTTTCAAATTTTTTTAAACAATATTTTTTTTAATGCGCTTTTGTTGGATTTATTGTCACGGTGGTAAAATAGTAGTAGTAGCGGTAATAGTAGTAGTAGTGGTATTGTGTTGTTGTGGTGGTAGTAATGTCTGTTATTGGTTTCGTTGTATTTATTTGAGCTGTAGTGGTTTTTCTAGATTTTCTGTTGCTGTTGTTGCTGTTTTTTATTTGTTGTTGCTTATTATTGTTTGCGGTTATTTGTGTTTGTTTTTATTAATATATAATGAATTTTGAGAGCTAGAAACGAGGATCTTAGCAGAAAATATATATATATTAGTAATAATTATTGAAACGTTTTGAAAAAACATCTGTTCTCTTCTTTTTTTTTCATTATCGTTAATATATTATTTCCATCCGTTATTATTTTAAAATTCTTTAAAAAGTCAAGCTTACTTTTGTGTTAGATTTTGAGAAAATATGTGGTTTTTATTTTAATGAAATAAAAACGGACAAATATTCAATCATTGTTTAAAGGTTTGAAATATTCAAACATTGTTTAAGAAGAATGAGAAGATAATTAAACAGGCATGACAGACAGTTAAGTGAGGAAGTATGACAAGACGAGAAGGGCAATTAAGCTCTATTTTTAAATGAATTTTACTAAAAAATGAATTTGATTGAAAAATTTTAAAATATTTTATAGCATTAGCGAAAGACCTTCTCCATAATTTTTTCCATTACTTATTTCTTCTAGTTTCTTGTAAATAATGTTGTAATTTTCTTGTGTAATTTGAAATGCAAAGTGAAAAATAAAAAAACCATCGAATATATTTATAAAATTTTTGTTTAAATAAAATACCGCGTCTATGCCAGAAATAGCTGTGATTCAAGTACGCATCGCGGCGTACGTTATATGGCAGACGCCATAATATCGCCATCATCATCATGATCATCGTCAGAATTGCCACCATTATCAGCATTATTTTTATTAGAGTAATTACCATTATCGTTATTATCATTATTATTGCAATTGACATTAAAGTCACAATTTTAAAAATTGAATAACTTTCAATAAATTCATGCATGTACGTTGGTCATGAATTAAATGATTACCTCATGCTTTGGCGTGCAATAACCAATATGCAATCAATTCATTCTTCCAATTGACTTTTAGTATTTGACACGAAAGTTTCACAAACATTATTATTGAATTGTAATGAGTTGTAGTTATTGTTCATTCATTCACGAATATTTGACTCATTCGTGAATTATTTCTTCATTGGTTTAACTCAGTACGCGAGCCCTAATTTCTGAATTCATGCCCTATTCGGAACATTGAAGAGGTTGTATCGATTGATCACACCCTCGTCTTCTGCCTCCCACGTTTGTGCTTATGCATGATCCCTTCGACTATATTTAATGAATTCGTCGTCAAGGGCTATCTCTTTATGATGAATTGCATATAGTTCATCATCAGTATCGTAAATCACAAAATCGTAAATATTCCTAATGAAAATTAAAAACTTTTTCTTTAATTTAATTTAATTTTTAATTTTATTAAATTTATTTTAATATCATGATTGTAAGGAGCAAAGGTAAGAATTAAGAGTCTCTGATATTTTTACAAATAATTAATAATTTTTTTATCCTTGAGTATCATCAATTTAAGAGATAAAAGTTATTATTGGTAACGATTCAAGGCCATAATCACAACGCTTTTATTTCAGCACAAAACCATTTTTAAATTTTAGAATAAATAATAATGATTTTCGCAGAAGGTTTTTTCTGATGATTTAGAAGGTTTTTTAAGACAAACGCGAATAACAATAACATCAACGTATACTCCTTCTTTTACAAGAACGAGAGGAGTTATTGTTACAAAAAGAGGGGAAAAGTTTATTAAATACATTAAAATCTTCAGTCATTTCATTATTAAACATTTGATTAATTGTTTCACTGGCGGTTGATATCTCACGAACTAACAGACCATGATTGCCGGATTATACATATTTTTGGATTTCTGAAAGTAGTGGGAAGTGTAATGAATTGTATTAATAATAAAAATAAATAATAACAAACAAATGAAATCAACGCGAGAATTTCATTGATCGTTAAATAAAAGTTTTAATTACTTAAAATCCTACGCAATAGTTTTTAGTAACTTAGAAAACAAACATGGAAACGATGGAATACGTTTTTTAAATTAAAAATCTGTTATTAAGAAATTGCATGAATTCGTCATACGTTCAATAAAAATCTATTTACAATCTTTATGTCCATAAAATTGTATAATATCGTGCAAACACAAAAACTGTCTAGAGAGACTGAATTATATAAATTGTTAATACTATTTTGTGAATTTCCATTACCTCACAGAGTTGACTGGCATTGTCTTTCGAGTTGTCATTGCTTCGATGATGCAGGACAAGAAATATAGTGTGGACAACTTGACGGATTAAGTAATTTTATTACTAGTGCAACTAATTTTTCTTGTCATTACTTAAAATACTTCTCATTGTGAAAGGAAAAAAATAATTTTTTTGAAAAAGAAAGCGAAATATTTAAGACATTCAAAACATTCGCCACATTCGTGAATGACGGATCAATGAATGTATGTACAAATTAATCAGCGCGTAATGAAATTTCTCTAATTATTATAATATTTACACGATGGATCTCATTAAAACTATAGACGACACATATAAATCGATTATCGTTTTGTTTAACGGAAATTATGTTTTATATTGTTTTTAAATTGTTACTCCGTGTATTTTGTGATATATAAAAATAAATTCAAATATACATATAAAAAATATATATAAAAAAATCAAATATACAACAAATAAATTTGTTGATGAAAAGAACGGAGAAAATAGGAAATAATACTGTGTTTTCTATCCATAATTTTATAAATTTTCTTTAATTTTCGAAAATAATCCCTGTTAGTTTATCATGTATAAATAAATAATAATCATAATTAACATCGCATTATCTGAGGAAAAATTTCCACTTTCTCTCTTAAATAAAGTTTACCTTTTATAAATAATTTTAATTAAATTCAATTTCTATTTTTTATTGATAGGAGTCATTATACGTATTTAAGAAATTATGTCCATAAATAGTGATTAAGTCAATGAATCAGCCAAAAATATTACAAAAGAAATTAATACAAGAAAAATAAAATGAAAGGAAAACTTAAGACAAAATTGTGAAAGAAAAATAAAGTAAATACATAATATATATCAAACAAATATTTCCAAACCGATTGGTGGACTCTAATTAGTCTAGCACGATCTCTTTTTTGGCTCTGGGACAATATTTATGAAATGACAGAAACGGAGAGAGTGGCTGCGATTCGTATTAAGCAAGATAACCAAATAAAAGAATTAACGTAATATTTTTCTTTTATTAATACTAACAAAATTTCAATTTCATTTATTCCATGGTCGTAACAATAACGTTTAAATAATTTGGCCAGCCAACGTTTAATGAGGCTCGTTGAAAAATTGAAAGGTGTATAATAAACGTTTACTGAAGGCTAAGCTTTGTCTAGAGAATATTTGTTTTTATTGCCGCGTGCGTTAGTAATTTGCTTCGTGGTTTTGCACCATTTGCTCAAGTGCGTGAATATATTTGTACAAACGTAGAAAATAATAAAAGGAGAACAGCAATAATAGCTGTGATCAATTTTTATTATTTTACATTGATTAAAAAAACGATGTGGGTTAAATATTTAGAGAATTTCATTGAAACAAATTAAGCGAAAAATTTCCTAAATCATCTTCCACGTCGAAACTAATTAACTGGAAGAGTAATTGCCCGATAAATTAATTGACTGTCATTGGCTGCTGATAAAATTTTAATAATTAGTAATAGTAAATAATTTGAAGTATATATTTGGATATTCATTTGTAAAATCTAAAATAATTTTTCCTTTATCCAATATATGATATTCGAAATTAAAGGAAACTTTATTTCCCAAAGAGTTATTCAGAAAGTCGTAAAACACTGACACGAATATATAAACCAAAGATGACTTTCTTTTCCTTAGAAGCAAATCAATTTTCATTGCTTTAGAAAGTAGCTAAAGATAAGTAGCTTAATATATATGTTTTGATAAATCAGACAAAAAAAGCTATTAATTACATTTTTTATTGTGTTTTATTCATCTCTGAAGAATTAAATAAATGTGAATAACGTCATGTATTTCAGTTCAGCTTAAAACAAAAGACTTAAGCCACAAACTAGCTCGCAAAGATGACGATTCCTGAAGACAATAATTCACAATTAATCGTTGTTTTCTTCAATCTTTTGTCAAACTAAAGACTAAACTAAAAATTTTAAGATTATCGTTATCAGATCATCATTATCATTATGACGTTCTTCAGTCTATCCTAGACTATTCGTAACTACTAGCGTTCAATAATAATTTTCATGACTGTGGTAACATAATTCTAATCGCAATTTTCTGCTGGGAATAAACATTCCGCTGATTATTGAGGTTATGTCACTTTGATGAACATTTCATTTGTTGAGCGAGGTTCGCTTGACTTTAGAATCAATCAATTTAATTTCGATTATAAGCACGATCTTAAGAAGTGTTGCCTTGGCTTTGTTGTTCAGTAGAGGGATAATTGTATTCAGAAATGTTGGATTGATTGTAGTCTTTCATTTTTATATTTTTAAATGGAAAAGGCAGCCTATATTATAACCGATGCGTTAAAGTTTAATCAACTAAAACTGCCAAAGCAATAACAGTCGCACGACTTATGGTTTAGTATTATACGAGAATGATAAATTTATAATTATAATAATTATAGATTTCTACAATAAAGATTATCGAAAAACCACAAATCTCTCAAAGATCATCACCAACGGAATTTATCATCACACTACCTGACGCTTATGTCTTGATTACCTTCCTCATGCACTCTTCATAATTTGCTATTATCGGAAAATACCAAATACTTGATAATGACGCCAAAATTAATTATAATTATAAGTCCCTACACCGGAAAGTAGGATAATATATATGACAGCATTTTGTGTTCTCTTCAACGTATTTGATCTTTCAGCATTATTTGTTGTTTCTCGTTTATTGGCTGTCTTCACTTCGCGGCAGGTTAATCATCCTTATCGTAATAATGACTTTAAGGAGAGAAAGTAAAAACGTGAGTACTTAATAAGACACACATAAATAATCTATATTGGTCTCACTTTCGTTGACAATCACACATTGTAGTTGTTGTTTCCGTTGCTGTAAGAAGTAAAGAAAGCTAAGCAAGGAAAACCCTTTAAAGTCTTATACTGAATATCGTGCTTGCTTTGGCAACAAATCAAAATATCGCAAATGAATTTAATTGATTGGTATCTGTTGTGTTGCAGTTGTTACGTTGCCATCGTTGTCGATTAGGCGAATATTCGTAGTATTTCTATTGCCTTAAAATACGATTGCGTGTTTTTTTTTCTTTGGCAACAAAACAATATTCGGTGCGTATTTGTATTTTATGGTTTCCAATAGTTTTGTTAGCCTAGACGTTGTTTTTGTGGCATGTGCGCATGCTTAAGCGTACAAATCCAACAGCAACATGCATTACACACATGAGGTTAAGCGACATTGAAGGCGACATTTTTGATTAGCTATAGATAGTTAAGTCTTCTTTTTGCGTTTTCGAATTTATTCAAAAGAATTTAATCAAAAATGAATTGTACGTGATGGTGTTGATGGTGATGATGGATTATTCATGATGGAATTTACTTACTTTGGAGGCATGCCAAATTGTTGCTGCTTTTGTTATTTTTATAATTGTAGATATTGTTATTTTGATTTTGATATTTAATTTTATTTTAATCAGTAATAGCAAGAAACGCAATGAAAATTAAGAATTTATTTATTTATTTTTTTTCTTTATATTAATAGTAATATACAATATAAGTTCGTAATAGAATTATATTATTGAAAATAAAAATAATAAATAAAAGCTTTTATATAAGATAAATAAACTGACTCACGTTTCTGTCAATTCTTCGTTTATTTTTTCTACTCATCGAAAAATAAAACATTTAAATTTTTCTTGAAGACGACTTTAAAATAAATAATTCAATATATATATATATATATATATAGAAAAATCCAGAAAAACGGGTTTTAAATGATTTTTTTACTCTATCTTGCAGCATTTAATGCGCAGTACTTCATTCATTCACAAAAAATCGCATTCTTTAAATAGTAAAGAATGCAATTAAATATATTGTTTTCTTCGAATTTTTTGAATGAATTAAATCAAGTATTTTTTTATTATAATCTCTATAATTTTATTTGGTTTTTGATTTTTTGTTTTTTCGGTTGGCGCCATTTGCTTGTTGAAAAAAAGTTTAAAAAAATGTGATTTTCGGACTCAAAGAAATTCCCAAAATGCGATTATTTAGATTTTTAAAATTTAAATATTTAAATATTACATCTAAAGTAGCCATCAGTTCTGCTGTAGCTGTTGTTGTCATTGTTGTTCAAAGTTATTCTGAAAAGTATTTTTATTATTCTCACTTCCAGGGGCCGCCGTTTTTTGCTTTATATCTTTATCTTTTGAATGCATGTTAGCTGATTAGTAATTATTCCTGTTAAAGTCGATAGACCAGTTACGATTTAAAAAAAAAACCACTTAAACTGATTCATCTGAATTGAAATATTTCATATTATATACTCGTAAAAAGACGTATGTGAGAGCGTGTTTTTAGAGCAATGTGTTTAAACTAAAAAACAGTTGTTTAGATTTGTATAGCACGATATAATCCGATACCATACCATACGATACTTTACCATACAAATCGATAAGTCATTCATAACTGTGTAGTTCTGGCGATCGTGGCGATGGCCTTGTTGTTGAATTTGTTGAAGCTGTTGCAAAAATTTGGATCGATTTTCTTTAGGCTGGCTGAATTTTTAGATCAATGTCAGTTAAATTGTTAGTAGAGTATATAAAATTATATATGTTTATCTAATTTTTCGGTAGAAATATGTCCCATATTTAGCCTTTTTGGAGTAGTTTTTGAACATAATGAAAATGTTTATGTTACTGACGCTTAGTTGGTCTTGCTTTGTAAGGATTGTTGTGTGTAAGGATTTTTGTGCCCCAATATCTCTGTGATACTATTTCAATAAATATTTGTGAGAATCTTTTCTATAGCATTTCGTGGCATATTTTAAGATTTTTTGTTTATAAAATGCTTTAAGAAAAGTTGATGATAATGTTAGAAGTAGAAAGTTGTTTGGATAAATGGAACTATATATTCTACTTTTATATATAATTTCTTGTGTACTTTAAGTTCTCCAGTTTTTATTTATAATAATAATTATTAACTTAATACATAATTAATGTACAATATATTTTTTATAGGAATAAAATTATTTACGCTCTCATGCTTTATAACAGATACCTTCTTTAGACAATTCATTGCACTGAACACATCCTGTCCCAGATTTATCTTCATTATAGAACGAAGAGATCATCCGCATTTCTGTGAAAAATCTTTAATTAATTATTTATTAAAATTTTATATATTCATTATGAGATTATAATAACGTATTGCACATAAGACTAATTCCTTTGTTTATTATCGATATTATAGTTATAATGTCGTATTTAATTTCACATTTGGTCATTTGTGAATTAATAAGGGTCAGTATCATCACTTAAACCGGTTTAACCAGATTATTTCTCTGATAATTCACGTTTTAGCTTTGTGATTTTATTTGAATATTAATTCGATTTCAGTTGATTGCTTTTATATATTTAAATATTCAATTTCCTCTTATTTTTCCTCTATTTACAACTAATTGAATTTTTTAGAATTTGATTCACAAACAAATTTAATAAAACTCAAAACTAGTCTTGCTTCGATTTAAGCGCTAGTACAACATTTTGGTATAACACAAAAGTAATATTAAAAACCGAAAAGAAATAATAATGAAGCAGAAGGAAAAATTTCAACAACCAACGCAAATTCTTTCAATTAAAAGAAAACATTTAGAAAGAAAATAAGATACCCAAAGGTAAAAGGAATGAGCAAATTAATAATACTCGAACTGCAAAAATATTCTTCTAATATATAAAGTATTTATGCAAAAAATTTGGCTGAATGAAATCGAAAAAATTTAATTTTGATTACAAAATTGATTTTGGAATTCCTTTCCAACATTGCCTTTATGTAATTTTTCTATTTAAATTTTATTATCAAACAATAAAATACATTACGCATTGTTTCGGCTTCCTTTTTGCGCGGCTTCCAATTCAAATTGTGTTGTGGTTGTTTTTGCTGGTGCTGCTTTTGCTGATACCCCTACTACTGCCATCAAACCGACACTACACCCGCTCTTCAGCATGTCGCACATTTTCAATTCCTTATACTCCACACGCCCTAACGCCTAATGTCACGTTGCATGATCTGACGATCTGACGTGTTTTCGGTCTTGTGTAATGATGCAAGAAAAAAAAACAAACAAAAACAAATAATTGATGAAGTAAAATACTTTGGTATTTTGTGTAATGTCTGTCTTATCCACACCTGCGGCTTTATAAATATTTAGCTTTTAATGATCATTAAGCGAATGGTGATTAAATAGAGAATTTGTAGGTTGTCGTTATTTTGATTGACTTTGCAACTCCTCAGATTTATTGAATAATTTGAAGAAAACATTTTTTTGTTATTATTTAGTGATCGGTGAGGTACTTCATATTGTTGCGTACCTTATACAGCATTTGTCGTTTTTATTTGTTCAGGTAAATATTATTATAGACAAATTTGTTTATAGAAAGTTAGGAGATATATTTTTCTATAAATATGTAGGAGTTGTAATGTATATATAGCAATGTATTTCCTATACATTCACTTTATTTTATTACTGCAATTATTTGATTTCGATTTTATTTCGAATTTTTTCAATTGCGTGTTACCATTTTTCGTTTGTCACCCCTCCAAAGCAACTCTCGGAATTTCGTTCTCTCGAGAGAAGAAAGAAATTGTGAAGAGTTTCTTTATATCCATAAAATTGTTAACAACTTAGTTAAAACTTTAGAGGATAGAAATCCGTTAAATAGCAACAAATTTAGAAGGGTTAGACTAGTGCAAAAAAAAGAGTTCTGTTTCGGGTGTTGAATATTTCCGCAATTGAACGCAGAATGTGTTAGG
Source organism: Physocephala rufipes (assembly GCA_963966595.1). Taxonomy (NCBI): domain Eukaryota; kingdom Metazoa; phylum Arthropoda; class Insecta; order Diptera; family Conopidae; genus Physocephala; species Physocephala rufipes. Next base: position 4,319,552 of record OZ016505.1, read on the forward strand.
CGATTATAGTATTAAATTATTTTTCGATTTGTTTAGTATATTTAACAAAAGTACATTCGAAATAATAGAAATGTCTTGTAGCAGTTATTTTATCAGAATAACCTTAACTGCTTCCATCTTAATCACGATATAATCGATATCGTGATTAAGATTTTATGAAAATAAAAAAAGTTTTATTGCTATCAGTTAAATTTCTCTAACACTATCTCTTTCTCACTCCTCATCTTTCTTCTTTATTCTGTCTCGATCGTATAGTTTTACTTCATTACTCATTGACACAGTCGTTGCCTTAAACATGCTCGATGTAATCGCTTTCTCGCAGACCTTGTAACCATTGCAGTATTTTATATCGTATTATCGGATTGCATCGGATTTGTGTGCTTTTTTTATTTAAGTAAATTTTGTAATTAAGTAAACATGTACTAAATTATTCATTTTATGCATGAATTCAAATGTAATATGTGGTTTAATCTATGATTATTTAATTTACAATACAATAATTTCATACAAATTTTCTTTCTATTTTTAAATTAAAAATAAATATTTTTGATTTTAAATTTATATGAAAAGAATATTTTATAGATAAACTTAAATCACAAGTAATAATCAATACATCCAAAATTACTTGAATTTCGTGTGTTTAACATATTTTCTTTTTATTTCGTTTAAATCCCAAATCCAAACTTGTCCAATCCCAACGATTTGGGAGCTTTCTAAGGCAGACCGTGTTTTAAGAAAATATACTTTTAATCTGTATAAAATATAACGTATAAATATAATGAAGATATGATGGAAAGTAAATAAAACGCGATTTTCTTTTGGTAATTAATTTAGAAAAATACCTCACTAGGTTGTAAAATCTAACGTTCCACTCTTATTTTTGAACGCACCTAAATAAAAATCGAGATTTGCAATAAAAGCATTTAGGAATATCATTATCTCATAAATTGCAAGTTATTGCATTCGTATGGGATGCTGCACCTAAATCAGCCAATTTTTGCATTTTCTACCAACGAACTACCTACGAAATTTTTCCAACAACAACAGCAACAATATTAATATATTTATATTAGCTGCGTATACCGATTGCTTGAGTCATTCATTATGTTAAGTATACAATTCGGAACTTCCTGTAATTCAGAAATCATCATTAAAAAATCATTAATGATTTGAAAAGAAACATTTTTAAGTTTAACATAAATTGAACTTACCATTCATTGATTTTATGCTTTTAGTATCAAACGAGAAAAAGTACTTTAACAATTAAAGAACAATTAAATAGTTTTTTCAATAAAACCTTGAATAAATTTCAATTCATAAAATACGCTTAAGTATTAGGCTCAAGAAATTTTTTATTTTTGAAAAATTTGTCTGAAGAAATACGGAAAAAAGGGTTCTATCGGGGGAAAAAAAAAAAAAAATAAATAAGTTGTGTAAAAATTGAAGGCTATTTTTTATTTGTTTTGCGTAGTAGTAATAATAATTTTGAAAGAGAGCCTCTTTGATTTTTGTAATAGAAACAAAATACTTCTCAAATAAATCTATTTTAAGGAACGAAATTAATTATCATGTAATTACCACGTATATCATGTATATCTTGGTGTGATTATTGTAAACTATTTGGGCTCATCCTCTTCACAGTCATTTAAGCTCCAATAAATGGATTTTTGTTAAGATCTATTCTTGGGAATTCAATTTTAAGAGACCAATTTTTGAAACATTTATTTAAAATTAACAATTACGTTAAAATATTTTAAAAAGGTGGCACAGCGAAATAAAAATTTCATTAGATTTCGAAAAATATTACGCGTTTTAATTGATTTAAATGACACTTCTTGTTGAAAATTCAATTAATTTTATTCATTAGGCCCTCAATCAACGAGTAGAAACTGCAGACTATTAAAACTCGATTGTATTTGGAAGTTAATGATATTATAATGAAGTCACCAAATATATCGTACGCAATATACAAAAACAATAGTATTTTGAAATTACTTCATAAAAATTTAAGCTCAAAGAATTCGTTCCCACGCTTTATAAAAAAGTAGATGAACTCAAAAGATTTTGTAATCCGCGTTTGAAAAGGAAACAGCTATTTTTCTCTTCTGTCAAGAGATACTTCAATGAACACCAACCAGATAGATGAAACCGACCAATCGACCAATCGACCGACTTCTTCGGAATGGAAAAAAATTGAAATGAATAAGTAATTTAATCGTATTTTATATCGCATTGTTATCGTAAGGTACTGGAAGTTTTAAAAAAGTAGTACGCAATTCTTGCGTGAATACGTTAGCCGTTCAAAACTTTTGTGCTGTACTTTCAGATTTTCATAAAAAAGGCATGAAGAGAAGATAAAAGAATTTGTTTTATTTGTAATTCTTTATCGTATAGGTTTTTGACAAAATTATTTGCTATAAGCTCACGTTTTTTTAACAAATTTTAACTGGTTTTAATTCCGCATTAAATTCTTCGCGTTAGAATTGTATTTTTAAATCGAATTAATTAAAATTTTTCTGAATAAATTGTTTACTTTTCTTTCTTCTTTCAGATTTTGAAAACAATCACAGCAGAAACACGTTCAAAACGCGTTCCAAACAAACAATTTTAAGGTTATCGACTCATCGAGACAAAGATCGAAAATCGTTCAAGTAAATTAAAAAAAATATTTTAACTTGCGCTGAATTTGTCTTCTAAAAATAATGTTTTAAGAAACAAAACAATTATTAAACGTTACGCGAAAAAGAGTAAGAAGATAAGACGTGCATAATCATTTAGTTATAAAAGAAATATTTGATTTAAATTTTTTTTAAAAATTGCAAAAAGTCATTTATCAAAAATTAAAAAAATTGTGAATAATTGAAAAAACAAAATAAATTATTAAAAAAAACGAAAATCAGTTTGATCGCACATTCTCAGAGAATTTTTATTGAAAAATTTTTAATCTTTTTTCAAATCAAAAAATGCCAAACCATAAAAGTATTCAACATATCTTGCGGTCACCAGCAATGATATCATCGTCATGGTCACCGTCTTGGTATTCGTCGCGCTTTGCAATTTTTTTAGTTATGTTTCTTGCGCATTTTTATCAACAGCTGCACCACGCCAGTGGCCACGTGGCTCTGACGTATCCACCTGCGCGCAAATATGACCTGGACTTTTTAGATAATTCACGAACGAAGGGACCATGCGGTATGCCGAGAGGTGAGTACAATTAAAATAGTCCTTCTTCATCCGTGACCTTTAATTTATGTGGCCAAATGATCAAGCCAAGTAATATAGCCGTAAGCATAAGATTGTTATTAATACTTATGCGATTATCGATCTTTGAGGTGTTTAGAATCCCAATAATTGCCGTTACAAGTGACAATCAGTCACGGTGTAGTAAACTTTTAATCGCATGTTAACGAATTGGCAAATAATGATATCGCCATTTTACTCATCACTGTAGTAACTTTTGACATTATATATGATTATTTGAAGCAATGTATAAAACTATTCGTTAAAATCTTCTTAAAAAATATTATAAAAAGCGACCTTTATTCTTTTTCATTTTGATCTATTCAATTCACAAAAATAAAGGAAAGACCGATTATTATCGTAATGATTGGCATTACCTTATCTACAATATAATAAAATACAAACCGTCCAATACTTTAACACATTAAAACGATACGTTACTAACGCCTTCATCGTGCCATGTGAAGTGCTTAAAGCGTGCTCAAACTTACGAAATTTTAACGAAAATATTACATAATCAAATTTTTTTCACGAGCCTTAACGATGGGAAGGAAATATAGATATTCCTTTTATTACTGAGTTCAATTTTCTTTTCGTACGGCAACTCTTTTAAAAAAATATATAAAGAAATATGAATTTTTTTTTAATTTAGAATTTTTTGTTTTCAAAGGTAAAATATTTATTATTTTAATAATTAATTAACTTAAATACAAATTTTTCTTTGTGTTAAACAAAAATATAGGAAAAAATAGAAAAATTAATTCGAAAATCGCTAAACAATTCAAGAAAACAGAAATGATTAAAATCAATACCAAATTCGGAGAAACCAAACGGTTTGTGGACGAAGAAAATTATGGTTGCTCAGTCAAATTGCAAAATATTTGGTGCAATTCTGGAGTGATTATTGACATCATTACTTCTGGCCAAATTCACAGACGCACAAATAAACCGCGAGGCAATCGAACGGACGACGAATAGTCGAACGAAATGACGGGAAATGATCGAGAAGATTGTTTTTCAACATTTGGCGGATTGATCAATTTGATTTATACTAGTTTTACTACTGAATAACAAATGGTTAAAAATGTTGTTATTGTTGTTTCTGTTGTAGATTTTGCTGAGTTTTTTCTTCTTTTTTCGCGAATTTTTAAGGAATTTTTGTATATTTGTTTTAGCTTGTTGTGATTTCTCTGTTTTTTCTGTCTTGTGACATTTTGTAAATTTTCAAAGAATTATAAAAAAGTTTACAAAACAATCACATACGGGCTAGCGGGAAGAAATGTTATAGAAAATGTATTAAAAGAGGTGATATATAAGATTTATTAAGAAAACCTTATGGTATTCGAACATTTTCTTACGCTATTTTTCCTTTATTCGCTTCTTCTTGAGATCAATGACTTTTCTTGCGAGAAAGCCGTAATTCCGTCAAGCCTTTTTCAAAATATCCGAATTTTTCACATACGAATTTCTAGTTGGTTTAAGAGTTATATAATCTTTTCACGTCTTACATCAATTTCTTCATGTTTCTTCATGAGGCTAATGGAGAGGTTCCGGCTGTAGACGAAGTTCCTTACGGCATACAAGTCTTTCCATAACACATAATAGCTTTCTCACAAAATATACTAAAGGGTTCATGCAAACATTCGATCGATCGTGCCATGTGAAGTGCTTAAAGCGTGCTCAAACTTACGAAATTTTAACGAAAATATTACATAATCAAATTTTTTTCACGAGCCTTAACGATGGGAAGGAAATATAGATATTCCTTTTATTACTGAGTTCAATTTTCTTTTCGTACGGCAACTCTTTTAAAAAAATATATAAAGAAATATGAATTTTTTTTTAATTTAGAATTTTTTGTTTTCAAAGGTAAAATATTTATTATTTTAATAATTAATTAACTTAAATACAAATTTTTCTTTGTGTTAAACAAAAATATAGGAAAAAATAGAAAAATTAATTCGAAAATCGCTAAACAATTCAAGAAAACAGAAATGATTAAAATCAATACCAAATTCGGAGAAACCAAACGGTTTGTGGACGAAGAAAATTATGGTTGCTCAGTCAAATTGCAAAATATTTGGTGCAATTCTGGAGTGATTATTGACATCATTACTTCTGGCCAAATTCACAGACGCACAAATAAACCGCGAGGCAATCGAACGGACGACGAATAGTCGAACGAAATGACGGGAAATGATCGAGAAGATTGTTTTTCAACATTTGGCGGATTGATCAATTTGATTTATACTAGTTTTACTACTGAATAACAAATGGTTAAAAATGTTGTTATTGTTGTTTCTGTTGTAGATTTTGCTGAGTTTTTTCTTCTTTTTTCGCGAATTTTTAAGGAATTTTTGTATATTTGTTTTAGCTTGTTGTGATTTCTCTGTTTTTTCTGTCTTGTGACATTTTGTAAATTTTCAAAGAATTATAAAAAAGTTTACAAAACAATCACATACGGGCTAGCGGGAAGAAATGTTATAGAAAATGTATTAAAAGAGGTGATATATAAGATTTATTAAGAAAACCTTATGGTATTCGAACATTTTCTTACGCTATTTTTCCTTTATTCGCTTCTTCTTGAGATCAATGACTTTTCTTGCGAGAAAGCCGTAATTCCGTCAAGCCTTTTTCAAAATATCCGAATTTTTCACATACGAATTTCTAGTTGGTTTAAGAGTTATATAATCTTTTCACGTCTTACATCAATTTCTTCATGTTTCTTCATGAGGCTAATGGAGAGGTTCCGGCTGTAGACGAAGTTCCTTACGGCATACAAGTCTTTCCATAACACATAATAGCTTTCTCACAAAATATACTAAAGGGTTCATGCAAACATTCGATCGATTCCAATTACGCCTATTGGGGAAGGTGTAATAATTTACTCTTTGCGTCAGACTTAAAGAAAGTACACTTAACGTAAATTTTTGTACCGAAAAAATATCATGTCATGTCAATTAAATCTTTCATAAAATATTAATAAAAATTAAGTATGTAGTGTTTGATCAACCGCCGCTTACATCATTAACAACAAAAACAACTACATCATCCTGTTCGGCACAGGTGCCCAGGCAAGGTATTGCCGGGGACGACTGTGATTCGGTTGTCGTTTTGTTGACTGGTTGGTTGGTAGGTTGGTTGACCGATCAGTTGGACAAGCACCGGTTATTAAACGGTATTACTGTACTACCACTTCTTTATTTGGCAATTGCGGGTAGCGCCACAGAAATATAATGCGAGTAGTCCAACACGGTGTACGGTGCACACTATGCGAGTGTGCAACATACGTTAGAGAAATCATACACAAGTTTACGTAGAGAGATGAAAATGAAACTTGGTCAAATTGAGTAAAAAAAAACAACAAACAAATAAATGGCCAGATAATAATTATCAAGCAAAGAGAGCAATGAAATGATAATGACGATGATGTTTTTGTTGAAAAATACGTAAAGGTAAGAGAGACCAAAGACATATGCTGTAAGTGTATCAAAAGTAACGTAATGAATGATATTACGCATTGCGTCCAATTGCAGCTGCAAAAAAGTAATTGCGTAAACTTTCACTTAAAAACGATTAACAACAACAACAAAAAGCATGGAGAACATACTACTGCATGATCATTTATTACAAACCTTCAATATTCTTAAACACGTTATTTAATATCGTAATGAGATCGTTGAGGAATCACGAGTGAAATTTCATCACCGACACAACTCTTTAAGAAAACATCAACGAATCACGAGTGAAATTTCATCACTCGCCTATGTCGGGTTGCATTACTAATGCCTAAATCATCTATAATAATTTGAAAAGCTCTTAGATTTTTCCAATTTTTCGCAATGATCTGTAACTAGAACTTATATGAAAATTATTAACACCACTTGATTTAACACCAGATTTAACATGCACTTCATAGTACGTGATTCACGAAGGATTTGTAATGGATGAAGAATTTTTTAGCGGATTTTTGGATTAAAAATGGAAGGTATTTCAAAAGCCTAAGAGAGCTGAGCAACAATATATATCCATGTATGCGCGTTGAAATGAAAAAAATAGTGTCAGCGTCTTCAGAAAGCGTGAATGTATTAATTGGTGGATTGCTGGTTTCTTGTTTTTTTTACCGGTCTGTACGTAAAAGTGTGTCGAATTATTGACCATCACCATTACCGTGTACCTAATGACCGTTATACCGAATCAGCTGGTGCCGTTATAAACACTTAAGTGATACAGAGATAAAATTTTTGCAATGAACCAGATTACACTGTGTTAAGTTCGTTTTATGTGCATTTTTTTAAAAAATCCATCATGAGGCAATTGTGATCTAACAAAAACTGTGTGAATGGACTACTATTTTTTTAAATTAAAACAAAAGCAAAACAAAAAAAAACCAAAAAACGCAGACTGTCGAAATAATGCAAGAAAAAAGCAATAAAAAAGGAGTTACAGCAAAGTAAAAATAACAAAAAGATACAAAGCAAATTTATTTGAATATAAATGAAAATGTTTGAGAAAAGAAGAAAATCTGTGAAACTGAGAAATGGCGAGTGGAAAAATTGACTTTTTTAAAAATATATTTATTCTAGAACGGAATGAATTTAATGGAACGTATTAAAAGAATTTTCAGGTCACTGAAATGAAATATACTTTAAATGAACCAAAAGGAATTATTTTCCAATTGGAATGGTTTTCAAATTTGAATATTTTCCAATTGGAATGGTTTCTCAGAATGAACTGAAACGATTTAGAGAACGAATGAATCTAGAGCAACAAAAATTAAAACAATTGTTCAATGAGCAACAACCTCAACAACAGGCAGTAATATTTTGCAAAAATGGAATTTTTTTAATTTAGACTTCGATTTGGAGCGAATAAAATCCACTTTTGGATTATGTTGTGATTTTCTGTTATTGTTTGCTTAACTTTAGTCCAAAATGATAACTTTAATGGAATATTTTCTTGGCTTTAACAGAAAACTTATTTGCTTTATCAATATTTACAAGCTCAATAAATAATCAACAAGACTAACGCTCTTCATTATTCGGTTTTGGCTGTTGTTATTGTTGTTGCCATTGCTCTTACCACAAATGTCTTTTTGCAATGTTTTTATTTATTTGCATTTTTTAGTTTTCAATTCATTTCTCTCCGTCCACCTCATAATGTTTGCTATGATGAAGTGGTCAACATTCTTGGTGCAAGTATCGCTATTTCCACTGCGTGCCTGGTTGCTAGGGATGTTGTTGCTTTATATCTAGAAAACATTTTGTTGGTCGATGGCAGTCTTCAATAAATTGCTATGTGGTGCGGCAAGTGTAGTGTAGATGATGAGAAGGGGCGACCAATTGCAGCAGCAGACATAATGCGGCGACGACAAATCAACTAAATGTATTTGAGTTTATTGCTAAATAACCGAAACCCATAAACGTATAGTTAACCAATCGTTTTAGTTAGGAAATTACTGTTTTGGTTTTCCTCCGATGTTTTTGCCATTTTGTTTTTTTCCATCCAAATTTTCAGTATATTGCCCTTAACTCTTCCTCTTGTTTTTACCTTGTGAATATTGTGAGTATTTGACTCAGGTATCGACCGGTAATGATTTCGACGATCATTCTCAACGGATGAAGTCTTTTCTACGTCAATTTATATATTTTACAAACGGTACAATTGAATCGGTATTCTACGATAACATAGAAGTATGGCAAGCATGACGCGGGCATCATTCACAATTTTTAATGACCAAGTAATAGATACCCGAACCGAATGCAACGAAGATATAAAGGGAACTAAAGTATTTATAACACAAAAATTATTTTCATTCGTTTATTCATTTCATTCATTTGCAAAATTTATTACCGCGTCCGGATAACTACAAATTGAAGTGTTGCGTTTTGCTCGGACTATCCATTGTTCGAACTATTCTGTGCGATGGTAGAAACTTGAATATTCACAATTTTCCGGGATCATATCTTTTTTTTTCAGAAAAACTAAACAAAATAGCTTGAAAATTTTATAAAACCTAAGGAAACAGAAAGGAAGATTTCTAGTAAAATTTAGGCCACTTGAATAAATTATTTAAATTGGAAATTATTTATTTTTCCAACCTTTTTCCACTTTCTGAACTTTTACGAAGTTAGAAACAACGAGCGGATTCAACTCGTAACAGTCGGAAATGGTTTAGAGTCAGGCTTTAATAGAGAATTCTGGAAAGAGTCTGCTCATTTCTGTTAGCCGATTAGTAGCATGAAGTTTGATGGAAAACAAATCCTTAACAAATATTTCAGTTGCGGAAAATAGAATACGTCGCAAATACATATTTCGTTTGTGATATTTTCTCTAGTAGTTTTCTGTTCGACACTATCTAACGGATAATATTTTTTAATTTTTTACTGTTTTTTTCTTTCTGTGTTTTGAATTATATATTTCATTTTGATTTTTATTTTATTGTAGTTGGCAGAAATAATTCGTTTCAACTTAACCCAGTTCAGACATGTTTAACAGCTTTTCAATGCATTGTGATATTTTGTTTGTATATTTGTTTTAGGTTTGTTTCTCTTATATTTTGTTGTTGCTGATTTCGCAACAGAAATAATTTTTCCGCTTCGATGCTGTTTAAAAATTTTTGTTTCAATTAAAATTAAAAACATTCTTGTGGTATAATAGTATTGTTTATTATATCGCTTTTAAATAATCGTTAATCAAACACATTTTAAAATACATTACATCTAATGTAAAAGATTATAAAAAATATGAAAAAATTGTTATGACTGATTAATGAACTACCTTGACTACTAAAAGGTATAGACAAGAAATGTAAGCCGATATTTAAAACGGTTTAGAAGTTATGAATAAACATATTGGTAACCTCTAAACCACATTTCAACTGTTGCGGCAACTTAATTTCTTTAGCAAAATTGTTCCTTTATTTTTCGAACATCGGCTCCCGTTGTTGTTGCTGCCGCTCTTGTTATCTTTTTCAATAAAAAGTAAAAGTTGTATCCATGGTATTGATGATCATTACCGTAATGACTGTATGATGATACTGGCATTTAAAGATGATTGATAAATTGGTTACATCGTACGAGAAATGGCATTGACGAAGGAGTTGAAAAGAAAGAAAAAATGATGAACGCGGAGCAGCGGTTCGGGTTTGGTTGTTGGATATTATTTTATTGACCTACTGCGATGATACGAATATGAATGAATAGCACCTGTGCGCTGATCTTGGTAACCGCGCCTCATACTATACGAAAATAAACGAGTAAAAATGAAGGCAGAGTGTGTGCAACAATGTTTACGCGTTCATTGTAAGCGAAATCCTTATATTGTCGTTTCTCTCTCCATCTCTCTCGCAATCTGTCTCTCTCACTCTCTGAATGGAATGTCGATCAGACAGCATTCCTTTACAAAAAAAATTTATTTATATACTAATGTTACTCGTTGTTTCGATCCGCTGTTGTATTCGTGTATTCGTAAGCTTGTTCGTAAGCTCGTTCGCTCGCTGGTTGGTCTGTTTTAATGCTGCAATGCATCGTGATAACCTCATGGACCTGATCAATTTATTGCAGCGGCCGACTAGCCGAGTAGCCGAGTAGCGATTTACCATAATGTCTTGCTATCGCAGTCACTCTACCTCTCTCTTGTACTCACTAATTCTGTGTCTTTCTTTCTCGATTTGTCTCTCTGTTAGCTGATATCGTTGTTGTTGCTGCTGCAAAGTTTATTGTAAAGCTTTGGGAAAATATTCGGGTAAAAGCAATTATCGAATTTTTGGTGATTGTTTTTATAGCTATTATTGTTATTATATATAATTTTATTTTTATATAAGATACACGTGTCCGCCATGGTAACAATAATTAATTGAATGCCTTCCATTTTTTCGTTTGCTCAATAAAACCTCTTACTCTTTGATGATGAAAACTAGCTTAGAGATCTGAGATGACCGAATATCGAATAGTCATCATTGCTAAGAAACTCGCTTTAAAATGAATAATTGTTTAACACAGTCTTTTTATTCTTTTATCCTCTTCAATGCTTATGTTGCTTTTTTTCATTATCCCCACAGGGCTTCCCATCCCCTCCACCCGACGTTATCTCTTCATATATTTCTCTCTCACAACGGATTATATTGCTCTCAAAATTCATATTATCTGTTAGGTATCTGTTAAAATAGAATTCTTTGGGAAACGGTTTCTGGAAAAAAATTTTGACATAATTTTCATTTATGATTCCAAGCAAAGAAGAAGAAGAAGGAGAATGTGTTGGGGAGGGGGGAGAGGCCGAATTGTGGATAAAAAGAAGTTATAAGAGAGATATAGAAAGGGTGAGCAAAGGAAGGAAAGAGAGCGAGAAAGAAAGAGATTACTCTTTAAAATGTTATGCTGCAAATCAATTTTGAAAGTTGAATTTTAACAATTTAATAACGGCATCAAAACTAGCAAAAATAACAATAACAGCAATACCTGACAACGTCATATAATTCCGCTACGCCGTTGAACAAATGGAACAGCTAAAGTAACGGGAAACCAACTAAAATTGAGGGGAATAAAAACAGAAACAGCAGTAGAAATTTTAAGAAAAACTAGAACAATTATTATTACGTAACATTAATAACACTGATGCTAACAACAAAAAGTCATGAAAGCTGGAACCTAAAAGCCAAAAGTACCATCACGATTGTTGCTCCTAACAGAAGTTTATAATACTCAAAACCATCATTAACGTCAGTGGTACGCAAGGTCATTCATTAAGGGCGATCTGTAATATTTAATGGTCGTAATAAAGTCACTGTCGTGTCGATTATAATTAAATCAGCCAATCAGTCGATCCCATCGTGATTTACAACATCTTTTGCTGAACGATTAACTAGTCTGTCATATTGTCGATATTATATAAATTTTACAGTAAAAATCTCGTAATTTAATTAAGTAAATATGTTGAAACTTATTGGTGACGTTAATAGAAATTATTTCTGATAATACGAATCGCTGATTATGATAATTTTCTGTTGATGCGAAGTAATCTGTTGATCAACATATTTCCGCTTCGATTTCCTTCCTTAAATGATTTAGAAGACGTAACTGATAATTATGGTTTATGAGTAATGAAAAAATATTAAACAAACTCGAAAAAATGTTCACACACCGTGAAGTATTAACCATAATCTATCGTCTCATTCCAGTCGTCGAAAACCATTCTAAGCTCATGTTTCGGGGTTTCAGCCACACAAATGCAGTTATTGAACCAGTTTATAGATTATGGATACGAGTAGTAGTGCTTTAATTACGATACACCGTGCGTTACAAAAAAGAACTCGGTTCATTGCGATTTCCTGATCTCCTTTTGGAATTCTTGCCAGCCTTCTACTAATGCTTTCACAATTTTATTGTTGATGTTGTTGGTGGTTTTGGTGATTATGATGGGTGGCGTTGATGGATGCTGATGCCAATGGTGTTACCGTTCTGTTAATTTCAGACCATTGATTATCTCACACTGGATTAATCATAATTCCTCTTTTCCGGAGTTAGTCATTGAGAAAATTTGCCATCGCAAAATTATATTAATAAAACTACATTTATTTGACGGTACTCGTTTAAATTAATAGTATACCGTATGTTAATAATTAACAGTAAAAATAAAAATAATTAAAAGCTACCTTGCAAAACTAACCTCACAAAAAACAACTCGAATAATAGACTTTAAGGTTTTAGTCAAATCGTTTAAATTAAAATTCAAATTATTTAAAATCGACGATAGTGGCAATTTCTCATTAAGACACTTATTTAAATTATACGGTTCGAACATAATACGAATCACTTTAGAGTACCGTGTGATTATCATGAAATGTATTATATATTAGTGTTATTATTACGAATTATATTAAGTATTCATGACTTCTTGTCCTCACGCAGTCTTATAATTTGTGTCGGTCTTATAAAAATCTTCCTATTTGAGTCTATAACACGGTTTAACTAACATACTTTTTAATAATGTTTTTATTTTTATTGGTTTTGCCTTGTCTTTTTCCTTTGGTTTTGTTAAATCATGTGCGTTGACTTGCGGTGACGATAATCAGGATATAATCAATTACTATTTAATTTATAATAATTGCTTTTTTGTGGTTGTATATTTTCAGGTTCGATACGAACATCTATATTATCAGGATCCAAATTTAATGTCACGTGGCATTTGGCTTATCCACACAGGGTAAGTTTTTCATACTCATTCTCACACTCGTATTCATATTCGTATCTCAGTTAATCATGTGTGGGAAAAAAAGGTTAAGGATTTTCATATAGAACTGAGGAGCCCGTTTAAACCCAGCTACCCCCATTTCTTAAAAATATTTTTTCTAATATTAATATCATCACATGTGTGCATGTGTGTATGCGCGCATATGTGTATGTGTTTGTGTGCATATGTGACATGATCTTGTGGCATGTTAATACATTCCATTCAGGTCATTAAACATTCTTTGGTTCGAATCCCTTCGAGTACTACGTCTGACCATAAGCTGATGAACGCGTCTCAGTTTATGGCGACTTCATAACAAATACGACATTAGAACGATTTTCTATTGTCAGCAACCTTTCCAGCGCTTCGGCGTAGCTAACCGAATGTGTTGGGAGGATATCGAATTACTTTGTTACGCCGCTCACTGCGCTGACTGTTTCGCGTTGTTTACTTCACAATTAGCGCTGACAGCGAAGGCAAACAAATGTAAAACCACATCTCCAACGAGAGAGCAATTTAAAGAATGATTTGGAAATACGTAGGTTTGGTGCTACAAAGACATCACCTAAAAAAATTGCAATTAATTAGCGGTGGCAGATGGCATCTACTTAGAGAATGTGTCATGCTTAGGTATCGTTACTTAAACTTAGTGTCGTGCCGCTGATGCATTTGGTAGAATAAGAACAATTTGGAGAAGTGGTTTCGTGATATTCATTATAATCATCATCCTATTATTATTATTATTATTCTTCCTCCAACCTACGTGTTTCTTGACTTAGTAAACTTTTTTTTAAAAACTGATTTTTTCTTTGCTTTTTATTGCAAAATTTTGCAATATTTGCCTTTTGTTCTAAAATCATTTTTCGTTTGTTGTTGTTGTTGTTGTATCTAACTGTTATTCTTTATTAGGAACATAATAGTCCATTGTCTTAAGTTTATGTTTGGCTGAAATATTTTACCGCAATTATGTTTAGTTCTGTTGCAGCAGGTGCTCGATTCTTTCTTCGGTTCGGTTCAAAAAAGATTCGGGATGGCCACTAAATGAAATTCACTCTAGATGTTCAACCACTATTTAATTACGCCATATACTCTTTTTCGTGATGCTCACAACAAAAACAACAACAGCAATTACAACAACCACTAAACTACTTAGTTGTAAATCTTTTACTTAAATAAATTCAAGAAATTTCCGACGAAAAGCAAACATAATTTAAAATATTTTTGACCTAGAATTTTAAATTTATTTTTAAATTCAACCTTAAAACCATCTCTTATGACAGCATGAGTATACAAATTTCGTTTCCTTTACAGGGTGGTTTCCGTTTGCAAATTCTGGATTATCTTGATCGTCCAGTTTTGGATTTGACGCCGCATGTGAATGGTTCTCAATTTGTTAATACTGATGTAACGTAAGTTCAAAACGCCCATTCGCTCTCATTGGCGCCGCCTTACCCCTCCCCTTCACCACTCACTTTACCGCCCTTGCTTACTGTCGTTATTCATACAGGGCCCAATCATATTATGTTTCCATGCCGAACGACTTCGAATGTCTTAATTGTACGCTACGCCTTCTACGACAAGCCGACGAATGGTCGAGTGGGTATCTGTTTTGGTCTTGCGCCGACGTCGATATTTTACAACGCAAAGACTTTAGGGAAACTTGCTCCGGTCACGGCAAGTATTTCCCATCACGTTGCAAATGCGATAAGAATCGTTACGGCCCCCATTGCGAATATCGCGATGAGTGCAGTAACCATCAAGATTGTGGTGTTCAGGGAAAATGCATTGATGTTGCTGGTACCACTCTACCCCGACGACAATGTTATTGCAATTTTGGTTGGTTTGGGCCAGGCTGTAATAAACGATCGCCATACAAAAGCACCGAAATGGATATGAGTGCGTTTGCAATGAAACAGCTCTCACCGGATTATCAGATGTACTGGCGTTTATTGGAAGAGGAGAAGGAAATTGAGGTGGTCTTAAAGGTGAACAGTTCCACGTGGATTGGTTTTGGTTGGAGGCCGCGTAATCTCACGCCAGAATGTAAAAATTTCCCTCTCATACGGGATATGAACGACTTGGCTACAAAACTAGATACTAGTAACTCTGGCAATGGGGCAATATCAGAGGCGGGTACTGAGTCTGAACCTAAGTCCGAACCAGAACCTAAGTCGGAGCCAGAACCTAAGTCGGAACCGGAACCCAAGTCAGAACCGGAACCTAACTCGGAACCCGAACCAAAATCGGAGCCAGAACCCAAATCGGAACCGGAACCCAAATCGGAACCGGAACCCATATCGGAACCAGAGCCCACATCAGAACCGGAGTCAAAATTAGAACCACGACCGTTCGCGGTACCAGAACCAAAACAATTATCGGAAACACAATCAACATCTAATGCTAATTTATTTAAACCCAAACGTCTAGCCAAACAGACGTATCAAACTTTCACAGAGTCCCCAGACGGAGTAACTTCGGTGGCCACAAGTGTGTCTTATAGAGTCAGTGCAAAGGTTGGACGCAGTCGGAGAGAAGTTGAAGGTAAGAAATAAATGTTTTTCCATCCAGAGTTAGGTTTATTCCCCTCAAAATTTTACACTGATATAAAATTAGAAAAGGCAATAGACCTTGACAAACGGTTTTGGTATATTTGGCTTTTCATCTTTCCCACTGCACTTTTTATCACATAAGTATATCATTATATAATTATATAGAGGCACTTCTTGCACCTAAAACAGTCACCATTTTTCTTTTTTTTCAAAAACAAAAGAACAATTGTATGCAGAATCTAATAATATTGGTCAAACCACTGAGCATCTCTCTGTCATAGAACCGAGATCAGAGCCGGAACCAATATCGGAACCTGAACCGAGATCTGAACCGGAACCACACCCAAGCTCAGAACCTGAACCAAAATCCGAACAAAGACCCAACTCTGAACCAGAACCTAAGTCGGAACCGGAACCAATTTCTGAACCAGAACCTAAGTCGGAACCTGAACCTAGGTCAGAGCCAGAACCTAAGTCCGAACCAGAACCTAAATCGGAACCAGAACCTAAGTCGGAACCAGAACCCAAGTCAGAAGCAGAACCCAAGTCAAAACCAGAACTCAAGCCACGGACAGAATCTGAGTCGGAACTACAACAAACTACGGAAAAGTCAGGTCGACTAACTCAAGCGGATAAGGGTATGACTTAGAAAATATGGTTTATTTATTATTGAAAACATACAGCACGTTTTAATCAAAAAGGGCTGTGGGGGTAGCATAAATAAAAACTAACATTACTTTTGTCAAGTCTCACAATAAAAAGTACTTTATCAATTAGTGACGAAAAGGGTAATTTTTATACATCATATATTCCTTCCATAGGTACCCAAAAGCACAGTCTAAATCCTTACACACCGCGTCATGACTTCAATCCAATGGACTGTACGGATATTGTAATCGGAATGGCGCGCGGTATGGCAAGTCGTGTCGGGGATTATTATTCTCGTGATCGTTCAACACCGAAGCTCGATGATGTATTCGGTGGAAAATCCGATCTTACTTTGGGTACTGGTTATGAAGAGAATGGTGTTACGACTATAATATTTCGCAAGAAATTGGTTGCTACTGAACCCACCGATCATACCTTGGACGATACATTGACGCATGTTATCTGGGC